>JAJJMC010014297.1:7667049-7719593 GCA_023531435.1 Papaver californicum | reverse complement strand
AAAAAAAAAAAAAAAAAAAGAGAAAAAAACAATGTTGACACTTTGATAGCAATATGTGTGTGTTCTCCCTGTCTCCGTCGTATAAGCAAGCGTGGAACGCAGGATCCATGAGAACTATCATGTAAGATGCTGATAAGAACCATGCGCTTGGATTCAATTTGATCGAATCATGTTGTCAATATATTTATCGTTTTATTTTCAATAAATCGATCGTTGGGACCCTTGTATATACCAGTTGAGTCGATATTAGTATTAGGTTTAAGACCATGTATCTCAATCTATTAGGATTCATCCTGGCGCTGACCTTCAGACAGATACGGAAAACACCGTTCACCTTAGTCAACATATGCAACCTTCATATTTTCTATGTCCATCTTCTAAATCTTTTCATGTGATTGAACTGTGATAGATTCTGAGTCTTGTGGTTGAACGATTATCTGAGTAGAGCTCTGTTGTCTCATATATGAATTTTAGTATGCTTGAGTAAACACTCGTGTACAGCAATTGGACTCATATATGGTAATGATTCCCATAGCCGAAGAATTGAGTAAGCCAACTAAATAGCTTGTTTAGTGTCTATCCTTAATCGTTCACGAGTTGCTAAAATCTGGAGTAAAGGTTTTGTGGGTATACCTCTTGTAAACCCTCACGAGACAAAACTTGTCCACTAGGGACACCTAGGGGTTTAACGGCTTACTGCATATGCTAAATGTAGTCGCGATTCCTGCGAAAGTGAGTTAGGATTTTATTTTATTAGTTTGCTCGAGGACTAGCAAAATAGTAAGTTTGGGGGTATTTGATAGGCACATTTTTGTGTCTATATTGCGCCCGAATATCTGCTTCGATAGTACTCGATTTTACACTTATTACATCTTTTTATGTCTTTGTAGGTATTTTTGGGAAATAAACATTTACGGAAAAATCGGTTCGAAAAGTGTTAAAGGCACCCACATTTTGGATTGGGGCACCCCTTTCCATTTCAAAATTCCAAGGGGCGGGAACACAAGTTACACGGGAGAAGCTACTGTGGACTCTATTCACGGAGAAATTGGGATCTTTTGTGATCCAATTGTGACCCAAAAGCTAGAAGATATCCATACAAGACCCAAACAATCCAAATTACATATTTTACGCCGGAAAATTGGGTTCCCGGAGTGAACCTGGACGGAAAAAGGAGTCCAACTGTGATTAGGATTTAGGTGGATTTTGGAGAGTTTTGGAGAGTTCTATTAGGTTTGGAACTCTCCCTAGGGTTTGTAGACCCTATATATATGAAGAGACAAGCCTAGAGAAAGGAAGAAAAAAGTCCAGAGAAATCACCGAAGAAAACCAGGAAATTCCGGCCACAGCGACGGAGAAGAAGAAGACGCAACCTTATTAACTGTTGCTGATACTATTGTTGTACTTCTTTACTTCTTGTTGCGTTTTTGCTTCTGTAACACAGCTGAACCCTGTTCTGTAACGCATATACGCGTCTCTGTTCAGCTGTGTTACATCTATTTCACCTTTGTAAAACACTTTTTGGAGCAATGAAAGATTATTTTGAGCATATTTTCTCTACCATGAGCTAATCACCATTACTAGGACAACAGATGAAGCTTTTTCTCCAATAATTAAGTGGTAAATATATTTTTATTTATTTATCTATAATTCTTTTATTATTATTTGCATGGAATTAAATTAGAAAAAATGGTTTTTATTAAATAGTTGTGTTCTCTTTTGATGGGTCATGCTTAGTTAATTACTCTTGATGTCCCATGCTTAGGATTTACAATTATTCTTCTACAAAACCTATTTTTGGCAAACTTGAATTAAATTGTTAAAAAGAATTGCATGATTTTACCACCTGATTTATTGGTTAAAAGTGGAATCCTGAGTCCTGGTTCTTCCCATCATTTTTAAATCATCTTTACTTCAATCTGTTTATTTTCTGTTATTAAAAATTAGGTCTAGAAATTAAATCTTCACAAGTCCGAGAATCGAATCTATTTTACCATTATATTAAAATCACATCAAATAACAATTCTAAGAGAAATTTTCGCTGTCATAACTTGTTCATTGCCTCGTTAAGATCCTTTTCAATGGTATTAGTGATTTCATTCACTATCCACCTCACCATACAAGGAATTATTTGTTTATTGTTGGGATTTATATTGTTGTTATGTTCAGCAAACCAATACTGCACTAACAAAAACTTAAAGAGTTATAAATGTAAAAATACAAGCCAAATAACAACTGGTGTACATAATGGTGCATATTTAATATAAGTGTAAATAGTGGTGCACCTATGTATATTTAAACTTACCAAAAGATATATTACACAACCATTAACAGACAATGGTGTTTCAATATGATCTTTTATGCTCTTCATCAAATAAGGGTGTATACGGCTTGCCCAGCAAGTTCTCTTCATTCTATCCAATGATTCATAATAGCCTTAAAATTGTTTCTTACTCAACATGCTTCCATTTGCTTGAGTAAAAAATAATGTGATGCATAGGTACAGACCAAACAACTTGACCAAATCTTCAACATTTCTTTCAATATACTTTTTCAATTTTGATTTCTCCCTCATTATTTGTAAGACTGCTTCCTCTATTTCCAATTTCTTTAGATGACTAGGTGTCTACATTTTCAATATATTTATCACTGAATCAAATGTTTTTTCAACACTTGTTTTTACATCTTGTCCATCTCAAGGTTCTAATACTACCATTTCAATTCCAAAAATTAAAGCTAACTCTTCAGCTGTGCTATTTACTTTCACTTGTTTATTTTTTTTGTCACCAAAAACAAAACAATGCCCCCCCACCCCTCACCCCCCACCCCACCCCACACACACACCCACCCACCCACCCTTACCCCACTATGATCATGATGGTATAGTCCCATAATTTTCAAGATTGATTCTGGACTCTTCCACCAATCATCTTTCTTACTCTTAGATATTTCAGTTTCTTCTTTATAAAAAAAAACCTGCAACACATTTCAAAATGGGATTTCCTTTTTGCTTCTCTAGTTGGAATTCAGTGAACCACAATTTTTCTGGATCTTTCTTTCTTTCTTCCTCATCCATCTCAAAATGAGTATTCATAAACTCTCTGAGGCCATTGAAACTGGATCTATAATGTTTCATTGTATCTACGAAAGATGCACAAATGAAATAAGAACCAAAAAGCACACTAGTGTACACAACTACTGAAATCCACAGAATCCTAACATGCATACCCAAAAAACAGGTCATACATCCATGATATAGCATGTTGGTGTACAAATATGCACACAAGTGCTGAAATACAACATAATCCTAACATCTATACCCACAAATCATACCATGCATCCATGGTTTAGCATGCTGGTGTACAAATGTGTACACAACTATCGAAATCAAACAAAATCAAAACATTTATACCCATAAATCAGTCCATACATCCATGGTGTAGCATGCTGGTGTACAAATGTGTATACAATTACTAAAATCAAACAAAATCCTAATATTTATACCCACAAATCAGGCCATGCATCCATGGTGTAGCATGCTGGTTTACAAATATGTATACAAGTACTGAAATACAACATAATTCTAACATTTATACCCCACAAATCATACCATACATCTATGGTTTAGCATGCTGGTGTATAAATTTGTACGTAACTACTGAAATCAAACAAAATCATAACATTTATACCTACAAATCAGGTCATACATCCACGGTGTAGCATGCTGGTGTACAAATGTGTACACAACTACTAAAATCAAACAAAATCCTAACATATATACCACAAATCAGGCCATACATCCATGGTGTAGCATGCCGGTGTACAAATATGTACACAAGTACTGAAATACAACATAATCCTAACATTTATGCCCACAAATCAGACCATACATCCATGCTTTAGCATGCTGGTGTACAAATACGTAAACCACTACTGAAATCAAACAAAAATCATAACAATTATACCCACAAATCAAGTACATACATCCATGGTGTAGCATGTTGTTGTATAAGTGTGTACACAAGAACTGAAACACAACAAAACCTAGCATCTACACCCACAAAACAAGTACATACATCCATGATCTAGCATATTGGTGTATAAATATGTACACAAAAACTGAAACGCAACAAAACCTAACATATATACCCACAAATCAGGCCAATTATCCATGATCTAGCATACTGGTATACAAATACATACACACATACTGAAATACAACATAATCCAACATACATACCCACAAATCAGGCCATACATCCCTGAAATAACATGCTGGTGTACAAATTTGTACACTACCTAAACAAATCTGAGAAAAACAACATTCACACACACACACATAATAGTCCATATATCCCTGTAATAGCTTGCTGGTGTACAAATCTGTACACTACCTAACAAATCTGAGAAAAACAACATTCATACACACATAACATGCTAATATATGAAAGTAGCAGATGATCTTACCTTTTGTTACTTGAATAGTTGTTGAATCTTTTGTTTGTTTGTTTTGTGCTATTTGAAGGTCCTGATTTCTTCTTAATTTTTTGTTGATTTCTGCTTAGGCGGTGATGATATTGGACTTTCTACTACTTGAATTGGTGTTGAATCTTCTTTTTGGTGTTGTTTTGTTCTCTTTGAAGATCCTGATTTCTTTCTTTTTTGTGATTTCTGCTTAGGTGATGATTTTGGACTTTCTACTACTTGAATAGATGTTGAAGCTTCTTTTTGTTGTTATTCTCTCTTGAGACTCTTGTACTGCTCTTTTCAATCGTTGATTTAGGTTTAATTTTTGATGATTTTGGACTTTTTTCTTGTTGTTTCTTCTTCACCATGATGTTACTGCTACAGTATTATTCATCAATGGTTTTTGATGATGGATTTTTTTTGTTCTAGATGATGATGATTTTGGTTTTCTCTCGGTTAGAATTTGATATTCTTCTTTACTGGTTTTTATTTCTTCTCCACTGCTACAGAAATCTAGGGTTTTCTATTCGTTAACATGATTTTCTCTTTCGGTTATTTTCAGGTGAAAATACGTGAAGGTCTCTCATTGATTATGTCAATTACAGACGGTTCCAATTTTTTCTCACGCGTGTGTGACGAGCTTGCAAAGGATAGACTCATCTTTACACCTTTTCAAATAATTAGAGGACTGATTCATTAGTCCCTGAATCGATCAGGACTAGATCAGGACTAAACTATCTAGTCCGGCACGTTTTTAGACTAAAGCGTTTTTTTCCCTTTTTGGAAACCCAAGGGTCAGCAATAGGTACTCTTGAGTCAGCATCTGTTTAAAATACGTGGAGCATTCTCTACTGTCTGTATGGACTTCAATATCGGCATATCTATACCATTAACATTTTGGTTGTAGCTTTAACAAGCATGCACATGGCCAGGGAGTTCGTTGACAGAAATCAGCTGAAAGAAGACGCCAATATATTTTTCATTCATTATAATAGAAAAGAGCGAAGTTATTCAGTTGTACCAAAATAAAATTCTTTACACGGGTGATAGCAGAAGAATGTGCATAAGAACTAAAAAATAAAAGCAGCAAATGTATTTGCAGGGGGGTTATGTCACCCAGCGACATGGATTCGTATTTTGGAGACATCAAAAGCGCAATACCTCTTCCTCCGACAAAAGCCTAGATTTTCCAACCTTCGTAATAATAATCCCATCAGCAGCAGTTCTTCTGATGTAGCAAAATAAAATTCTTTACACGGGGAGTAGCAGAAGAATGTGCATAAGGACTAAAAAATAAAAGCAGCAGATGTATTTGCAGGGGGTTATGTCACCCAGCAACATGGATTTGTATTTTGGAGACATCAAAAGCCAAGATTTTCCAACCTTCGTAATAATAATCCCATCAGCAGCAGTTCTTCTGATTCTACCAGAACAGGAATCAAAGTAATGTAAGCTGCACCTTTAAATTGCTGAGAATTAAGCAAGGTATCTAAAGGTGTTGGGATTGTCTTTGTCTCTCTCCAGATAATCCCGGGTAATCAAATCTTCAATCCTCTTCTTTATGATCTTAAAATCCGGCTGCTCATATATAAAATTTAATAGAGAACCATGTAAGTGTTCAAACCCAAAATATCGACAAAACAGACAAAAAGGGAGAGAAGAGGACAAGCTATAAATCATACCTTGAACATTCTGTTTAGCTGATCAACACACTCTGGCAACAGTTGATGATAAGGCAGAACTTTACGACTCTTCATAATCCTAACAATTGAAGCATCAATAGCATATCGTCTGTCCTTGTCAACATCTTCAATCACTTTCTTCTTTTCATCCACAGGGGGCAAAGGGACCTATAGTTTTAGAAGGTCAAGATTCAGTCAGCAATAAAGAAAAGAAGACTAGAAGATAATAAACAGATAACATGTGCTAGGTAGACCCCAAACCTTGATCCTCCTCATCTTATCAGTAAACTCGGCATTAAACATAAAACTGTCCTTCTGAGAAATTGTTTTTGTGTTAGGTTCCTTCGCAAGGGTCTTGTATTTTGCACATGAAAGGGAATGAAGCAGCCGTACAACATCATCATCCGACAAATTCAGTTGTGACAAGATTTCTGAGTACGATAACTTATCTGACAAATTGAATAGCAACAACAGAGAAGACTGGAACATGAAAAAACAAAAAACTAAGCCTTTTAATTCATAATTCAACCAGCCACATCCGGTGCATCATAAAAATCAAATTTACCTGATAAGTTGTCACAACAAGTTCAATAGGTTTCTTTTGAAATTTCCCAACTACGTTACAAGTACCCAGTGAGTATTGCCATGTAAGTTTCCTGTGTTTAGTTTTTGTCTGATAGAACTCCTTAAAAACTTCCACACACTTTACCTGAAAAAAAAGGGCAGAGTTCAAGTAAAAAAGCTAAGACCGAGATCAGAAACAGAAATATGTATATTTTTCTTTGATAAATTTATTTCTCCTATTATGTTCTGCACATATTCACAATAGTCTACAGTACATGTATGCTTACCATCTCCACAGGCAAGTTTAAATCTAACGATTTGTATGATGGCCAGAATCCTGTGGTAAGGACAGTAACTGTCAAGTCAATCCCAGGATGAGCATGAGCATTACTTTTCTGAAACTCCTCAAATTCAGATTGGTTATCTTTTGCTAGCTGCAAATCAGTCACCTATAAGGAACATGTAAATACCGTATCATGGAGATCAGATTAGAATGAGAATACGCCAGTAAATAGAATACACTTTGGAATGAGGAATAGGCAGCTCACCATGCCCTCCATTTTTGAGGTAAACTGACCACCACATTGCTGCTTCAGTTTCGACAAGATACTCCTTTCATGATCATCATTAGCGCTTGTTCCAAACAGAAGACGACGAGCAAGCTTTTTCCTGCCAAAAAAACAACAACAAAGTAGCAACTCAAGTTTAATGATACATTTAAACAACCTCCAAAGGACCAAAGGAGAAAAACATATCAGTGAAGAGAGTCGTTACCTATAGAACTCGGCAAAAAGATCTTTATCGCTAATGTAAGCAAGTACTTTTACAACCTAGAAAAATATACAAGAGTTAATGATACCTCAATGAGTGTACCTTGTCAACATGGTCTAATGTAGTGAACAAAGAAAAAGTCTACCTTGTCAAGTGTATCCTCAATGACATCATCACCCAGTTTTTCACTACCACCTTTCTTAAGGATATTATCGCTGAAATTAGACAACAGCTCCGCACTTGAGCTACCATCAATAACCTTGTTGCAAAATACTTCAAATGCCTCTTTGAGTGCCTGAAAATCAAAAAGGATAGTTGATTAGAGGAGCATGAGATAAGAAACACTCAACCAGGAAGAAACTATTCAGTACAGACCTTGTGGAAAAGAGTGTGGCCAGAAAAGCAGGTTGTTACATAGAGCATGTATTTTTCATGAAGGTCGATTACTTTCTTGATAAACATCTGCAAACAGAGAGCGAGTTATGGAATATTTATCAAGTCTTCCCGAGCCAGGGTCCAAGGGATTTTACCTGCTCTTGCGAGCCCGATACATTTCGGTTCTCCTGTAAAAAAATGTCAGTTAGATTGAGCAGCAATCACATCAAAAGCAAACAAACAAAAATAGAAAACCAACAAACAACTTTCATTAACCCAGCTGGTGTGCTATATTAGTTAAACATACAAGAGAGACAAGCAGAACACAGCACGATGAGTATAGGTTCAACAACAGAAACTTGCAATTTTCAAGATAAATGCTAATTCGAGCAGGAAATGTCACATAAAAAAGACAAATTACAAAAACTTAAAGAATTCAAACTAAGCAAGTATAAGTAGTCTCAGTTAGAAGACAGCTTGAATCCATAAAACCAGTGTCCACATGTTTGGAAACAAGATGCAACTAAATCAAATTCGTGATCAGGAGAAAGAAAAAGATAACATAACAGGCAACAGCCAAACCAAATTTGAGGTGATCTAGCATCTAATTAAGCAGAAAAAGAGAACAATATCTCAAAAATGGCAGATACACATACATATTCTATGATTGGTGTAACTAAAATGCAAAACCAAGTAAAAAGCGATAAACCTTTCTGCTATTTGCTGCATCTTCTGCCTGATTGACCACGGCTATACCCTCAGAAGTAACATGCTGCATCAAAAAAATCATAAAAATTGTAAGACCCTAAATTGCTGATAAATAGCCATCGCTTCATTAACTTGGAACATAAACGGATCAAATACTTACAGCTTCCATTACTTGTAAAACTGACTAGTAGAGAGAATAAGCTAACCTGTTTAAACATAAGGGAAACAGGGTCCAAGCCTTTCGGGATTTTAGTAAAGAGATTATACATCCTTGTAAGATCCTCAGTCTAGCAAAAAGAAAACAATCCACAACATTAATGATTAGCTCATTTGGAAAGGATAGAATCTCCAAAGAAGAAAAGAACTGATGAAGGAAAATGTGATCCTCAATCACCTTGTCCTCTCTTAGCAACGCATAACACCCGGAGTGCTCCTTTTCAAGAAGTTGTTGGGAAACCTTACTCAACAGTTGCTCTTGTACTTGCTGCAAGGAAAATAAAATCAATCAACAATGACCAAATGGGAAGTTCCTCCTCCCAAAAAGATGAAAGCAAAACTGCTAAACCTCAATTAACTTCTCCTCCGTGCTAGAGTGCAAATAGTGAGTAACCCTATCCTTCTCTCTCTTCAAACATTCTTCAGCCTAGGCATTGCCAAAAAATAAATAAATTATGTTAAACCCCATTTCTTACAAAATAGCTAACACTAGTGTGTGCAGATCAGCCCAATATCGGAGCCCAGAAGTACCTTTCTCATGTATTCTGGACAAGAATCCTCTTGGATCCAGTTAGAAGCCTTCCGGGTATAATAACTGGCTGTATCAGATAGCAACTCTGTTTCAAAATCATTTACATAACATTCCATATTTCCCATCCCAATATCGACAAAAATAGCTAGGACATTCTTGAGCAAAGCTCGGTCAATTTGCTCTCCTTCACGCTCTTGATTAATCTGTTACAAAATATTGAACAACATTTAATACAAATAAAGAAATGAATACCATTTGAACTTAGAAGTTTGCTGCGCTGCCTTAACATACCAGCGAGATAACAGCTTCTCTAGCACGGAGATTGATCTCCTCATACACCTGAATTTGAAAGAAAATCCTCAAAAATAAAGATCCATAATAAATCGACAGGAATGTATACAATGCTCCACAGATTAAAAAAGAAACTAGGCAATCATTTGGAACTCTTTTCTCATGCCTGAAAGCATCCAATGTTCAAAATAAGACACCAATTACTTATCTCTACAGCTGAACTCTTTTACGTACCAGTTTACAGAAGCAAAGAAGTCCAACATCATTAAGTGGTGGAAGTGATCTTCGAGCAATGAAGTAACGATCCAGGTAAAAGAAAAATCGTGAAAGCCACCTGACCATAATCTTATGATTTATCCACCTCTTCTCAAGTTCTCTCAGCAAAAACTCGTCATGCTTCTCTGTCAAAGATGGCAACACCTGAGACAAAGAATAGTTGGAAAGTGAAAACAGGGCTTACATACAAGCAACAGGACAGAAATGAGATTGGCAATTTAATAGTAAGCAGAAACAGATCAGACTGCTGTGTTTTCCCAGTCGATTCATGTACCAGCATTAAGAAGCACATCATCTCTCACAAGCTTTGGTAGTGATAAAATAGGTCGAAACGAGTATGTTACGTAAAAAGACACAATGCAACACAGATAACAGCTCACACAAGGATACAAATTTAACTGAATCAACCTTCCTAAACTTACACAGCCAGGTAATGTTGTATACCACATCGATAAACAGAATTCAAGCTGAAAAGAAGACTGTAATTGTCCTCACATATAATGAAAAATTCCTAACACATAACATACTAAACTACCTAAAATGATTACTAGTTCTTTAGATGTCATATACAAAAACGAGAACAATCTATTATATATGCATGGAATACAAAGAGTTAAAAAGACAATAATCTGAATACAACGAGCGGGGCAGCAAGTCTATCAAACCGTTAGATTAATGTACATCTCGAATGCCTCTCTGTACTTTTCATAAAGCTGCTGAGAATAGTCATGAGGAGGTTTCTGTGTACACATATTGTAACATGTTCTGTACTCAAAAATTAAGAAAAAAACATGCATAAGCTCTAAAAAACATCATTACAATTACATAAACTACAGCAGAAAAAAAAAGCATTGAAAATCTCTTCAAGGATACCTATACAGCATCATGTAATCATCTGAGTTGAACTGTGGTTCAGGAAGACCTTCCAAAATCCTAATAAGCTTTGTAATCCCTGTCTGCATCAGTCCCCATCCATGGTCTAAAAAAATCACTGCACAATCCATCTCTAACCCTAACAGTATCTCTACTCAGACTCAAAATCCCTGCACAAAAATGATCCAAATCACAGTTTAAACCAACTATTTCCCCATCAAACCCTAATAATACATTTAAAAGAATCTCTACACAGAACCAACCCCTACATTATCAATACCCAACAACAAACTAAACTCTTTTAATTTCTCAACACTAAAACCCTAAAAAAAATATAAAAAATAAAATCAAGAACCCGTCGCTGATGAAGAAGAACCTAAGCTAAACCGCAGCGAAAGAAAAAGTAAAAAACTTAAACCCTAAAAAAAGAAGAAGAAAAAAACAAGAAATCATCGCTGATAAAGACGAACAAATAGACTAACAGAACAAGAACAAACTTAAAGAGGTTATGGAGAAGAACGTGGTCTCACCTGATGAAATGAAAGGCGGAGAACAAACCCAAATCACTGAACCTTGCCCTAATCGCACCTAATAAGAAGACGAAGAGAATTTTTTTTGAGTTTAAGAGTCCTACTTGGGAGGACTCTTTTTTTTTCTCTCCCTCAGTCTTTTTTCCTTTTTTTTCCCTTCTTTTAAATAAGGAACAAGATATTTGGAATTTGCGCTATCAACAAAATAAAATGACCCATCAAGGTTTTGATGATCTGCTATACATATTAACAAAATTTACTTAGGTACCACGTTCTATGCAAGGAGATAACTACACTTTGTTTACCCTTTCGTAACAATCTTAGGGCCATGCGCCATGCGGTGTGTTCCCATGATCCTGCTCTAATTAAGATAAGACCGGGATTAATAGCACCTAACGTTACGTTCTAAAACTACTCCCACTAACGTTGTTGATGGGTACCCGATTATCCAACCTGGTGGAACGGATCAGGTCCTAAGATTTAACCAATTAATGATAACGGTAACTGATGGGTAGAACCGTTATAAACCTTAGATATAATAATATTTGTATACTAGTTTACTTGTATGGGCCTGAATCAATTTATAATTATTAAAAATCATGGTCGCTAATAGGGCTGCACATCGGGTGGGTCGGGTCGGGTTTGACCTCACCCGTATCCGACCCGCCGCCAAGCTGGTTAAATTTTTTCCACCCGTACCCGACCCCTGGTCCTCGGGTCGGGTCGGGTCTGACCCGCCCAGATGGCGGGTCAAGTCGGGCGGGTGCGGGTCACCCGCCCAGAAAATTATGTAAATTTTTTACTTGATGGCATTAATCATGAAGACATTTTACTGCAACAACAAGCCGTCCTGTAATGGCAGTTGGCATTTATACAAATACTTACAACTAAAAGAAAATATCAATTAGATTGCTTACCAATATGCAAAGACATAATGCATGCTTCAGTTAAGGCAAGATTACTACAACATCGCAGTCCAGGGTACCCCATCCTATTGAATCTAACTCCACAGCAATTCCTGCTTCAGTTGAGGAAATAACAAAGTACTAGATACTAATTGATTGAAGTTCAAGATAATACAACAACTCTATCTGAATTTGTAAGGATATCTCATTATAAGACCACTACATTTGCTTATAATCTAGTTAAACTGAATCCCACTTTCTCAAATCGAATGATGCTAAAAAATAGAGTAGACTGCACAAAACTTGGGTTCATTTCAAATCAATCAAAATACCTTTCAAAACCAAAATTTATGCAATATAAGTATATAACACAATAGCCCTATGAACTCAATTAAAATGAAGCTATATATGAACAAATTGAACCAAAATCATGGTTCTGTAAACTGCCCCTTCAATCTGTAATCAAATCCTATCAGATCCAAGGTATGTGCCGCCGAAGCAATCGATTAAACAAACACCAGATATAAAAATAATAACTTTTGATTTTATTTACTCAAGTATCCAAGGTGGATTAAATCCCAAATCGAGAAGAGAGACAACAAATCTACAAGAACTAAAACTAGAAGATCTGTACTAATTAAATCGATAATAGAAAGAGGATTATTAGAATCAGAAAGTACTGGAGTAGATGGATTACTATTTAGATATCAAAAATAAAAAAGACCGTGGTGCAACAAGTTTCTTCCTTCGTGGACATCTAGGGTTGAATATCCTTCCAGTAAAATAAGGAAAACCTTCATTAGAAGCAACAGATCCGATTTGGTGATTCTGAACAGTTGTTATTGTTGTTGATGTGATTCTGAGCGTAAGTTACTGATGATAAGAGAATGGAGTCATAGACACACAGACACAGAGTGGATGATGAAGATATGAGTCTTATGACTCTATGAGTGAGATGGCGGGTAGGCGGGTCGGGTCGGGTGAGAGGAGTTATCACCCGCAACCGACCCGTTGATAAGCGGGTATAAAAAAAATCACCCGCACCCGACCCGTTTATCGGCGGGCCGGGTGCAGGTCGGGTAATTTTGGGCGGGTGCGGATCGGGTTGGCGGGTTGGGTCGGGTTTGTGCAGCCCTAGTCGCTAATAATTAAAAAATAGAATTAACTAATAATAATTATTTTGATTACTTAAAAGTTGTTTAAAATAAATCTAAGAATTAAAATAAAAATAATTTGTACTTCTAATAATTTTAAGAATCAAATTAAAAATAAATTTCTGATATTCCTACTCAAATCATATGCATAGTAATAAAAAATATGAAATCCTAATAATTTTATTCCTCAGTTTCTTCAGTTCATCCTTATCTTCTTCATCCTCTGAAATTATTATCTTTATCATCTTCTTCTTCTTTGTTGTTGTATCATCCAAGCACATATCATCTTCCAAAGCAGAATTACCTTGTTGTGTTTTGGTTTTTCTTTTTGGGGTGTTTTTGGCTGCAATTGGTCGACTCTGTTTGATGTCTTTCTTTTTGTTGTTACATTATAAACCTTCAAAACTTTGTAATTATCTGATTGTTTTTGAATATTGTATCTTCATCTTAAACCCAAATTTTCGACCAACCAATCTATCAAATAGTTTCAAAGCCTTCTCTGGTTCACCTAGCTGCAAATTGTGTTGTACATTTATCATGATTATTGTCATTGGTCTTTAGAAAATAAATTTTATTATTGAAATTATAATAATTAACGTGAGTATTAAAATTATTTCATACCTTTTCACAACGCTCTGCATACCTAACATGTTTTTCTGCCTTTTGTTTCATCATTTTTTCAACATTCTATGCAGCATCAGTAGGATCCTTGATTTTTATGGTTATTCGATACATGTATTGATCCATAATGATAATTAGTATATGTTCTGTTATTTATTAGACAATTGACATGTTATTTTTGCTTACCATGGTACCACTTCTCCATCAAAATCCTTAAGACACTTGTGGTAAGAAGTTCCTTCATCTTTGCATTCAACCTTGTTCTTGTATTTTAAGAAGCTATGTAATATCAATCCTTCCTCTCGATGTAACGAACAAATGATGCTTCGCAAAAAAATTTCTTGTCCTATTTCAAACAATTATTGGTGGATTATATAAATTTAATTAAACTAATAATGTATATTGCTTGAGTTAACTGTTAAAGAAAGATACCTTGTTATTGTCACTTAGGCCAATAATTTACATATAAACACACAATAAATATATCACTCTAATTTATTTTATTTGTGACATGCTTGGCGAATAAACTACAAAAATCCAAGAAGTATATCTGGAACAAGAAAAATACCCATTTGAATAAAAGATTAGCCTATTTGAAGCAAGTGAACTACTCCCAGATGACAATAACAAGGTAACTTTCTTTAACAGTTAACTCAAGCAATATACATTATTAGTCTAATTAAATCAATATAATCCACTAATAATTGTTTGAAATAGGACAAGGAATTTTTTTGCGAAGCATCCTTTGTTCGTTACATCGATAGGAAGGATTGGTATTACATAGCTTGCTTAAAATGCAAGAACAAGGTTGAATACAAAGATGAAGGCTTGCCCCAAGTGTCTTATGGATTTTGATGGAAAAGTGGTACCATGGTAAGAAAAAATAACATGTCAATTGTCTAATAAATAATAGAACATATACTAATTATCATTATGGATCAATACAGGTATCGAATAACCATAAAACTCAAGGATCCTACTGATTCATTATTTGAGTCGATGAATACTCTTGATGCAGTAGAAGTATAAAGGCTTATTGTTCCCATGTGGTCTTTGATAAATGTACCCGTAACTATGATAATGACTGTTGTTTGTTTGTTATTTTCCAATATCTCATCCTTTATCATATCTGTCAAATTACCCCATAGAATTATTTTGATTGTCTCCCCCATGTCAAAGGTAACATATAATGTTAGTTTTTTGTTGATCAAACAATAAAAGTACTTGTAAATTTATTTTGTATGTTACCTTTCATTTTCTATATAAATTTCTCTCATTTGAATATTTTTGGTTCCGTCATATTTATTAATTGACTTGATTACTATGTTTGATATAAAACACAATTTCCCAATGACATCAACAAGAAAACCCAATATTACAGTTTATTAATCTGTTTTACTTACTATTATAACTTGATTTTTAAAAAGAAAAAAATAAAGGTAAATTTACCTGTACAATATGTATTACAGTTTTTCTTGCAGATACGCTTTCTAGAGGTAAGAAAGTGAACTTTTCAACAAGAAAAGTGGATGGGTCTACTTCGAGTTGTTGAATCTTGCAAATTTGTTAAACCACATAATAAATCTGAAAGAGACAATTCTATATCCACCTGCAGGTACTTGGAGAGTGAATCTCTTAATGGAGTATACACGTACATCTAATATTTTTCCTTTGAACAAATTAATGTGATCCTTATGTACTTTCAACTGCATTTGGGTTCCTGAAATTTGAAACAGTTATAAGAATTCACTTCCCTGAAATTTATATGTTTATGTAATTATTCCAAAAAGATAAGAATTGAGAATTCTTACATCTGCATATGTTACGTGAGCTTCAAGGCTCCATACTTGTCCAAATTTTTTGTTCTCTGATATCCATACCTTGAGTACTTTCACTGTGACTGTTTTGTTATTAGTTTGGTTCATGTTAAGAGCATTCAATGGGGTATAGTTTACTTTTGCTTCCAATTTGCCTATATTTTTCACAAAACATGTTAAAATGCTAGATATAGTTTACATAGAACAACATAACTTATAAATTTGTTGTGACAAAAAACTATAATAAGAGTGTGCACAACAATGGTATAATAAGAACCTTTTAAGAAAAAAACGCGATAAACATGATACAAAGGATGTCCATAGTATTCGTATTGTCCAAATAATGCAGTTAGATATAGTCCACATACAACAACATAACCTATGAATGTGTTATGAGAAAAAACATGTGTACAATAATGGTAAGGATTCGTGATACCTTACTGTTAGTTTACGTAAGCAAGCTACAATGAATGTGATGTGATAAACATGATACAAAGAAGGATTTATCATACCCTGGCTTCCATTCTTGGTAGTCTTTGATATCTCCTTTATGGTTTATTCTTTTTTTTACTCTGTTGTGTTAGCTTAAATGATGGATGAATGTGCAAGTATAGGTTTCTTATTTATAGAGGATTCTAGGGTCGGTGTTTATAGAATTCCATAGATATGAAACTCTTAAGATACGGTAGTTTTTTATCTAAGCTATATTTGGATATAGGTAAATATATAATTTAGATAGATAGAAATTTTGTATAAGATTTTACCAAATAAGGTTTGTTTGTTTTTTTGGGTATTTGTTAATAGGTTTTTTATATATGTTTTTTTTTTAATTTGGGTCGGGTTATATGTTTGGATAGTAACAAAGGGATGGTTACTAATCCCTTTGTTACTCGACTAGACCTAGTTTATCGGGTATGGTCTGATTTGAAATGAAAAGAGAATGGTTTTGGAGATTTCATCAATCTGGGTAATTGTGTGATGAAAGATGCACATTGTAAGGTAAATGGGTTATTATTTGTTGATTTCTATTACATATTTGTGGGGTTTTTTTCTTCTGTTTTTCGAATCAAGATTACAATTTTAGGTTAGTTCATATTTGATTGCAATTTCAATAAAATTAGTGATTGGGTTTTAAATTTTTGATGCAAGGATTGTAGATTGATCTTTGGTTTGGATTTCATTTTTTGTATTAAATCCTAATTCCATTGCATGATTTAATTTTTGATTGAATATGTTTTTGAACTTTAATGAAAACAAATCTGATGTTCTAATAGTATTTTCATCATTACAGTTGAATGATGTCTGAGGATTCCAACTCTATTATCTGATTCAATTTATGATTTTTGAGGAATCTCAAATCAGGTGGGAATTTCAATCATTCATTTTCTTGTTAATTGATTTTAGTTATCTATTTTTTTGTTTTCGTTTTGTTAAATTGAATTATTTGCTTCTGAAATAATAAATAGGACAAAAATAGATGTTGAAATAGTTTTTAAAATAAATTAATTTTTACCTCATGACATTTGTTTATCCTTGAAGAGAGGCAATGCACCTCTCTTGAACTCCATTGATAAAAGTACACATGTTAAGGCTTCATAAGAGGCAATGCACACATGTTAAGGCTTCAAGAGAGGCAAATCCTACCTACACATATTTATAGCACATTTATTATCCTATATAAGAGAAGTTATCCCTCTTATTTGATACATCATTCTTTTGGCAATGGGGTTCTCCTTTGATTTGTTCATTTCACTGTTAAATACATTGATGGTATTCTGTTTAATGTATCTGCGCTTGTTGTAGTCAGAGCAGCATGATGATAATTCCCTCTCAAAATCCTATTTTGGTATTAGGCTTCACCATCACTGAAATCCTACCAATTACTGCATCCCTTTCGTCTTTCCCTTTCGTTGTTGTTTTAATTTTATTGTAATTATATCTATGCACTTATGTCACATTCTGTTAGTAATTGATATCAAAATTTGTGTTCAGAAATAAAGTTCTTATTAGTCAATAACTCTTTTTTCTGATCTTTGAGGATTCTAGTTTTTTTTTACTTGGGGATATTTCCTTCTTTTATCTGCAGTTTTTTCATTTGATCTTTTTACTGCCTAACTGGAACTCTTTTGGTTTTTTGGTTTCATTTAAGATTTAAGACTTTAAAGTCACTACAGAAGCTATTCTTAAGCAATAATATAGACTCTTTGATATTGTAGTTAAATCCTCTTAAGTATTTGTTAAATGTAAAATCATTTTAACCTCTGAGTCCTGGGACACAACAGTGAGTTCAACTTTTGATAGACCTCAACTTGGTTTTCTTTTGCCTGTTAGCTATTTCAGTGTTAATTACTGGTTGTTAAGTACTTTGAAAAGATAAATTGACTAATAATTTGATTAACAGCTTAAAATGTATTAAGAAATTGATAATTAATAAATAACCTAGTAATAAAACCTAACATAATTCAATAAACTCCTACTTAACATCAAAAAACAACTTGCAAATTACTAATGAAGAAAGAATCTAGTAATAGTAACTTAAAATATATAAGCTTCTTAAAATTTTCAAATTTATTATGTATCTGATAGCACCAGTTTGAGATTCATTTTATTTGATCTTGTTGGTGTGTAAAACTATTTTTCTTCGGTATCAGATGTCACTACCATGTGATTTCTTTTTTTTGCTGGTGTTTTTTTGGTGCTATTTCATCTTTTTTGTGATTAATAGATTTTGAAACAAAGATTTGAGAGATTTTTTTTACCTCAAAACATTGTTTTCCCCAAATCAACTTTGTAACATATAAATGAAATTGGTATTAGATCCCTTTAATTTTCTCTGATACTTGAGCCGTGAATTCAAGTTGTTTTGCATGTATAGCATATGTATCTGTGTTATTATAGTGATGTAAGAAGGATTATATATTAAGGATAACTATAAATTAGATATATTACCTTATCTCCATCTGCAATATTCTTGACTTCACCAAGTTTCATTTGAATCATTTTTTTTGTTGTCTCTCCATTTACAATAAATATTGCACCTTCAATTTTGTCACTTGCTTTTAGCTTCAATATTAACCTGATTTTTGAACAATCGATTTCTTCTTCGAAGGCATAACACCAGTTTAAATTGTCTTTTGTTCCTTGTCTGCCACTACATCTTGGGCAAGCAAAGTATTACAATTTTGTTGATTCTTCCAAGCCTTTAATTGTTGCGTTGCAGTTGAACGAATTTCCCTATTTATTGGACAGGTTGGTGAATGTATTTACACAATCAAATAAGATAACATAGTTTGAAACCTGAAATAAAGAAAAACTTACATATTTTTTCCCTTGTAACCTAAGTGTCTCATACTTTTTCTGGAACTGTGTTGCTTGATATATAGTTTTAGGCCTTGAAATATTCCTCATCTTTGATTTCTTTGCTGCAGATAAATAAATAATTATGACTTTTGTATATTTATGTTAAATCTTGAACAAATAATTAAAAAAATGTCACTTGAGATTATTATTTTTGCAAAAGTGTTGAATTGAAATCTCTGATGTGATGTTTTAGATTTGATTTATATAGGCTTAAAATCTGGTTTACAAGATAAATATTTAAGGATACATTGATCGAAGATATGCCTTGAATATTTCAAAGAATATTGTTTTACTTTTTAAATAATACTCTCTCCGTTTCAGCAAAAGTGTTACTATCACTTTTTCATTTTAGCCTAAAAATAGACCAAAATGAAAAAGTGATAGTAACACTTTTGCTGAAACGGAGGTAGTATTTCTTTACCTGTTTGGAACTAATTTTATTTTTAAAATACTACTTATATTTTATTTTTGTAAACTTAATATATTTTTACTTTTTAAAATTGATTTTGGTGTGTTTTCTAAGAAAAATCGTTTTAAAAATTATATAATATATTTTAAAGTTTTCTAGATTTATTTGATTTATATAAGTATTAGAGAAGTATTTAAGGATATCTTGATTCTATGATGAGTCTCGAATCTTTTAAAGAATATATTTTAACTTTTAAAACCGATTTTTTCGATATTTTTTTTTATTTGTTCTAGAAAATTGTTTTTACTTTTTATATTCTTTTCTATTTTTGGTAGGTATATTAATAACGTTTTTTTTGGTGTGGACGTATTGATCCACACTTTGGGTTTTTGGCAGCACCTTGGGCCTTGGCTATACCATGCCAACAAGGGACAAATGTATCTGGACTACTCTGAATCACCAGATAATGGAGCCAATAAGTATGCTAGCTTGGTTGTGCTATTGGTTAAGTTATTAATGTAACACTCTTATCAAACATATTCAAATTGTACACTGTGAAATTTGTTGTAGATTGTGATTATGTTAGGAAAGTTAAACTAACATTCTTGTCACACAGAATAATATAAATATGTACGTACAAAATCAACATAGATATACTTGTTAATCGACACAATGTAAAGAATGAATATACACAATGTAGAAAACATGAATTTGCATAGATGGATCAAATATCTTTTTAGAAACTGAAATAGCTAAAATGTTATAAAAATCGTCATTTCTCATGGACCTTGGTGTCCATTATTTGTTATTTGATCACTATTCATCGTCATCACTATCCTCATATTTGTATTTATCATCACTCTCTTCGACAATTTGTTCATCATTTTCAACCTCTATCAACGGTGGCATCTTATTATTAGTTTGTCCACCTTCGTCTCCATTATGTTCAATTTTTTCATCATTTTCATCCCCTATCAAAAGTGGCATCTCATTATCAGTTTTTTCACCTCCATCTCCATTTTGTTTCATGTTGACAAATGGGAGCTCTTCATAATCATTTTCCTCATTATTTTCAGAATGTTCGTCAGCTGTTGTCTTTTCTTGCATCAAATATATTCCTTGTTTTTGCATTTAAAACATTTAAATCATAATCATTTTCTTAAAGGGTTAATAATAATAGTAGTTTATTAATCAGTGTAACAAATTACTTACCTGGTGTATGTTTGAGAATATCTCCTTGTACACCACATTATGAGTATAACCTTCCGGCACAATATCCTTTGTTTTATCGATCAGAATTTTCAACCCACTTCGGCTTGTTGTTCTAAAGACCGCAACATATAGTTGTTCATGACAGAAAATTGGATTTGGAAGATAGATTCCCACATTGTGGATACTCTCTCCATGAATCTTATTTATTGTTATTGAAAAACATACCTTAATAGGAAACTGCACTCTTCTTAGGATGAATGGTAGATGTGTTTCCTTGGGTTGTATTACTATCCTTGGAATAACAACACTTTTTCCAGCACCAATACCTGTTAAAATCTTAGCTTGAATCACTAGTAAAAATATGGGTTTTGGTGACAGTTCACAATCCGAAACCATGACAGTTCATGAATAAACTGTCACAAAAGAATAGGCTATGAGATATATGTAACAGTCTTTTACTAAAACTCATACCAATATAGGAGAATAATCGTGATAGTTTTTCAATTGTTATAAAACAATTATACAATGACAATTTTTGTAGAAAAGTGCTACTATACATTGATATATAATAACAGTTATAAACGGTTACTATTCTCAAGCTATTATAATTGTTTTAAATAAAAACTGTAATCAAAGTGTAACCTTATAGGTAACAGTTTTTTAAATTACCGCCTCTTTTATTTATGGTGACAGTTTTAATTGAAACTGCTACCATTTCATATAATCTCTTATATTGCATTTTCAAACCCACGATGTTGGTAGTTGAGTCCTAAATAAGTCATTATCTACTGGTCGTTGACTGTTTCGTTAGGGGGTCTCTCTCGACCAGCCTCTTCGCCTCTCATTTTTGTTGAAAATCGCAAAATTAGAAGCTTAATTACAGTCTCTCAATACCATCACTCATTTCTATTTATTTTCATTAGAGATCAAAAACCTAATCTCTTTCAGCAATTTTAACCTATGTACAAGCAGATCTCATCTCTCTTCTGATGGTTTCTTTCTCTTAGCAAAACCCGGGATCTTCTTTATTACTTCAATTTAGGGTTTCATCTTTTGTTTTGATCCCTCTCTCGACCACTCACTATCTACCGCTCTTGCTGTGAAACATTACCTCTCCATTAGAAACTACATGAATCTTTAGATTTCTTCTCTCAGGAAAAATTCTGGTCCTAAGTTTGTTTATTGGGTTTTTTATGGTGGTCCAAAGATCTAAAAAATGTGATTTTTTACGAGGTATAAGTTTTCGATTTTTTAATTCTTCTCTAGTTTTTGCAGCAATATGTTTCATCTATTATTTTTCCCTACAAGAGAACTACTCAAGTTGATTGAAGATCTCTTCTCCTGATCAGGTAACAAAGAAAACCCTTAATTATAATTCCATTTTGATCATTAATCCTAATTGGGTAGTTGGTTTTTCTTGATTGTTTTTTGGGTCTCTTAGGTTAAGGAGAACATCTTTAACTTCTCATTGAAGGGTTTAACTCCATCTTAGATTTGTGTTAGTTTTTATAATTCTCATGGTATTACTTTGGTTGACAGTGTTCTCATGCTATTTTTTGGGGTTTTTTCGATTGATTTGATGTTGTTCTTGTTTGTATAGAGGTGGGTTTCGGTTTTGAGTAATGGGTTTTCTTAATTTTCAGGTAAGTAATATTGCTTACAACTTTGAGACAATTGAAATATATGGGGGTTGTTTTACTGTTTAGATATGTTTGCAATATGAGATTGTACTTTCTCATAGCTTTGCTGTTTAGACCGTTTGCAATATGAGACTGCTGCTTAGTTTCAAAAAAATTCTCTCCATATACTTTCTCACGGCTTAGCTAGATTTCAACAAAAACAGACTAAATATATGTTTATATTTGCTTAGATCTTGCTGTTGAAAACTGTATTGTGTAAAGCTTTTTTGGGAACCTTTTTGTCTTGCTGTTTATATTTGTATGTAGATAATTGTTGCTTAAATTGTTTGGTTTATTTGATTCGACTTAGATTCTAGTCGACTCTTTTAGGTTAAAAAACCTTGTTGTTCGCATGTTATACTAATGTCCTAATACCTGTAGATTGAATGCAACTTTTATATCATTTGTCCGACCTTGTAAGAGCATGCTTATATGCTGAGTTTATATATCCAGTTGTTTTTGTTTTGTAAACTAATGATATTACTTGAGGATTTTGCATACATCACAAAAGTTTGACTTCTTTAAAAAATACATATCTTTTATTGTTATGTTCTTGTAGTATTATTGAATATTAAGAATGTTTGTATGAGCTGCTGAAAATGTGAACATTTCTTACACTTGTTGACTTATTTGGATGTGATTCATGAGCTGGCATAGTTTTTGTACCATCAATCCTGTGTAGCATATACCAAATTTTTTGTATCCTAATTGTTTGACAATTCTCAGGCAAGGGGATTGAAGAAGCTTTTCGAGACGCTTAATACCCCCAAACATTGGATGCTCGATAAACTTGGAGGTGAATTTGTTAGTAAAGGATCAATATGATTTTACATTGTTTTGGTTGTGTGGATGTAATAGGAATTTTGTTTGGTTTGAAACAGGTGGGAGAAAGGGTTATGACACATCACCTTGTGCAATGGTTATTTAGTATGCTGAGTAATATCTTTACCCTTGATGTTGCATCCTGCTTCTCTCTATCGGTACGCTATTTCTAGCCAACATTTTGTTTTTTCAGTATCAAATATGAAAGAATCGAATATGGTTTTCTGCTCTTAAAACATCTGGGCGGCAGGTGATGTGGTAATACATGACACACAAGTGTTCTCTGCTTGCAAATGAGGTTAAACAGAACTTTGTGAATTTTCATATGCGTACACTTTTTTTGGTGTACAACTAGGTACTTCTTCCTCTTTAATATGGATTGCTCTTTTGTCTTTTTGCATGAAGCTCATTGCAAAATTGGTTGAATTAATCTTGGTTTTAACTTTGATTGACATTAATATTTTGTGTGATCAGATTCAAGTTGCGGCATAAAGAATCCATAGAGTTTGGAAAACTTGGACTTCTGGATAATGTTGCACGAGTTCATGAACAATTCCACATACAAAGTGCCTACAGACTCACCTACAAGGTATAGTTCTTCTCAAATAATTTCTTATAAAAATAAATTTTGTGCTAAGTTCTACTACAATGATGGTCTTCTTTTATCACAACCTGGGACTGATAACTAGGCGAACTGAGATTAAATTTCCTTGACCAAATCGACATTCGTTCTAACTTGTGTCGTATTTATTTGGGGATGTAGTGGCTATTTTATTGTAATTATCTATACGCAGGAAGATGTGTTGATAAGAAGAATTCAATAGTGTTAACGACCACCATGTTCAACTCCAGCACCATAGCCAGAACTATTACCAGAATCACTACTAGAACCACCTCCACTACCATAGCTTGTACCATGTTCAACTCCAACACCGCTACCAGAACCACCTCTACCAGAACCATGCTCGCTGAGAATGATACAGTGAGGCAGAAACTGTTTGATGACAATAAGATAATAGCTTCATTGTTAACTAACTACCTTGCCGTTCAGTAATACTGAGTCGATTAACACATGTTTTTTTCTTAAGGTCTATCATCTCTTGATGTTCGTTTGTTGGTCAAGTTTTAGATGTTAGTTTTCATTTGCTTTGCAGGACATGGCCCAGGAATAGACTGCTGGAGTAGATGTTCTATAGAATAAGTTGTTGTGAAGCATGGTGTTCATCTACTTAGTGTGATGGTTCAATTCGAATCTGATATTGTTATTACTGTGTAAACTTGAGTATTCAAAAGGTGTTGTGGCTCGATTCACAAGGGGGCAACAACAAAAAAGAAATTGATAAAAATCATGTGAAGGTCAATTAAATTAGATTTTTATTTTCATACTAATTTTAATCTCATAAAATTTGTTCCTATTTAGTTAAGCTTATTGTCATCCAGGGTCATGGAAGGGATGCCTAGTAAAAAGACATTCAAATGGTCCTACTTCGTTTTGTTTTCCACAAGTAAGCGCACTAAATTAATTGTATTAGTAAATTGTAAAGTTAAACATTAATAACCCATATATATATTTTCCGAATATGTAGCACATCTCGCAACAAAAAAATAATTGGGAATCTTTTATGTCAGGTGATTCGTATATTCATATGATAAAAGACCTTGTGTTGTTCTTTAGAAAAATAATTATAGGTAATTATTTTGTATTCTTTTTTTAGGGGAAGTCTGTGTACGATAAAGGATGTTAGTTTCCTTTTCTTATCCCGGCATGTTTGGATTGTGTCTACAGTTTTTGGCGATCTTTTAATATTTGGAAATGTTATCTACTTTCCAGGTATTTGGAGTGCTTTGCTTCAGAATTTTAAAGTTATGGCTACTAATAACTGAGAGAACAAGCCCTACAATCAAGAGGCATCAAAAGATACAGTTGATGGTCAAATATTGGTTGCCAATATTGGATACTCAAAGGCTCATCTTTGTTCAGAAAAATACCAGTCCTCCAAAAAGATTAAAGGTCAGTAATGAATGAATCTGCCCATTAAATTTATGCATACTTATCCCACACCATATGGTTCATAATTAGAATAATAGGTGTTAGGCAACTTTTATTCTTTATGGATAAGAAAGAAATGACAATTGTTTCTGCTACACTGCTTTAGACTTTTTTGTTAACCAAACAGTTCTTTTATGAGATTCCAAAAACAACTTTGGTGGACAAATGACTGGTTTTTTTTTGTGACATTGCATACCCTTTATCTAAGTTGTAAATTTATGAGGAGAAGGTGTAATGGTTCTATATTTTATAAGAATGATAGCAACAATAAACATATGAATTACACTGAGCTGAAGCACTTTGTTGTGAAAGACGACATGAGACCATCATCCAGATAGGGATGAATAAAGGCCCAGAATTGAAGATGTTAAAGGTTATGTTGTTAAATGGAACAATGTTTATTGAGTCAATGATGAGCTAACAGTTTCACGAGACAAACATCCCTTCCCTCTTCTGCTTATTAACTGTGTTAAGCCTCGTAGCAGTATTACAATCTATAGTCAGATTTGAATCAATTTTTTTCTCATTCATTTTTCATCTTTTTACTGCTAGTTACGGTGTTATATCTGCACCCGAGTTGACAGATTGGCAACCTTTAACGATCAACGGTATTTACCTCGTAGCTGCATCTGACAGTGTTTTATTCAAGATATTTGTGTCTTATTGTCGAGGGTACGTATGCAGGGCAGGGAAAATCCTGAGATAAATCTCATCATGCATTTATTTATGAGTCGACTGCATACTCAGTACCGCTTTTAGGAAGGAAGTACGGATAATTGTGCAACCTTAGTGGTTCTTTGGAAGTCAGTTAGCTTTTGAGGACCATGGTAAATGAAGGATGTGATGGAGATCAAAGGGTTTGTTCCTCAAGTTATGGGCGACAGAAGCTTACTTTTACCTATTCAGGTAATGTTTTCTCATATTCTTTACGTAGCAATGATCAATTATTCCTCGTGTTTACTACTTGTGACCACGTTGGTGTTGCATAATGAGGCGTGTTATTAAGGCCAGTAATTATGTAACTTCTAGTCTTCACAAAATCAATATCTATTTGGGTCTGTTCAGGAAATGCAAGGCTTGCAAGCAATTGATTGTTTAGCTCCAGCCTCAGGCTTACTTCATGCATAATCTGATCAACTTCATCTTGAATGTGATACCTGGCATCTTCTTGCTTCTTATTACTTTTACAAGCTTACTTCTTCTGTCCTCAAGAAACTACTCCACCTCTCTTGTTTCAGATAAAAATTCTGAAGTATTATACAAATGAGCAGCAAAGTCAGATCATAGTGGATGAGATTTTATAATCTAAAATTTCCAAGCTCGTCTAATTGCACTGCAGGTTCACCAGTTACTTAGATTTTTCTTTCTAGTATGATTGATTGGTTTTGTAGGAAATTACTAAGTCGGTTGTTGCTACTATTATTTTGTTTGCATTTCTTTACAACTATGATCAATTGATTATGGTTACTGAAACTTTTGACTTGAAGAGAGATTTGGAGTACGAGACTGCAACAGAAAAGAGCAATACGAAGCCTGATGGGTTGCTAAACAAAGATGTTGTTGCACAAAAGCTTGAACAAGTATTTAAAAGGATTGAGTTCATTGATGCACTTTCAACAGGGTCACGGGCAGATTCCATTCTTCTGGTCAGTTCTCAAACTTCGGTGATATTGGAAGCTTTAGAAAGTTCCTCAATTACTTCAGTAGTTCAATCCGAAGTCAGGTTTTGTTTTCTTTTTATGTAATTTTTTTTTTAGCTTTAGAAACAAGCAGAACTATCTGGGCCAACAAAATCATGTTTAGAATTTTTCGTATTTGTCATTACTCATCTATTCCCGTGTATGATTTAGCCAAGTCTTATAGAAGCATTTTATCATTTCATCATAGTATGATGCAGCGGGAAACTAAGACATTGATGTCTTGTCATATCTCAAATTTCTAAATCGTAATAACACTTCTGCATTTTTAGAGAGCTAGTTCAGAGTTGTTCATTCATGATTTGTAACCTGTTGACTTTAAATGATTTCCAGAAACGTAGTTTCACACCAGAAATGCAGTTAAAAGGCAAACAAAACCTTTTCCAGACTCTAGTTTGTGTGCTTTTTTATAAATCCTGATTTGTTACTTCTTAACAAGACTATGATATGTGCTTTTTATATAGCCTTACTTCACTTGGTTGTTTGTTAATAGGAAACCCAATTTAGGTCGGCAGCGTATTACCTTATTGCCAAGGAGAGTTTTAATCGGTATATGAATGAGATTGAATGACTGCAAAATTCACTTAAGGTTAGTGGCATTTTCAACTTTTACTGTTATTATATTTTTTTTACTTGCTTAATATCATCCTGAAATTCACCAAACAACATACATCTAGCCCAATGGTAATTTCTGGCTTAAGACTTCAATATTAGGATCTTACTACTAAATGATGTTTACCTTTTTCTTATGAGCACTGCTTTGTCCAATTGAAAATTGAGTCATGCAGATCGAAAAACTACAAAATTGGAATATATATGGGTTAATCAAAATTTGAAGCCCTTTAACTACAAAATTGTAATTATAAATGGGTTATCAAAAACTGTAAACTTACTGCTATCAGTTCCGCTTATAATATTTATGTCTCTGAAATTGTAACATTGTAAAAATGTGGGTTTTGTTTATATTATGGGATGTGAAGATAGGGTGATTCAACTAGAATCTACGGTGAGGTGTTTGGGGAAGGTACGAGTTTGTGTATTAATAATTTTAAGTTTTTTAATTTGCTTGTTTACTGCTAACTTTTCCTTCTAGCACTGTTTATGTTATTCGTTATTCTTTTAATAAAAGATCTATCGTGTTGTTGCTTTAGAAATATAATTAATGGTAATTATTTTGTACTCTTGTTGTAGAGGAAGTCAGAGTGCTATAAAGAAGAGATCATGGATAATAAAACATGTTCAATAGTTGGTGACATGATTGTGTTGGTCCACATTTTGGTTCAAGCGTTGGTGACATGATGTCGCAGGTCTGTTGGTCCAGATTTGGGTATTAAAACATGAAGCGAGTAGATTCGATCAACTTTATGAAAAATGGATATGGTTTCCAATTTTATTGTTAATTTCTTTTAGTCGGTACTAAGAATACTTTTCTATGAAGTATATAGAATTATGTTAAATTATGTCATACATTAACTTGTATTTAACTTTTTTAGTTCTGTATTACTTACTAAATCAATTTAAACACTATAAAATCTTTCCATAATTATTGTCATATTGTAATTTTGATATTTATTTTCTCCTTGAGCATGTCACCAACAATTGTAACATGAACTCACCATAATGACATTTTAACAGAAAATGTGTCACATAACAGGATTTACGGTAGCAGTTTTATCTAGAATTTTTTTCCTACTGTGACAGATTCATGAAGGAACTGTTACCTTAGTACAAGGAATTGAGTTTTCGATGACAATTTTCTTTAGAAGATGTTACCGTAACTTGTCTACAATGACAGTTTTATGTAAGACTGTGAGGTTAGTTCAAGAAATTGAGTTAATGATTTTTATTTAGAAAATATTACATTAAGTCGTCAACAAGGACAGGTTTATGAAGAAACTGTTACCGTACAATCATGATCCATGTCAGTTTCTTAAAGACTTTTTGTAACAGAGGCTTTGGTGACAGTGCAATTTTTTTCAAAAACTGTCATATAAATATTATGGTGACAGTTTTTAACTGTCACCTAAGCCCATTTTTGTACTAGTGAATACTCTTATTCAATATCTTAGTAACGATGAACCTTGAACCTTATAAAGGCCAGCACTTGGATTTATATTCCTTGTAAGCATTATTGGTACATGAAGCTTTAATCGACATACATGGTTAGGTATTCCTCAAAGTTTTTGAGCATTTGGATATTCTTGGTTGTATATCAGCGTTGCATGTTCACAATCATATAATTTTGGACTAATCGAATCCGAGCTTAGAAAAATATGTTCTTCGCCTATAAGTAATGAGACCATACAGTCATTTATCGTGTCCACGGTATCATTATTTGGTGTTAAGATGCACCTTTCTCTATGGTAATCCTCATCTTTATGTCTATCAAATAGTTCAGGATAAATGGTCTGAACTACTGGTTCAGTATGATTGTCGCCACTTTTAATCAAGAGATCAGTAGGTATTGCAATCCACGTAGCTTCTTCTTATTCACCCTCAACTGCCTTTGTTGGTAGTTTTTCATCTCTAAGATCCAATATCCATTTATTGATCTCTGATATTAACTTACGTTCTTTTGGAACAAAATTTCCACTTAACAACCTCATATTTCCAGTCAATTTAAATACATAGAAATGCTTCCATAATCTTGACATACTAATAGAAGCATTTACAATATTTTCTCGACTTCCACCTCGAACAACATGCAAAATCTATCTAAAATCACCCCCAAACATGCATGTTTTTCCTCCAAACGCCTTTTCTTCTATATTTTCATTGTCTTTTATCATTAGATCCTCGACTGTTCGCTCTAGTGCTTTGAAAGAATGCCTGTGAATCGTGGGTGCTTCATCCCAAATGATTATTTTTTCCTTACATATTAACTTAGCTAACTGAGTTCCTTGAATGACATCGCAAGTTGAAGTATCAGCTAGAGTTATTGGGATCTTGAATCGAGAATGTGCAATCCTACCTCTAGGGAGCAACAACAATGTTATTCTAGATGATACAACAGCTAAAACAACTTCGGATTTAGCTCGTAAACCAGTTATTATAATGTTTCAAATATATGTTTTCCCAGTACCTCCACAACCATAAACAAAGAACAATCCACCATTTCCCTTCTCAATTGATTGGTTAACATAATAAAATATTTCTCTTTGAACTGAATTCAAACCATTTTTAAGCATAATATGTTTTTCTCAGTTTCTCTATATCATAATCAAGCTCTTCATATATTAAATTATTTTTATACAAATATTGTTTCACCTTCTTTGGGAAAGGTATGGTTGGAAATTCAACAAGAATTTTACAATTTCTTTTCATTAACTCTTCGATGTCAATAAAAGCGGTATTTTTTATTTCAGCTTCATCAAGTTCTAGATTTAGGTTGCGACGTTTCTTCCTTTCACGATATTAAATGTCTTCAGATAACAGATTCCAGTTTTCCTCCCATAGTCTTTTTGGATCAGTCACTTCACAAAAGATCAAAATCACAACAAACATTTGACGTAGACCGTCACCTGTAAGGTATGTTGAGCCTTCTTTTAGTCCCTTATGACATTCACTATCATCTGATAATAATCCAATAGCCATACATTTATCTCTGAAACTGGTATAAATGATCCCATTAACGGTTTTTAACTCTTCATAGTTACGTGCTCCTTTGCACATATTCAATAGGATACGTAGAAAATATCTCTCCCCTGAGCTCGGATGTGGGTTGTACAATCTACCAAATGTATTTCCCTTCTTTCTTATTCTCCACTCCTTTGTAACATTGTCCCACACAAATTTAGTGGGAAAATCTGCATATGTTATGTTCCTTGCCTCTTCATATTTTTTATTTGCTTCGAACCATTCCAAAATTTTGGTAATATTTGCGCTTGGCATGTTTAAGATATCTTTTACAGCTTCGCCATCACGATATATCACCGTGTGTTCACCCTCCAAATGGTAAGGAAGTCTCTCCACGGAAGGATCTCGGTACTGAATATCGAAACCAAAAATCCTCCAACACGTCTCTGATCCAGATATATAACGACAATCCAAATAGTTATTAATTTCATCAATCACTTCATTCTTTTCTCCTCCATCTGCATTGTTTTGTTGGTTTTTTTCGATTATAATTGTTACCCGGTCCTTACCCTTGCATATGTATTTATATGCTCCCCTTGAATTGTAGACCTCAACATTTATGTGTGCATCAAACTTAACAATTAGATTCCTGTTGTAAGGAACAACCCATGTATTGTCCAGATCAATACCATCTTTAGTTGCAATCATACCGTTGTCACGTCTTCTGTAGACTGGATAACCATTTTTATCAATAGTAGTATCGCGGCTAAAAATCTTTTGGATATTGTTTAGAACAAGCACCATCTTTCATACATGGTGAACCATACTTTAATAGATCACAGGGTCCATGCAGCATATAGTTGACAACAACATTGTATCCATCAGGGTCCTTCTTCTTGTCAGGTATTTCTGTCGTGACAATTTTATTAATATCGGATGGAGTTTCTGATTTATCCTCCTTGTCCAGAATAATAGAATGTGTGCATACAGCAAACCTCGTTTTTGAAATTATATTGTATAGATGATTGCACAAACAATAAAAAAAAGATCAGAACCAAAGTAAGCAACATGATATACCAATAATTATAAGTATATTATAAAATACCTCCTTTGACTTTTCCAAAATGTTTTCCTGCCCTTAAAACCTCTATAAAATGCTTTAGTTTTATTTTAAATACCCTAGCTACAATTTCAGGTCTATCTAAAGAATTAAATTAACTAGTGAATTAAAACTATTTAATAAAGTTGGAAAACAGTAAGAGGAAACGTTAAGGTTTCGGGAATCCGTTGTAGATTAGGGTTTAATTGCGTTCGTCACAAAGGGTCTCGATTTTACTCATGTAAAATAGCAAATCTAGCTACTAATACACGGAAGATTTTTCGTTTAAGAATCGAAGAGAATTTCAAAAAGAATTGTTTGTTCTCAACCTAAGGTAGAATTTCGAAGTACTAAGTATACGTGGCATAAAGAGTCAAAGAATATTCATAAAACGATTTTATACAAGGTTTCAACGAGTCCTTCTACTAATCAAACGATGAACTATACGTGGCATAGAACATGAAAAATCATCGAGAAGGTAAAACGTTGAGAGAGAGACGAAACATTAATATTAAGTTAATATAATTGAAAACCCTAGTTTTGAAACACAAAGAAAACGATCTCTGCAAGTTCATCCTTTCGCCCTAACAAAGGAATTAGCCTAACATGGCTTTCTCAAAAGCCATACAAATTGATTAAAAAGAAAACACAAACTAACCCTTTAAATTTCTCCCGTGAAGTTATGTCCGTGAGCTTCTCTGGCTTTGTCCAGGTATATTCTTTTCTGTATAGGTATATATAGCCAACCTTTATATAGCAGTCATTGGCCGCCTCTTATTCAGAGTTTTAAAGTGATCAGGATTCTCAATAGGCCTTATCCCCACCGACCAAACAAACTTTCCTAAACTCAGCAAGACTCCACCGCTTAATATACTCCGTTCACCATCTCTTGTTTTAACGGCAAGGAAAAACACTTCATTCCATGACTTGTCGGCTAATCATCACAGGCTTTCTCAAACTCAAACCAATAGAAGCAACCCCATCAATATCACCCATATCACCATTACAAGCCCTACTCCACCATCACAGATCCATGACAACTTTACTATCCATCGTCACATGCTTCATTATCTATTTCAGGCTCGAGATCCTCTTCTCTTCCATCTGCAATCTTCTCCGATGCTAGTGCCATGATCTCAGTTCTATCATCGACTCTCCATTAGTCACCAGACTCACCACCATATACTCTGCATCTCGCTTCCTGTACCATTAATGGCAGTAACCATTACTCGACATTAGCTCATTAAAAACCTCAACCCATGTATTCCAGCAACATCAGCTACTCACTGATCCACCAAATTTCGAGACTCGCTCACCATTATAAGCCAAGTTCACCATCAACAGTTTCATGCTTTCGACTCTCTTATTCATCTTACTGCCGTCATTGGCTATACTCGAACCATATTCTATCTAATCAGAAAACCACCATTCTCACATTTGCTAACTCAAGCTACCAATAGTTTCACTCCATCCTTTATCTTCCATGAATATCATTGTCGTTACCATCACCGAAATCGAGCAACACTTCTCCACCTTCAACTACAGCTGCTATGAAAAGTTAAAGATCATCTCGAGCACAACCCAAGTCTTATATCAGTTCCACTAACTAATTGAAACCACTCAAGCTTGTAAATCAGATTGAACTCATATCTTGATCATCATGATCAATCACAGCGAGCCATTAATCTTTTTCCTCGAATGCTATCACTGCTCATTTCTTCATTATCTTTGAACCTAGCCCACTCGAGACACTCCTTAAAACCCATGAAATCAAGATATCAGCGTCAGCATACTGAACCAGGAAAAACTAGTTATAAACTGAATAACGAAGAGCTTTGCTGGTCGCGTGAAGAAAGAGATGAAAAAGGTGGTGCCATGAATCAGAATGACCGGCGCCATTATAACTATTCAAAATATGGCTGGCCTGAGTAGAGTGGCTGGCGCCATTAACAGTATTTGAAATTCATTTCCCCTTAGCGTATAACAGGTTGTCAATAACAGTTATCTTGGAAATGTCCAATTTTCCCTTAATTCTTGTTTCGCTCATAACTTTCTCATACGAAGTCAGAATGACCTCGTTCTTTCGCCATTGTCTTCGTAATGCAATTTTCTACAATATGGAAGGTAGAAATCCTGGAATAGACTTAGATCCACTGGGTATTTGGCAATTATTCTCTTGTAAAGCTCTATTTCACTTGTTTCAGAGATGTAACCTAATAAAACACATAAACTACAAAAGTAATAATAACACATAGTAATTTACACAAAATATAGAAAATAAGTATAAGGAAGTGATACTTAAAATGTACGAATTATGCATTTATCAGTGGTACCATAGAGCCGATTTTATGATAGCTTTGACCCTGTATTACATATGCATATGTCCCTTTACCTTTGGTGTTGATCTCATTTTTCACCATATCCCCTATTGATATAAAAGCAAGCATGGAATTGTATGCCCTAATATTTTTCCTAAAGTTCCTTGATTGTTGTGAATCATTATAATCAAACAATCTCTTTAGATATTTAGGACAATTTATGAGAAGAGGGAGTGAAACATTAACCTTTGAACAACATATGTTGAATTCAGAATTAAGCACACTCTGAGATTTTTTACATCTTTCTTGGTACCACAGTATTGCACCACAGAACTTGCAGGTATGAGATGGTTCACCAAAATCTGATTTCCTGATACCCAATCATGTGAGAATGACATAATAGAGATATTGTTAGTTCAATGATGATGATGATAGTAATCTATATAGGCTCACATATTGAACCGAACATAAAAAAGTGTAATGACTCTGTATTCCTAATTTTCCTAACTTTTATGAGAATACAACTGCATTTATACTCGTTTCATGTCTCTTTTAAATATATGATGATACATACTAACCCATATATTACTTTTCTATGCAGGATTAATGCTTAAAATGACTGTAAAAGTAAAGAACAAAACTCAAATGGTTCTCTATCTTACTTATGGAATGCTCTACTATGGGATACTCTATTATCTCATCATCACTTGAGCTGCTAGCAGAATTGGTATCCATGGAAATAACATCAACATAATCCATTAATAATTGTATTTGTGATGCTCTTATAGCATCTAATTTTTGTTAGCAAAGCCTTCTATTTTCACGAGCCTGAAGTTGTGTGTTGTTTAAAACTTGAACTTGAAGTTGTGCATTGTTTAAAACTTGGAATAACCTTTGACTGATTGATAATAAATGTTGTCGTAGTGGATTTTTAAGTATGATTTTGCTTGCACGTAAATATCTGTTATGCCTTGCTTGTATGGGAGCAACATATGGAACATGATTAACAGCTGCAGCACGCCTGCTTCGACCACTGTGGTTAACCATCCAATGGAGTTTGTAGATTAGGTCAAAACGTTGATGAGAGGAGAAGGAATTATTTTGACTAGGTTAAAACGATGGTAGCAAAGAGGTAAATATGGAGTAAAACATATGTAAGTATTCAACACCCACTTAGAAGACTAAACGGGCGGTGTAAAAAAACCCAGGATTTCTATAGGCCTAAATCTTCTCTGGTGGGGCCAGAAGCTTTAGAATTCGAGCTTTGTACAACTTTTAACGACATGCCTCAAGAAAGTTCTTAAATTGTATATAAAATATAAAAAATTATTAGATTCAAGCCAACATAAAGAATCTAAAAATAATTAGCAATAAATATAGTTGATTTTAGAAGACTCATTAAATATCCGAACCCGACTGATATTTAAGTTTTAAATCCGGATCCAGTAAATTAGGACCAGGACAAGCCTTTTTAAATCGGGTCTGATTCCAGATCCAGTGATACCCGGGAGAAATCAGACTCATTGACATCCTTAACCCTCTTCTTCCGTTTCAAAAAGATAAGTTTAACAGGTTTTGCACAAAACTAAGAAAGTGAATTAGTAGAGCCATTTTTCTATATTTTTTCTTAAGGATAATTAATCCTTAAAAAAATAAGTGGTCCCTTTTATGTTTTAATAAAAAAAATAGGAGAAAGATTCGGTTCCTGTGTGAGCCAAATAGTTATCTAGAAACATATGATTTTCCTTTTATAAAAGCTAGTTTATCTTTTTGACACCCCATATATAATAACCAAGCTTGTTTTGGGAAAATGAGGGAATATGATATACTAAAGCTCAAAACTTAGTGTGTGGTCAACCAATCAATGAAAATATATCATTTATAATTTTACATGGTCAACCAATCGATAAAATATGAAGTTCATAATTTTGACCGATATCGATTTTAAATGGGTTTTTTTTCTTTCTAATTTAACATAGTTAATATTGACATAGATTTATATCCTCACCTCATAGCACGATGACCAATACCACTCCTATCCCCTATCAAACACCACTGAAATTTTGGGGTTAATTGTCTTTATATGCACACTGGTCAGATGAACTTTTTCTATATACTTTAACTAGGTTTTTTGTCCCTAGGGTTTGTCTAGAGGTGTGTGTGGCATATCAAGGAAAAAAAAGTTTGTCCGAATAGAATTTTTATTCGATTCAAATTTATTAGAAAAAAAACTAAAGAACACATAAATATCTTCTCTATCTTATAATCTATATCAAGCGGAAATTATCAAAATATTTAAAATCAGTGATACGCGTAAAAACCTATAACCGCTATTGCACAACGACTACAAAATAGAAACGGTAAATACGGATTTGTCCATATAGATTGATTATAATATTTCTAATTAATAACTTAATTATATGCTAAAACAAGTTGTGATTAATGAATTTTGATGAATTAAATTAAATAAAATTGACTAAATAAATTGATTGATTAACAAATATGAGAAAAATCTAGGGTTTCAGATTCCACTACTTTGATGTTTGTAAGACTAATTAATCATTATTTCAACTATTACTCTCAAATTACTCAAAACCTTGTTGAACCCAATCTCACGTTTCAGAAGATTTATCGTTTTAAAATTTAATTATACAACTTTCATTGTTATGCCAAAAGTCTAATTTATAAACTTCATGGTGCCTTTATCAATTACGAGGGGGGGTGCCCTTCACACTTTTTGAGGTTTCTTTTATCATTTTTCATCCAACTTTTCCATAATGTTTAATTTACAAAAATACCTACAAAGGAACAATAAAATTGAGTAATAACGATATAAATGTGAGACCAATAAAGTCACAAAAATGTGTCTGTCAAATACCCTCAAACTTATATTTTTCTAGCCCTCGAGCAAATCTAATCTAGAAATAAAATAAAAATCCTAACTCACTTTCGCAGGAATCGCGACTACACTTAGCATGTGTAATAAGTCTTTGAACCCTTAGGTGGCCCTAGTGGATGAGTTTTGTCTCGTGAGGGTTTACAAGAGATATACCCATAAAACCTTTACTCCAAACTCTATCTATTTGTGAACGATTGAGGGTAGACACTAAACATGTTATTTAGTTGGCTACAAAAAATTTTGGCTATGGTAGGAACTACCCTGTTTTAAATCCAATTGTTGTACACAAGTTTTTTACTCAAGCGTACTAAAATTCATATATAAGAAGAAAAAAAAGCACTACTCAGAAGGTCGTACAATGGACCACGATACTCGAAATCTAACAAACCACAATCACATGAATAGATTAAGAAGATGGATATAGAGATAGAAGTTTTCTCATGTTGACTAAGGTGAACGGTGTTTCCCAGAATACCTTTATGAACATCATGGCAAGATGAACACTAATGGATTAGGATACGCACCCGCTGATTTGAATCCTAATTCTAGTATTAACTCAGCTGGTATATACAAGGGTCCCAACGGTCGATTTATTGAATATATACAATTATTATTATTATAAAAAAAAAAATCGACCACATGATTACAACTTTTGAATCTAAACGGATGCTCCTTATCAGCAGATTACATGATAGTTCCCATGGATCCTGCATTCCATGGTTGCTTAGGCGACGAAGACAGGGAGAACACACACATATTGCTATCCAAGTGTCTTTTTTTTGTTAAGTTCAATTAAAATAATGGGGCTTGATCTCAATCATTTTACTTCATCCTGGCGACAACAAGGCAATACTAGCGCCCCATCAAATCACTTAGAGAAACACAAAAGGTTGTAAAAATAAAAACAGAATGTTCAATGGTGACGACTCTGAGATATGGTGGCGACTATCATGTTATTTCTAACACCTGAGATTTGTCCTTTTATGAATAAACCATTTAGCTGGGTCCCTGAACTCTTACAACCAAGAAATTAGTTTCCATCTACTTAAGATGGTTAGTGTCATCCTGAATTGTTCACAAGTTTCTAAATTTTTGGAGTGTTATTATTTCTTTAAAAAATTCTCCCTTACCCCCGAACTTAAATTGAACGTAGTCCTCGATGTTCTAAAAATAATGAATAAAAGCATGAACAAAGAGAATTACCGAGCAAAGTAAAAGAGATAGGGAAGGATATTACCAGCATTATATACCAAAAGCATATGGGTTACCTCCCGTAGAGTGCTAAGGTTAACGTCTTCAACCAGACTTGGTTACCTTGCAGATTAGTCCTGATAGACAAGATCATTCAGTTTTGATTCTTCCACTGCATGAGTGGTCAACTCCATAAATGGTTTCAACCGTTGACCGTTAACTTCAAAAGTTTATCCATTCTTCAGATTTTCAACTTCTACTGTGCCATGTGGAAAAACGATCTTGACATAATATGGGCCCGACCACCGGGATCTTAACTAACCAGGAAAGAGATGTAAACGAGAATTGTACAAGAGCACTTTTTGACCAGGTTCAAATGACTTTCGAATGATCGATTTATCATGAATTGTTTTAGTTTTCTCCTTGTATATTTTCACATTTTTGTAAGCATCACTACGAATTTCTTCTAACTCATTGAGTTGAGGTCTACAGTTGTCACCAGCGGTTGGTAGGTTAAAGTTTAGTTGTTTAATGTCCCAATAAGCACGGTTTTTAATTATACAAGCAAATGACAGGCTTTACTAAAGACAAGTCTATACGGAGATATCCCAATAGGAGTTTTAAAAGCGGTTCGGTAGGCCTACAAAGCTTCTATTAATCGCAAAGACCAGTCTTTCCGAGTGGGGTTTACGGTCTTTTCCAAAATTTGTTTTATTTGCCTATTACACACTTCTACTTGACCACAAGTTTGTGGGTGATAAGGTATAGAAACCTTGTGAGTAATGGAGTACTTTTCCAAATGAACGACAATAAAAATGAGAATCTCCATCACGAATAATTGTTCTAGGTATACCAAATCGAGAGAAAATATTGTCTATAACAAATTTGATCACAACTTGGCGGTCATTTGTCTTGGTAGCTATAGCTTCAACCTACTTGGACACATAGTCAACAACTAGCAAAACATAAAAGTTTCCAAATGAGTTAACAAAGGGACCCATAAAATCAATACCCCATACATCAAATATTTTTATTATCAAGATATGATTCAGTGGCATCATATTACAGTGGGTCAACTTTCATAATTTATGATCTTCACAACTTTGAAAAAAATTGTAGGCATCTTTGAATAAATACGGCCAATAGAAACCAGATTGCAAGATCTTAGCAGGTGTTTTATTTGCACTAAAATGACTCTCACAAGCTCCAGAGTGACATAAAGTGAGCACACTAGAGATTTCGTTGTCAGGAATACAACGACAGATGATCTGATCTGGACAATATTTGAATAAGTATGGATCATCCCAGAAAAATGTTTGACCTCAGACAAGAATTTTACTTTATCCTGTTTAGACCAATACTCAAGCATTTGACCAGTTACCAAATAATTAACTATGTTGGCAAACCAGGGTAAATGAGAGATGGAAAACAATTTTTCATCAAAGAATGTGTCACGGACTGGTCTTTCATCATTTCTAGTCTCAGCAAGGATAAGAGATAAATGGTCGGCTACTATATTTTCAGAACCTTTTTTATCACGAATCTCTAGAGTAAATTCTTGTAATAGTAAAACCTATCTAATCAGTCGGGGCTTCGAGTCCTTCTTAGACAGAAGATACTTGAGAGCGGCATGGTCAGAGTAAACTATAATCTTTGACCCAAGAGGGTGTGATCTAAATTTATCAAGTACAAATATGATGGCTAATAATTCCTTCTCAGTGGTTCTATAGTTTATCTGGGCATCGTTTAGGGTTTTACTAGCATAATAAATCACAAAAGGTGTTTTATCATGTCGTTGGCCAACGACAACACCGACTGCGTAATCAAACGCATCACATATGAGTTAAAATGGGATGTTCTGATAAGTGCATAATTTATACATTTTAAGTATCATTTCCTTATACTTATTTGCTAGATTTTATGTGAATTACCGTGTATTAGTATTACTTTTGTAGGTTATGTGTTTTATTAGGTTACATATCTGAAACAAGTGAAATTGAGCTTTACAAGAGAAGAATTTCCAAAGACCCAGTGGAACTCAGTCTATTCCAGGATTTCTACCTTCCATCTTATAGGGAATTAAATTACGAAGCCAACGGAGAATGAACGAGGTCATTCTGACTTCGTATGAGAAAGTTATGGGCAAAAAGAGGATTTAAGCTTGTCGGTTTTGTGAAACTGACAATGAGACAGTTCAATAGAAGATTGCTAAAGGCACCAACCATTTCGTTCAGGGCTGCCAGAATACAAATGTTTATAAACAGTAGCCACTTTTGTACTAAGGGCCACCTTCTTCTTCACATGATTCGGCCGGAATAGAGAATGATGATCATGATACGATCATGGTAGAGATGATTGTGACGATTGAGCTTGATTGAATAGATCATTGAGTTCATGAAGAGGAAGAAGGAGTGGATTGTGGAGTCGTTGATGGTGAGGTTTCCATTCACGACTGACGCTGGAGTTGTGATGAAGAGAATGATGGGTTCTCAATGATGATGGATGATATGCACATTTTTGTGTCTGAATTGCGCTCGATTATCTATTTTGATAGTGTTCGTTTTTGTACTTATTGTGTCTTTTTATGTCTTTGTAGGTAATTTTGAGAAATAAATAATTTGGGAAAAATTGGCTCGAAAAGTGATAAAGGCACCCAGAAAGAATTGATAAAGGCACCCACACTTAGGATTGGGGGCACCCCTTTTGCATTTCAAACATCCGAAAATGGCGGGAAATTATTTATTCACGAGAAAATCTTCGGTGATGATTTGGAACCGAATTTTATGGAGTTTTGACGTGTTCTTTCTACCCCACATTGATCAAACACTCAAGGGATAACACAACACACGTCAACAAAGAGATTTAGCCGGAAAACTGCTTGGAAAATTCGAATTTGGACGGGAAAAGGAGTTCGTTCTTGTTTTGATTTCACACGGATTCCAAGTTGATTTGGAGTTGATTTTTGGTTCCTTGTCGCTTCTCTAGGGTTGCTAGGGTTTACCAATACTATATATAGCAAAGAGAAGCCAAGAAAAATTAAGTTTGGATCACCGAAAAAAAAATCAGGAAGAAGAAGCTCTGTTCGTGAAGAAGAAGACGAAGTGCAGAAAACAGCACCAGGAAACTGTCGCTGATATTGTCGTATACGCAGCTGCTTCGGCAGTCGTTTCTTTACCGCAGTATCGGTCCATTCTTCTTTCCTGTTTCCTTTTCATTCTCCTGTAACACTCCGAACCATCCACTGTAACGCTTATAAGCGTATCAAAACGTCTGTGTTACTTCTTTTTAATCATTGTAAGCACTTTTTGAGTGTGTTTCCATTACAATGAGCTAATCACCATCACTGGGGTGACGAAGGAAGCCTTTCTTCCAATAATTAAGTGGTATTTCTATTTTATCTATATTTTCTTTACAATTCTTTTATTATTAATTGCTTGATTAAAATTGAAAAATGGTTTTTTTTTAATAGTTGTGTTCTCTTTTGATGAGTCATGCGGGTTGACTGCTTTTGATGTCTCATGCTTAGGATTTACAATTATTCTTTTAAAAACCTATTTTTGACATATTTAGATTAAATTGAGCATAGAATTGTTAGGCATATCACAGAAGTATTGGTGAATGGTGGAATCTTAAACCCTAGTTTTCTTTCATCTATTTTAAAATCAAATCTGTGTAATCTTATTTATTTTTAGTAATTATAAATTAGGTCTAGAAATTAAATCTTCACAAGTCCGAGAATCAAACCCTTTCACCACTATATTAAAATCACATCAATGGATATTCATGGCAGCAGAGAAATGAAGATGGATCTGCCATTTATTTTGTTGTTACGATCGAGTAGTGAATTAGTGGGGTTGAGTTCGATAATGGCAGCAACAGGTATGTGAAGAGAGTTCAAGTTGGCTGTGATTATGGAAGCTGTGATGGTGGTTCGCTGTTAATGGTAGCTATTGGTATACTGCATTGGTGGTCGCTGCTGGGGCTTGATGGATCCTGCTGAAGCCATGGAATGGAGTTGTGAATGTTTAACTAATGGAGCTTTGCTGCTGGGATGAGGTGAAGTTCGAAGTGATGGTTCTGTGTGGCAGGAAGAAGCAGGAAAAGATAGGCAGTGAAGTCGGTAGAGTTGGTGATGGTCTCTGGTGCTTGGTTAACAAGTTATGGAGTTTGAGAAAATAAAAACTTGAGCGGCAATCCAGGGAGCTTATCTCACCGCTTCTTAATTCCTTGACATACACAGATTCTCTTTGAAGGCTATATATAGCCTTGGGAGACTCTCTCACGAAGATAACTAAAAAGACAGAAAAAAGACTGGACGTACAGGACCTGTACGGACATACTTATACCATATAGACGGAGCCATACAACTTCACGTACATGTTCCAATCAGGTGGTCGGATGATAGAGGCTTTGATGAAACGACGATAAAATCCAGCATGACCAAGGAAAGATCTAACACCTCTTAGATTCTTAGGAGGTCTTAATTTTAAAATTAGGCCAACCTTGGCTTTATCAACTTCTATTCCATTAGAGGACACTACATGTCCTAACACTATTCCAGATTCAACCATAAAATTATGATTTTCCCAGTTTAAGACTAAGTTTTTTTCTTTACAACGTTCTAGAACTAGTGTAAGGTGGTGCATACATCCATCGAAGGAAGAACCAAAAACCGAAAAATCGTTCATGAAAACCTCGAGAAACCGCTCCACCATGTCCGAGAAGATACTTAGCATGCAACGTTGGAATATTGCGGGTGCATTGTACAACCCAAAAGGCATACGCCTGTAAGAAAAAATGCCAAATGGACATGTGAAAGTTGTCTTCTCTTGGTCTTCTGGAGCTATGCGAATTAGGTTATACCAAGAGAATCCATCTAGAAAACAGTAATGGCTATGACCGCCTAATATTTCTAGCATCTGGTCAATGAATGGTAGAGGAAAATGCTCTTTCCTAGTGACTGAGTTCATCTTACGGTAGTCTATACAAACTCTCCACCCAGTAGTAACTCGGGTGGGGATCAATTTATTGTTCTCATTCTCAACTACTGTAATCCCAGACTTCTTTGGGACGACCGGGACAAGGCTGACCCATTTACTATTAGAGATGGGGTAAATGATACCGGCATCTAACAACTTGAGCACCTAAGTGCAGACAACATCTTTCATGTTGGGGTTTGAACGTCGTTGCATTTCTCTTGAAGTTTTAGCACCATCCTCTAGGTAGATTCAGTGCATACAGTCAGCAGGACTAATTCCTTTCAAATCTTTCATGGTCCACCCTAGGGAAGTCTTGTGCTCAAGGAGAACACAAACTAGTTTACTTTCCTGATCAGGCTATAAGTCAGGGGCAATTATGGCAGGAAGAGTATTCTCATTACCAAGAAACACATATTTCAAAGTATCTGGTAACGACTTTAATTCAAGGGTGGGAGCTTTAACTAAAGATGGGACGGGCTTTTATGTAGTGGGTGGAAGAGGTCCAGTTTTACATTGTTATTTCCCACAATCCAAAATTGGTGCAGAATCTAGCAACACATTAACTTCTTCAAGATGACTATCCTCATCATAGTAGGCTTCAAAATGGGTTAAACAAGCCTCTAACGGATCATTAACATTATTGGTACTAAAAATGTTCTCAACTAGAGAATCAATCATGCAAAAAGACTCATAGTGGTCACGGTCTAAAGGGGCTTGGAAGGATTTAAAGACATCCACTGAGACTTTTTGATTGCCAAAAGAAAATTCCACTTGACCGTTTTGACAATTGATTATAGCATTAGCAGTAGCTAAAAATGGACGACTTAAGATGATCGAAATATTGATCTCACGGTCTGAGATAGGTTGAGTATCTAGAATCACAAAGTCGACTGGATATATAAAGTTTTCTACTTGAACCAAAACGTCTTCAGTAATTTCACGTGAAATCTTGACTAACCTATCGGTTAACTGAAGTGTGATCCTAGTTGGTTTTATATCTCCTAGTCCAAGTTGTTCATATACCGAGAACGGTAAAAGATTCACACTATCCCCAAGATCTAACAATGCATTTTCTATCCGTTGATCGCCTATAGTACACGTAACAGTGGGACAACCAGGATCTTTAAATTTGACTGGGTACTATTGTGAAAGTATGGAACTAACTTGTTGGGTCAAGAATGACTTTTTATGCACACTCATGTCACGTTTGACCCTACACATGTCTTTTAGGAACTTATCATATATAGACTGGAACATGTTTAATTGCATCTAACAGGGGAAGGTTGGTCTTAACCTGCTTAAAAATGTCTAGGATTTCAGCATTAATGTCAGGATTTTTCTTGGCAAGCCTTTGGGGAAACGGTGCGGGTGGAGTAAACACTCTCTCAGGGATATTTTCCTTATTTAGACCCATATATTTCTCTGGCCCATTAGTATCTCTAGGAGTTTCTTCTACTCAAACTTTTTTTCAGTTTGATTCTTACCCTTAGGTTGTTCTTCTGTGTTTTCAAATGTTTTGATACTCCTGAGGGTAATAACAGCTTGAACGTGCTCAGTAAAACTACCTGATCCATTTAATTGGTGGACTCCTTTTGGGTTCAGAGTCGGTTGGCTAGGAAATTTCTTATTCTCCCTATCATTTATCTTTGTTCGACAGTTGACTCATTTGAGTCTCTAAGTTTCTAATAGCCCGGTCATTATTTTGTAGGTTTCGTTGAAAGCTATCGAGCCTCTAACCTAACTGGTTAAAATTTTGGGTAGTTTGGCATGATTTAGGCACTACTTTCAATAAAGAGTTTTAGATTTTCCTCTAGAGACAACATCTTTGTATCAATGGCTTGGTTCTTGGGCTTGATTTGGGTTCCTAAGAAAACCCGGTGGTGGATTGCTATATGGGCCACCCTGATGGGTACCTTTAGATTATGAGAAATTGGGGTTATGTCTCCATCCAGGGTTGTAGGTATTAGGATATTGGTCAAAATTGGGTCGACCCTCATGTTTAGAGTTCATACTGCCATGCAAGACACTAACCTGGTCACAGGTAGTTTTACTTGGGTAAAATTGAGGTTCATTGTTATAGCCATAGCCTGACTCGACTCTTCTTGACTCCTAATCTCTAAGACCTCTAAGTTCCTAAGAATATCTGAACCATTATCAACTCTATTGACCCTATGGATTGAGTTCCTAGTTACTTCTGGTTCTCTCATTGAAGCCCATTGCCTTGTTTCAGCTAACTCGATAAACGAGTCAAAACAAGTGTATGGATGCTGATGAGTAAACTCACCACCACTCATTGTTTCTACCTGCAAACGGGTTTCACTATCTAGGCCCTCATACAAGATTTGGGCAATATGGTATTTTTTAAAACCGTGATGCGGACACTGGTATAACAACTCATTAAACCTTTCTACATATTCGTGTAGGTTTTCACCTAGTTCTTACTTAAAGGTTTGGTTAGTGACGAACAACAACAGTCATATAGTGTGGGTAGAATTTCTTAATAAAACTTTCTATAAGCCCATTCCAAGTGTTAATTGTTTTAGATGGAATAGTCTACTCTTTGGCTTTCTCAAGGGAAAAAGGAAACAAACGTAGCTTAAGCACATCTACCGAGACGTTTGGATAACACATGGTCCCGTAAATCATTTCAAAGTATCTAATATGATTGTAGGGATTTTCATTTTCTAACCCTTTAAATGTATGGAGCATGCTAATTGTTCCAGTTTCGAATCCAAGTTTCCATTAGACGTGGGTAAAACTACCCCAGGGTCACGCACTACTTTAGACGGATTCATACGGTCTCTCAAGGTTTTAGTTCCCGGGTTATCATTATTATTCTCACCAACCATTGCAGAAAATAAATATGAACTACCAACAAACGTGCTAGGGGTTGGACTCAAACAATACATATCGTTTTCTTCAAGTCTATTTCCTACACGTATCCAACAAGGCATCCACAAGCTAAAACACTAGTGGTTGACAAGAAGTGTGCACATGCAAAAATGTTGGGTTCAATATTTTAGGTAGACTTGGTTTACCTTTACAGCATATACCTACAGTCAAAGACTGCTCAAGGGTACAAGGAAAAGACTTGTGGTGGTTCGGCTGATAACGCCCAGAGGGTTCAACTTACTATCCTACGTGATTTTCCTAAAATCGGTGTCGGAAGATGCGAGAATGATGGGCAAGTGTTTTTTTTATATATAATAAAATAAAAAAAATAAAATATGCACGAACACACTAAAAAAGAAATTCAATTTAAAAATAAAAATTGATAAAATAAAAATTGGATTTTACTAACCTTTATGGTAAGCAATTTTCCATAAAATATTTGTAAGGTACTACCTGCACAACAAAGGCAAGAAATACCCAAATGAAATCTAGAAAAGAAATAAAAATAAAAATAAAATTCTAAACTAACTAGCCTAATTAACACAAAACTAAAAATTAACTAAAAATATTATTTCTCAATCCCCACAGCGGCGCCAAAAATTGATAGGCGTAAAAACCTATAGCCGCAATTGCAGGATGACTACAAAGTAGAAGCGGCAAATACGGGTGCAATCGCATGACGACTACAAAGTAGAAGCGGAAAATACGGGTTTGTTCACAGAGACTGATAATAATATTTCTAATTAATAACTTAATTATGTGCTAAAACAAGTTGTGATGAATGAATTTTTATGAATCAAATTAAATGAAATAGACTAAATAAATTGATTGATTAAAAAATATGAGAAAAGTCTTGGGTTTCAGATTCCATTACTTTTGATGTTTGTAAGACTAATTAATCACTTTTTTAACTATTACTCTCAAATTACTCAAAACCTTATTGAACCCAATCCATGTTTCAGAAGATTTATCGTTTTAAAATTTAATTCTACAACTTTCGTTGTTATGCCAAAAGTCTAATTTTCCTTCCCATATAAAAATCAATAGCCTAAAAACTATCCAGAGCAATTATAATAAATCTTCTAAGAAGAAAAAATTATTAGCCATTTAAAAACATCAATTGTAGAGTAGATATGTCAAGGAAATTGAAAACTAATAGTTACACATTAAAATAGACTCATCACAAAGAGAACAAAAGAAAATTGTGTAAGCATATGGATTTATTAATGTCAAAAATTCTTACAATTTTCTTGTAGAATTAACGACTTATCTCTAAGCAGTGAATAAAGAACAACTCTGGAATGTAGTTGAATAAGACTGCTCTAAAACGGCTAAAAGAAGGACAAATAAGAACAATCCTCTTTTGAATGAAACTTCAGAACTGTTGCAGACATTATTCATGGAACCGTTACTAAAGCTCTTAATTATAAAAGAATATACCACACTAACAGTGATAGTTTTAGGAAGTAATTTCTTCTTCTTTTTCTTCTTCTTCACTCCGATGATGAACCCTAATTTGCAGAGATGATTTTTTTTATTGATCTTTGCTCTCTCCTTCTTCTCCCTAAACCCTTCTACTTGTCTTCTATTTATAATAAAATGACCATCCCCTACCAAATCTTCGCAGAATCATAACTAGGGCTGCACAACGGGCGGGCGGGTCGGTTTTGGGGTAAAAGTGTAAAACCAACTACCAACCCGTCTATAGGCGAGTTTTAATTTTCAAAACCGTATATCAACCCGTCCACAGGCGGGTCGGTTTCAAACCGACCCGAGTCTGGTCGGTCGGGTTCGTTTTTTTACGGGTTGAACCGTTGACTGTCACAGAATTTTTATGCTAAAGAACCTACATTCCACCAGTTTAAATGTTTAAGAATTTCTATGCTAAAGAATGCAGTAAAAACAAAAGAGAATGATACAAACGAATCTTAGCTCCAATAAAGAGTATTAGGATCAATTAAGAGTTTCTTATCAATATCAAACTTATCAGTAGGAAACACGGTAGAAGATAAACAAGAATTTGAATTTGTTTTTTGATTCTTCAATAATTCTTGTTTTCTCCTCAAGTGAATATGACATGTTCAGGTAAGAGGTTAGAGTTAGATGTGTCACATTGCAGTTATTGTCAGGTAAACACAACAAAAGCATAGTTGTTACCTTGAGTAACGCCCTGGCCTTGGGGAGGGGGGATAATAACCTGGGCTCCTAGACCTATATCGTTCCTGGCATGGCGATCGAGAATAATATGGGGAGTGTGAGGGGCGAGCGGGAGATTGTCACCTATCATATGACCGACCCCTGAAAGAAAAAACAAAATCATCGACAAATTATAAGAATTTAGAAGCTACATTTCTAAATGCATGCATCTCTAGAGTTACATAAATAATACTAAACCTAGAACACATCTCGTCCCCAAGACAGATCCACAATCAATACACACAGATATAACCATGACTGATAATATCCAAATAAGAACGGAAGGATAGCGGAAGCAGAGACTTGATGTTTCTCTAGCCTGGGGTGACACGTTATATGTAAGAATCTGCTGAAATAGTGTCTACACAGAAACCCAGCCAGGATTCCACCACAATCCAGAACCAATACCAGGAAATGGCTGCTCTGAATGTTGGGAGCAAGTCCCAAAATCAGAGTCTAAAAACAGTACTTCCAAAATTTTAAACTTTCAATTTCTAACATCTGCAGTAGTTCTCCAATCTTTTGTCCTTTCAAGACTTTCAAAAAAATCCAAGCTTTTTAGTCTTCCTTACTTGCCTCAATAATTCAAATTAGTGTAGAGCGGATGGTTTTTGACACTCCTTATAAGCAAAACCAATTTTATGTCCTGAATATTACACAGTAACCAACTCTATAAAAATGTTCTGCTGATTTAATGTACTGTGACTAAAGAGAATCGCACGAATAGTGATACATCCTAAAGAAAGATAAAGGCAATATTACCTCACTCGTTCTCTTGCCCTCTGTCAGACGACTTCTTTCTGTTCTCCTCGGCAAATACAACTGTCAGCTCTCGCCCATGAAGAATTTGACCGTCCATTTGATGTTTGGCTTCAGCAGCATCAGCAGGATCTATATATTGGACAAAACCAAAGCCACAGGGATCCCTGAAAAACAAGACGTAAATGTCAAAAAAAAAGAAGTGAAATAAGCATCATGTAAATAATTCGGAAGTGAAATATAAACATGTGAAAAAGACTTTACCCATTACCCCCCTTGATCAAGATTCAATGTTTTTGTGACATGATGGTGAAATCAAATCTCCACTTTGATCTTAACTTTGAATCGCCTGATAGAGGCAGTGAGAGGCTGTCAGGATGAGAGTGAGAGCGGCGTGAAGAACAGAAGATGAAGATTAGGTTTAGTTTAGTTAGGGTATCTTCTTTAGATGGATGGCTAGGATTAAAACTCAATCAACAGCTCAAGTAAACGGGTTATACGGGCAGGTTCGGCGGGTGTTATACTAAACCGTAAACTGACCCGTGGTGATCGGGTTTTTTGAATTTTCAAAACCGTAAACCAACCCGTGGCGGTTTTATCGGGTTCGGGCGGGTGAGTTTTTTCGGGTCGATTCCTGTGCAGCCCTAATCATAACAATCAATAAATTTTATCTCAGTAGATCAAAAATAATCACTTCGGTGATATTTTCTTTCCCTTGGTCTGATTTTCTTTCCCTTGGCAGTTATATTCGTTGATGTTATTGTTAATCATGCTTTATTTCTTAATGAATATATATTGTTTCCAAAACTAGGCTTTCACGAGATTTTGTCTTCCGAAAATACAAAGCATTGGTCATGATTCTGTTTGATTTTTTTTCTGAGACTCCCATATTTATAATAACTCTCATATATAAGGCATTATATCTTCTTGTCTTAAAGTTGAACAATTCTCCTTCTAATCATGCTAATATAATTCACGCATAAGGGATTTTGGGTTTCCCGCCAATTTCAAATCAAACCAAAGAGGGTGGTTCCTTTATAAACTCCATGGGTGCCTTTATGCCTTTATCAATTACGAAGGGGTTCCCTTAAAACTTTGGAGGTATCTTTTATCACTTTTCAAACATCTTTTCCACAATTTCCAATTCAAAAAAATACCTATAAAAGAACATTATTAGTACAAAAATTGAGTAATATACAATATAAGTGTGAGACCAATTAAGACACAAAAATGTTTCTATCAATCAGAGCCATTATACAGGCCCCGTTAGCAAAGATACAACTATCCTATTGCCTAGTCTTCTCTCATAATTGTAAGACCTAAAAAAATCCTAGAAAAAATTCCTTAATATCTGGGATAAACCCCTGATTGACCTAATGAACAAATGGATTAGGCTCATTTATAGACTTGACAAGTAATTTACAATCTAATTCAATACTATTAAAGTCATTTAATATTACCCATACAATATGAGACTATGATCATTCTCAACACGTCCCTCACGTGTAGTCTCATTTGGGTCTAACACGCTTGCACATTTAATCGAATGACATAGAGTAAATATGGTCATATTAGACTCATCACATGCATCTAACTAACCTCAAAAATCTACTTGCAAGGTTAGGATTTCCCAAAATATATAGACGCCACAAATTCAAAAAATTTAAATGATGTGGGATTATCCTCAACAAATATTTGTTCTGGTGTAACCCAAAGTCTTGCTTAACAAACTATTTTCTTCATATCTAGAAAAGTTTATTACTTTCATGACTTTGGAACCAAGAAACTTATCAGTAATCCATGAAGGGTTCTAATGATTTTTAATGGGTATATTTTAAAACAATATTATTATAACTGGAATTTTTTTTGTTTTGTTTCTAATTAAATTTTTTAAGTACCAAAATCTGTTTGAAAAGCAACTACCATATTTTTAAGGGACATATTTTTAAACTTGGGATGTGTCATTTAATGGTTGCCCTTTCATTTGGGGTATTTTCTCTAAAGAGTGTGACTGTAAAAAGAGGAAGACGTGGCTCAACCATAAATAAAAATGATTGGGGAAATAAATAGCCAATATTGTGTAAGATTGTTGACGAACAAAAAGTCAATATGGTTGTATTTAGATAATCTATATTACAAAAGATCTCGTGGTTTTGAGCAACTACCAATCAGATAACATTTTGAGAGACAAGAGGATGAACCAACCTTCCCGTTTGTAGCCTTAGGCATTCTTCTTTATTACATAGAGCTTGTGGTTTTGGACAATCGAAGACCATGTTAATTTTGAGAGACAAACACATTATCCAACCATTTCAACTTATCTTTGCGTTGGATATCAGACGGTCATATGATTTGTAACCTCCTTTATTGTGAATTTACGATGAGTAACATTTATTGGATTATATGTTTTTAACATTGCGCAAGATCAATTTTGTACCTCACTATCCTATCATAGGTGAATAGCGTTAAAACCTTATTAAAAAAATTTACATTCAATGGCCTCCGTTATAATTTGAATTTACAAAAACGACCCTTAAGTTTGATAATATGGTTTAACTTGAATTATGTGGATACCAAATACTAACCTCATAGTATTTATGTTATCTATATTCATATCTCGGGCCTAAGCCCATTCTTTTGAATGAATCATGTATATAACTTAATATCCTAATTCTAATAATCTTATGGATAGATCTCCCACTCCATGCTATAGGGGAGGAAGGTTTAATACTTCATAATAGAAAACTCTTTTTTATCTTCTGTGGTTTAGATTTTTCTTCCATTGAGTAGGTTAATATAAAGAAAATGTACAACTAAAATGCCGACTAAGTTGTTTCGACTAAAACCTTCCACAAACGGCACTTCAAAACTCTTTTAAAAGTTAGTCTTCCACATATCTAGCCTTAAACTTTTAAAAAAGTTCGACTACCTCTTTGTTTGAGAAATAAAGTAAACTAGCATCATCATTTATTCACCAAAGGCAGCGATAATGCTAGTTATAATAAAGTAGCAACTCATTACTAACTCATTAATACTATACTTTTATTTTTGACTAAAATGAACAACTTTCGAAAGAATTTGCAGCACCAGATCTACCATTAATTAGATTTGAGATGGAAAAGATACGTAAGCGCGAAAGAAAGTCGTCAACCAGATATGTGGTGGATTCTGATGGACATCCAAGACCCAGAACCACATCAAGAGTCTATTGGAAAATGGATCTCTGGAATAAAATATGACGTGATCTTAACTCGAATAGATCTGCTAGTCCAGCTAGCGGAAACGCAGAAGTACATCACCATCGAGAAAACCACGACGATTCGGGTTCTTGCAAAAACTATTTCAACATTACTGGGTAACCATAATCAAAAGTCTTTCCTTGTCCCACAACATATAAATAATATTTATTGCAATGGCGGTAAACGGTCACGTCTGGCCAAGAGAACCAGTAGAGGAGACATGCCACCAGTGTTGCCGGTCCGGAACAACCAACCGCAAATATTCAGAATCAGATTATACCCTACGTGTAATCGCCGCGAAGTGAGAAGCCAATAGATGTGCATAAATTCTGGGAAAGTGATAGACACATTTTAGTGTCTAAATTGCACCTTAATTTCTAGTGAG
>JAJJMC010014297.1:7529299-7666439 GCA_023531435.1 Papaver californicum | reverse complement strand
CAGAGAGTTGTCTCTCATTTTTCACTAATAAAACAAGAATGTCTTCAGGGTTACCACTTTTTGACTTTTTCCTCGATACATCAATAAATAGTTTTGACGGTCTAACTAAATAGGAGAGCAATTTACAAATTGACTCATCTGTTTTGCAGTTTAAGTTTTATTATTCATAAATTCGGAGACGGTAAGTGATGGAAAACTTAAGAAAAATGAAAGTGTAGAAAGTATCAACTCGATAAAGTCTGTTGATCGTGTCAAAAAAATAAAGAAAAACTAGATACAACTAATAATTTTGGTAACGTTGATGAGAATTTTGTTAATAGCTTGTACTGGCATAAAAAGTCTGTTACATGACAGGTAATTTTTACAGAGATAGGAAAACAGTTGTAAAACAAACACAGCTGTAATGGTCAACGAAGGTCAATTCAACATATTGACGTTGACACTGATACACCCCCTCAAACTAATACAGGTAGACATTCAAATGATCGATCTGAGCAACCAGAGCTAAAAAAAAAACTAACAAACGCTATAAACTTTCTCAACATAAGAAACAATACTAAGAATTTATAGGTAAAAAAGTAAAGCCTGGCAGTTGCAGAAGTAAATTGCAGAAAAGAGGATATTACAATCCTATGATGAATAAGTCTTTGAGCTGATTTTTACTAGTAATATATAAAATCTGTAGAAATCCATTCTCCACTAGTTCCCTGACAGCATGATGGTGAATTTCTTTGTGCTTGGTCCTAAAATTGAAACATGATTAGAAGCAATATAAATTGTATTAGTATCATCACAATAAAATAGCACGTGAGACTTTAGGAGGATATTGTAAAATCCTTTATCGTAGTTAGAACTTTGTGTTATTGAGTAGTTGCCTTGGTGTTAAGATTTTTTTTTTAATTCGATCACCCTAATTAATTAAAACCAGAGTTAAGGGGGTATATCTATATGTTAGGTCATATATATATTAGTATATTTCAATGAGGAGACTAGGGTTATATTTTTTTCTTTAAAACTTCTAGTTACACTAACTTTCCCATTCCTTAAATCATAGCTAAAAAAAGTGATTAAAGAAGAAAAAGGAAAATAGATATAGTCGGTGTTGGTGAAAAAAGCAAGTAGGTAGGTTTATTCACTATTACGATCTTTATAGATTCTTTTAATATTTATGTTTATAAAATATGGGGGTTTTTTATTAGATCTATCGGCCAGAATACACTCCACTTTTACAATTACCGACAATGATTTTTCATATCCTTTCGGTGTAGTTTTTTAGGTTTGATCCAACGTTTATCCACCTTCGTATGACACGGGGGCGTATTTATTGTTGTATTATTACCGGCAATGATTTTTCATATCCTTCCAGTGTAACGTTCTAGGTTTGATCCAACGTTCATCCACCTTCGTATAACACGGGGGCGTATTTATTGTTGTAATGCCTTTGTTACCATTTATTCCTTCTTTCGTTACTCTCCCAATCTCTCTAAATCACAACCTTTCCATTTTCCTCTAATCGTCTACCGAAACGACTTGGATTCATCTGCGCAAGCTTCCATATCTGAATTGTTTTATTTATTTTCTGAAAATTAGGGTTTATTTGAAGTTTTTTTTGTGTGATAATGAAATTAGGGTTTGGTTTTTGAAATTGAAATTTGATTTTGTTACAGAAGAGTCGGGGTCCTATAAAAGTTATGGGATTGATGCTTGGGGAGTTTGTAGATGAATACATTGTTCGTATTGTTGCTTTTATCCCCTCCCACTCAAAGAACCCTCATCTGTTTTTTTATCGAGAATGGGAGGTATAGTCTCTGTGTATCATCTATGTGATTCCATTGTTTCTGTTTTCAATGATTTGCATTCTAGTTTATTCAAACCATGGTACAAGTTTCCTTTAAAAATTGTTTCGTTGTGGTTTACTTTTTATTAGAGTAATCTCTAATTTGAGCTCTACAGGATCATCAGTTGATCGATTGAATTGAACATGTATTATTTGTTTATCGATAAACAACCTGAATTCTTTGACGCTTATGAGTTATGGTGTGTTTCACGGTTGCCATCAGATGCTCAAATTATCTATACCCCCACTGAAAAAACCTTTGGCAAGCAACGTTTTGTGCTCAATTATCTTATTAAAATTGGTGGTTTAAATAGACTTGTCTCAATTAGAGTGTTAGTATTTATATTTCTTTTATGCAATGTTTTATTCGTGATTATATTAGGGTATAAAAATCATGGCAGAAGTACCAACAATTTCAGGAGGTGGAGGCGGAGGAAGTCATGAAAGTGGAGGAAAACAAAATCTACCCATAGCTACTGTAAGTTGGTTCTCATCTAACCTCGTTGAATTTCGACAACAATCATATGATACAGGGTACAGTTCTCTAACAAAAGTAGATCAATTAGTTGACTCATCTAACCCCACTGAAATTACGTTTCTATGGTTTTAAGCGGACTAGGAGAAAACCTATTAGAACAAGTTGTTGTTATTGTTCTTAATAATATGAAAAACCATGATACTGATGTTCTTGCACTTAAGTTATTTTTAAAGAAGTTAAAATCAAGCAGGGATGTGATTTTGTAAAATGTGACTTTGGAAGTGTTTAGAAAAAATAGGATACATGATGGAAAAGAAAAGCTTTTTGACGAAATGATTCAAAGAGGTGTTAAACTAGACAAGATTATTTTTTCGACTTTAATTAGTTGTGCTAGATTGTGTGGTCTTCAGGATAAGGCTATAGAGTGGTTTGAGAAGATTTGGATGTGAACCTGATGTTATTATTAAGTCGGCAATGATTGACGCTATCGCAAAACCTTTTTGGATTAATCTGATGTCATAGCTGACAACTGTATGTTTTTATGTGTTTGATTGAATTGGGAAAATTCTCATGATGCTTCGGATGGAGGCAACTGACCATTTTCCTTTTTAATGATTGACTTATAAAATTATTTTCTTTGCAACTACGCTTAGAAGTTAAATATGGATTTCCATATTTGTGCAAAATTGAAATTTATACAGGTTTACACAAAGGATTCGGCATAGGGTGGAGATGGGTCTATGAAAAAAGTTGGAGCAAGCATATTTTTCGGGTATGATATAATCATTTAAACGTTATATCTATGTAATTGACATCTTAAACGTCTTGGAATTCCACATAAGTACAAAGGCTTTGTTTAGACAATCCATACATCTATTAAACTATTTGCAAATAAGTTAGTGCTAATGTCTCGCCATGAATTTCAATCGCAATTTAAATGATGTGGTGTTTTCATATTAACTCTCGATCATATAGTATACCACGTTATTCTTAGAAAAACTAATGAAAAAATTTAAGAAGGCAATGGTGTTTGTGGCTAGCTTGAAATTCAATGGTTCCCAAAAATGTAGTACCAAATCCACAACTTACTGTTCATTTAATACTCAACCTTCACAAGGATCTGCAGTAGGCACAAAACGTATCCACCTGTTTTACCTACTACGACTTCTTTTTACGTTATATGTAAGGTCTTCTAGATGAAAAACAATTATCCCAACAAGATGGACTTCACCTCCTGAAAATTTAATAAAGGTGAGCTCATATGGTGCATCTAAGGGATGCCCTGAATCTGCATGGACATGATTGTGTGTAGAAACCCTCTATAAAGGGTACTTCAACTTGTTGCAGATCCATTAGGCACAACTACTGCCCCAACAACTAAAACTTGATTGTTATTACTTGATGTTAGAGGTTTTATACCATGAGTAGGACTCATATGTGCTTTTAATCGAATTCCTCAACTCTTATACAATGAACATGTTACACGATTTACCTTGGTACGTATAGCGCATAAGCATGATCTACGAAGCAAAAAATATGTTCGCCAGCACTCCAAAATCATTTGTCCACCATGTTTACGGAGATGTGAACCAGGTGGCTGACTCTCTTGCCCGCTTTTGACATTCAACAATCTAGCTCCCACCGAAGAATATCGTATCCATCTCATGTTTATGCTTTCTGCGACATGTTGCTTTCTGGTGAAGTTCCCGCTAATTTTTTATTTTTATTTCAATGAGGCCATTTTTTCGAGCAACATAGTTAGGATATCAATCAAGGTTTTTATTTTTTTATCTCTACTCTATAACTGTTAATTAGGTAATTGTTCTGGGAGGTTTTAATTCGTGAATGAAGGTTATTTAGTAATTGAATTTTGTTGTTCTGATTTAATGAATTTTGTTTTGTTGCAGGTTGTGGTTATTTAAAAGTTTATGTTATCTTTGGGAAAAAAATAGTTTTTTTATATTTTACATTCCTCTTTCAGTCTCTATTCTCTAGAGTCTCACCCTTGATGTTACAATTCCTATCTTTTTCCAAAATAAGTAAAGAGAGGCAATGGTCATCTTTCCATGATGCGCGGCTTCACTCTCCAGGACCTAAAGTATTTACAAATTTACATGTGTAAATTGTACTTAATGTTGGATTTGATAGTTTTTGAGCTCGATTTCTAACACTAAAGCTAATGACTGTTTATATTGCGGCGTTTTTCTTTTTTGGGAGTCAAGTCCAACTGGCTCTTGAACTGATGATATATCTGTGAATCTGTGTAATATTATCTCCAAGTTTTAATTGTTAGCTACTTTTTAAATCACCACTCAGTTTCTGTCCAGCGTGAAAATAAATGTGTTGCAGTGTTGTGTGCTTGGGTTTGTTTCATAGTCACCGAGAAGATAGTAATCTTATTTCCTATATTAAATCTTTATTTCCTTAGCATTGTCACTGGGTTGTAAGGTTATAAAAGAGATCCAGCTATAAACTAACGAAGTATGCTAGAGAGTCGAGACGTTAACTCTGTGTGAAGTGACAAAATTTCAGAACTCATAGGATATAAGAGACCCACTATAAATTAATGAATGCTTGAGAGTTAACGAAGTATGCTACAGAGTTGAGATGTTAACTCGGTGTGGTGTGACACCTTTCCTGAATAGCCTACTATGATATCTGGATATAAACCAATAATTGAGTTATAAAACCAATAATCCTGACTCTCTCTTTTTTTACCGGGATAGAATGATATAATAAACTTTGCCTACAAGAGAAGTCATGTCCAGGAATGGCGCCACTGGGATCCTAGAACGCTTACTCACAGGAACTTCACATATTTTTCACTTGGAGCCTGCTGACGGTAATCTCCATGCTTACATTACTTGATCATAATCTCTTCCTTTTCTTCCCTTCCATGTCAAACGTACTTTAGACATGTTAACTTTTATTTCGAGATCTCTAAAAAACTTAGCTTCACAGTTATTTGACGATTGTTTTTTTAATTCATTTCATCACAACCAAATACATATATGGTTTTCTATAGAAAATATAAGTACATAATTGACCAGAGTAATCGCAAGTCTATTCATGTGCCTTATTATATAAAACCATGGGCAGGTAGTAAATAGACAACTTCACACATTAAGGAATGCCTATATATTGTCAAGTTGGCAAAAAGAGAAGGAAAATAACTCTTGATCAAATTTGATAATGAATAGAACAGTCAAATAGAAAAGTAAAGCGATGGATATATATGTGCATTTGTGTGCATGTGTGTATTAGATGGATGGTGCATACAACTGTTATGTTTTCTATTCCAAGGTTATCTTGGTTTTGCTCATCTTCTGTATGTGGTGTTCTCTATGACAGGTTGTGTAAAACAAGGCTAGAACAGAAGATTCAAAAAAGTAGCTTTAAAGATGCAGCCTTGGTTCCTCACTGGCTCTAAAGCCTTGCAGGTGTATTTTTAACAATTTTGGCGATGGACATTCTTCTACTGAGAACTTCACCCCAGATTGTTTTGGTAAATGATTTTGAAAGTAACATATGTATCTTCAGTCTCCAACTTAAGGTGTTTTCCTGTTGTTTGACGTTTGAAGTTTTATTTGCATTGTTGTTATAATTTGTGATTTGTAACCTTGGGGATCACAGAAATAGAACACCGTGATTGTAAAGATGTTCCAATTATGTAATTAGCTGCGCTTTGAAAAAAACGATTATAGGGATTGCAGGTTATCAGGGACCATTGCATAAAATATGCACGTTTTGTAACATGTAGTTTAGTTGGTTCACTAGATATTTACAGTATTGCAATGCTACCGATCAGTTGTAATCACAACCAATTAGAGAAGTGATAACTCATTGATGCCATGATAACACTTATATATAAAGTGTACTAGACAAAATCTGTGTATATATACACGTGTGTACTAAATAGTAACTTGTGCTTTGCACCGGGTATCATATTTATGCAGTGACAATGCATAAATCTTTTCTTTTTTTTTTGAGAATCAGAACTTCACTAAAAACCAAAGCAACATATGAGGAGGTGATTATTCCATGTAAAGGTTCTCTATCATAGCAGTGGTGCCTAACATAGGGGTATCATCCAACAGTCAGTTGGCTCAGAAACTGAAATTACATTTGGAACTAGTTAAATAATATGTTCACCTGTTTTTCTTCTTCAGGTTTTCATTTATTCTTTGGATTTGAATTGCATGTCATTAGTGTAGATGATATTATTAACATTACTAAGGTCGAATTCGATTAATAATAATGAGCACAATTAAAAATAATTTTAATAATGGAGATCCTTTAAATATGCATCGTCTATAATGACAATTATAAGATAAGAAAACCTAACAAATCATCCCGTGAAATAATCCGTGTCGACCAGGCATGGATGATACCCTAGTAAGAAATAAAACGTCTCGGTTTCGTTTCCAATGTATTAGATTCTTTGGTTTAGAAGTAGTTAATGTGTATATAGCTTTCTCCTGGTGTTAAAGGTTAAGGGTGACATGATGTAGTGTACTACCGATTGATTCATTGTCTTTGTTTTTCGTACTATGAAATTAACCATCATTTAGATATGAGTTGCCCATATTACTTATGTTTCCTATCCAGTGAACTATGAATCATTCATGGAAAATATGATTGGTATTTTGATTTAAAACTGACGTCTCTTAGTGTTTAGGACGGAAACGTACAAATATTTTTCTTGTACTTTATTGGGTAAGTCTACTGATATTAATGCGGCCGTGATTAATAAGAATGTCTCGAAGTGTATCTCTTGGGATAATAAATTCCAATCTGGCCTAAGTGAAGGAGTCTGTTATCATTCACGATTCAATAAATATCATATGATCTAGTAGTCTATTATTTTGGAATTTACTAAATTTAACTGTCAGAAAATGGGTGCAAGTGTTGTATAGTACATACGAGATTATATATGTAGTATATTAATTTACTGTGGATGTATTCGTAATATCATCAGGTTTTCTAGAATTTGAATAATAAATTAGTTATTAATTGATTTTGTGGTCTTCTAGAATTTGAATAATAAATTAGTTATGTACTTGAATATAACTGTTGATTGGTATGTACTTGAATTGGTATGTACTTGAATATATAATTCGAAGGTAAGTGTTACGGTTAGACAATTTATAGTACTATAAAAATGTTACCGTTAAGATTTGGCTTCTAACGTTTATGAGCCGTGGAAATTAGTTATGTATGTGCCCGTGATAACATGATGATTGTATTGGTAGTAAAAAAGTTTTGGTATGATCGTCGTGTTCTGAAAAATTTAGTTTTTCGTGTTGCTAAGGTGGGTTGATAAATTATTTATTAGTTTATTTAAGATCAAACTTCTTGTTTTTTTCAATAAATTTTTAGTATTTTTTGGATTGATATTCGTGCCGAGGATTATTAATTTTATTTTTAAATTTTTTATTAAATTATAACTTCTTTAATAGTTTCATTAAATATAAATTTTTATTTTTTTTGGATTAATGTGAATGTGCTCTATACAATAACCCAATCTCCGTTTGTTGGATTGACGGTTTGAGTGTGTAAAGTGGTCCATGAGTACTCCACACTTCGATTTTTAGAGCGGCCGATCTAGAATTTAAAGTGGGGCGTTACAAATATGCAACTCATTCAACACATAAGAGATCCACTGCAATTCAGCAGTTGCAAATGTTAAGCACTTGTATTCTGCCTCTGCGAAGACTTAGACACAATAGGATGCTTTTTAGAATACCAAGAAATTATGAAAGAACCCAAATAAACCACATAGCTAGAAGTAGATTTTCCGGTACCAGGGCAACCAACCTATTCAGAATCTGTATAAGCCTTAAGACACTGCAAATCACCACCTCTAAGACTTATCCCTGAACTATTTTTTTTCCTTTAAATATCTAAAAATTATTTTAACTAGAAGGATATGTAAGTCAGTGGGAGCATGCATGAATTGAGATACATAAGGAACACCAAAAAAAATGTCAGGTCTTATTAATGTCAAAAACGACCAACTACCATCTAATGTTCTAAATTCAGAAGGATCAACAAGTAACTTTCCATCATGAATATAAACTCTAGTAGCTTTAACAACATGTGTTACAGTATAACATCTTAGCTTTATCTAACAAATGTATAGTATATTTCTCTTGAGACAAAAGTAAAGCATCAGAATGCCTGACAACTTTAATACCAATAAAATAACTCAATTCACCCAATTTCTTCATTGAAAACTCATCATTCTGAACTTTAACAAGACTAGCCATTAAATATGTAAAACTACTAGTTAAGTAAAATGCCATCCACATATAATAATAAGATAAGCATATATATCAGAACCACTATGAAATATAAACATGGAGTGATCACAGTTGATTTGAGAAAACCATAAGAACGAAATAGAGTTGAACCTATGAAACCAAGACCTTAGAGCTTGTTGAAATCCATACAAACTTTTTTTCAAATGACAAACATAAGAGGAATGGTCTGGTTGAATAAATCTTTGTGTTTGAGCCATATAAACATATTCATCTAAGCATCCATACAAGAATTCATTTGAAACATATAGTTGTATGACAAATCAATTATTAGCAACAACCAAACTAAACACAATTTTGATAGTTGAAAACTTAACAACATTACTAAAAGTTTCATGAAAATCAATAAAATCTAATTGATTGGATCATTGTGCCACTAGTCTTGATTTGTATCTGTCTACTGAACCATCCTCCTTAAGATTAACTTTGTACACCCACTTGCATCTCAAAATATTTATCCAAGATTCTGGAGAAACATACTCCCAAGTGTCATTTTCAACAAGAGCATCGTACCCATTTTTCAAAGAAGTAACCCAACGGGGAATAGCTAATGCAGGCTTGTAACTCTTAGGTGCATTAGTGCTAGTTAATAATTAATTAAATGCAGTGGAATTGGATGTTTATAAGTGTAATGAGAAACATGAAATAGAAAAAAATTGGTTTGGACATGCCACCTTTAGGTCTAGTAATGACAGTAGTAGTTGAAATTATGGGTGCACAAAGGTCGGTTCGGCTCGGTTATTGGCAAAACCGTGTACCTGTACCTCCCTATGGTCGGTTCTCTATCCGTGTACTTGTACCCTGTACCTTATACTCTCGGTTCAGTTCTGGAATCGTCCACGTCTTCTCGTTTCGGTTCCGGACGGTTCTGGTCCTGTACCTCCTTTTTTCTTTAATAAGAAAATCACTTTATAAGAAAAATAAAAGCTTGATGTTCAAAAGCAAGTGCATTTCATGTTGTTATCACAATATTAAGCACTTTAATGTGTTGCACAGATCATTGTTGATTACAATGAAATGTAACCGACCAAAATCCGGAATGGTCTTCAATAGAAAGAATGAACCATTCTATTGATATATAGGATGTAATGTGAACCTGGAGAATGGTAGTTGAAGTTTTCCAAGTCCTCCTTGCTAGAGATGAAACCATACAATTTACGATCCCCACCAGCATAGAATAGAGTTCTGCGATGATCCCATACATACCTGTCTCTTTCTTCCTTGACAAAATGATTATGGAGCCTTTCAGCTTCTACATAGACCGTCAGTAAACCTTCAAATATGAGGAGACTCATCCCCCGGTGACCTTTTGGTCCATAGGAATGACGATCCTTTACAGCATTATATGCACTAAAATAATCAAACAGCTCTTGATTACCCATGCCAGTCCACTGAGAGTCCATTCAACTACACAAATCATATGAGATATACATAGCAGAAAATAGGAAGAAATGAATAATATATGGAACAAGTTGTAAATAACTATATATAGTAGAACAAAATCCAAAAACTCCTAATGATCGTTAAATAGGATATAAAAATGAGTGACTGGATATGATTCTTTGAAAGGACAATAAAGCAGAAAATTAGATATACAAAGCAACTCCCCACATATACATATTCATACTTCCCAAATTTATCCTTTTTATCAAAATATTTATAGCCATCCCACCACTAGCAAAATGGTGGAACCAAAATTTAATGATGACAAATTCCATTTTCTATTTTAAAAACTAAATCATACCTTATCATTTTCATCTTGATCAAGCTGAGTGTTCATTACTACAACCATGGGAGGCCAAACAATTTCTTTACCAGGAACTGATTGATGGAGACCATGCCATTTACCATATATCTCACCAACTGGAATAACAGAAGTTCCCTTCCGGCTCAGCTCCTCATCTAAGAGTTCTGCAAACTTTCTGTGAAGCTTCACCCTCTTTGATCCTTTGGTTTTCGCATGGGACATTAGGGGTTGCAATCCTGTCACAATTATTTTTCATATATTGCATAGGCTGTCAGAAACTAGTAAGTTGATTCATATTCTGAAGATAGTATTTCACTAGGTACACTCGGTTCGGTTCCGGTCGGTTCCTAGGTAGAACCGAGTACCTGTACCTCCCTATGATCGGTTTTCTACCCTGTACCTATACCATGTAACCTATACTCTCGGTTTGGTCTGGTTCCGGTTCGATTCTGTCAGTTCCGGTTCGGTCCTTCGGTTCCGGTTGGTTCCTGTGCAACCCTAATTGAAATAGGTTTACCAAATGAAGGTATTTCAGAAACAACAAAAATTGAATCGTTAGAGGGAGAAGAAAATATTTAGGAGAGAAAAAAATTTGGACTAACATATGTAACAAACTCTGAACTAGAGTAAAAATGAGATTCATCAAAGAAGATATGCCTTGAGATATGAGTCTTTTATAAATTTGATTATAGCACTTATATCCTTTATGTAAAGGATTATAGCCTATGGAAATTCACTTAAAAGACTTTGGAGATAACTTATCAGCTCTAGAATGATCCACAAAAGAATAACATATTGACCCAAAATCGTTTTAAAAGGCATAATCATGAATAACATCAGATAATACCTCACAAGGTGACTTAAACCCCAAAACTTTACTAAATGCATCATACGAAAACTCCTTTGAACTTAAAGAATGAAAAAACAACGTATTATCCGTCTCATTTTTATGCATATGCTTCATTTCAGCAATACCATTCTGCTCACGGATTTTGGGACAAGAAATTTTGATCAAAATACCACTAGATTTAAGTAAAAGCTTGATGGACCTTTTACTAGCTTACGAGCACCATCCGCTTGAAAAGATTAAATATGTGATGCAGGGAAATTTTATGCCTAGTTAGGAGTAGTTTATAATTGTGAATGTTTTACTAGTTTCCGATTTTATGAGGGCATTTAATTCCCAAGTAATGTGTTTTCTTTTCCTAAGGTTTATTTCTAGTATATATAAATAGTTTATTAGCTCTAATTTAAAAGGGATACTTTATTATATTTTCTTATGGCTTATAATCTAATGATTATAGAAGAGAGTTATGTTTAACCTAAAACTCAAGTTATTTACGTTCTATTTTCTCAGTTTTGTGTTCTTTTCGTATATCTTTGTTTGATTGCCCTAATTTACTATTTCACATCTAAGGAACCCATCAATTGGCGCTAGAAACATGGCTCATACAAACCCTAGATAAATACTATGGATGGTAGAGATAGAGGGAGAGGTGGTGGTCGAGGTAATGAAAACACAGATTTAATGAGTTAAGAACTTTGATTAAGGATATGTCGCTGGGGTTGCAAAACCTAGAGGGGCAAGAACGTGTTGGAGCCTGAATGGAGAAATCAGAGGGCTGGCACAACCCTTTGGATATACCAGAATGAGGATATGAAGATGATGAACGCAATGAAGATGAAAATCCTTTTCATGATCGTGTTGTTCATGGTCCAAAAACTATATACTTTGTCCTTAGGAGTTGGTTTGAATGAAACACCCGAACAACTTACAATGAGAGGTTTTAACTTAGCTATTTGAGAAGAGTTTGGTCTGCTGAGGGTTGACAAGTTAGAAGAAGATTATCAATGTGCGTATTAAAGTCGGAGGAGAGGGTGAATCATCGTTAGAAGGGTCGGAGATCTCCTACTCAAGAAGGAACCAGATATAATTGGAATAAGGCTTTTGCTTGGAGTGACAAAGGCCAAAAAGTTGCCAGCATGTCGACAATAACTGCTCAAACTACAAATAGAGCGCACAGAAATAATCACTTAGCTATGAAGTGTTATACTTGTGGAGAAGATGGTCATATATCGTACAACTGCCCACAAAAACAATTTAACTTTATTGAAGGCGATGGTGATGAAGACACACGAGGGAAGCCAAAATATATATGAGGAATCTGATAAGGAAAAGGAACATTTCCTTCACATAAGGGAGAAAGTCCAGTTGTCCTCAGAATTCTTACATTTCTTAAGGTTGATGGCAAGGAGGAAGACTAGAGACAAAAGAGTATCTTTGACACACAAGTTTTATATGGAGGTAAGATTTGTGAACTTATTTTAGATGATGGGATTAATTTGTGAGAATATAGTGTCTCAAGAGGCACTAGACAAGTTGAGTTTGCTAACTAAGGAGCACCATCATACTTATAAGGTTGCTTGGTTCAAAAAAGGAAACACAGTACCAATTACGAGAAGGTGCGTAGTAAAGTATTTTATCGACAAATTTGAAGATGAAGTGTGGTGTTATGTGGAACCTATGGATGCTTGTCATATACTATTGGGTAGACCTTGGTTATTCGACAAAAAGATGACTGTTTGACTGAAGTTAATACTTATAACTTTATGTATAATGGAACGAAGATGATTCTGCATCCTATGAATGAAGAGGAAGTACAAGGTAGGAAGGATGACAAGCAGCAGTCAACAAGTCTATTAACATGTATACATTTATAACATGAAAACCGAGAGTGATTTACACATTGTATAGACTCACAACAGATGAACAACAAGGCACAAATGAACGACCAAGAGAAGTTGCTGAATTTTTGCAATGTTTCCAAGAACCTATACCTACAGAGCTATCACAAGAAGATTTTAAGATGATTAATGAGATGTTCAACAAAATTTTGTTTCATGGACACGTCGTTTATGAACCATCATTATTTTCAGTCAATGAGAATGATGAATATCAAGTCCTCCTGGATTGGAGTTCACCACCGATATACGATATATATCTGGACAATGAAGTTTCGTGTCAGTCAGATTATTTCGATCATTTTATCGAGGAATACACAAAGATGGTAAGTGTTCCACTAATCAATGTCATCCTATTATGTTTATACGAATCCAGTCTTAAACATAGAAGATAATGTTGCTTATACACCTATATGTGTACTACATACAAAATTATTACTAAACAAAGTCTGTGCAAAACATGGAGGAATGGTTAATGGACAACGAAGCTGGCAAGCTGGGCCAAGTATATGTTTTGAATTTATACGTAAATAATGTTATTGGTATGGGCATAAATGAAAAAAATGTTAATCAAAAGCACAAAGGGTATTAAGAAGGAGAACAATCCAAGTTGTTTTCTTATGATAAGGTTTTTGTTTTTGATCGCGGGAAGGTAGAAGATACATCTAAGATACATATAGAATTCATAAAACTTCTTGTCGAAGATGAGATTTCTTTCAACCTGAGGTGGTTGATGCAGGGGCATTTTGTTCCTAGTTAGGAATATTTTCTATTTTATGAATGTTTTACTAGTTTTCGTTCTTAGGAGGGCGTTTCAGTCCCAATTATTGTGTTTTCTTTTCCTAAGGCTTATTTCTAGTATAAATAGGCTATTAGGTCTTCTTTAGAAGGAAGACTTTATTGCATTTTCTTATGGCTTATAATCTAATGGATATATAATAGATTTAGGTTTAACTTAAAACTCAAGTTATTTGTGTTCTCCTGTTTCAGTTTTGCGTTCTTTTCGTTTATCTTTGTTTGATTGCCCTATATTACTGTTTCACGTCTAAGAAACCTATCAATATGATTTGAAAACAAATTTTCAGTAAGATTCTTGAAATGATAAAAACATGCAATTGCATCAGATTTCAAAGTCATTGAGTAGATCAAATGAAATCGACAAAAATCATTTATAAACACAATTTTATATCTAAATCCATACAAAGAAGAAACATGTGATGGTCCCCATACATCACAATTAATAAGAGAAAGAGGTTGAGTTGCATGAGATGGAGATGAATGAAAAGGTAACCTCTTGCTTCTAACAAGTTGACAATGATGGCATAAAGAAGAATCATAATCATAATTAGAAATGATATGATTTTTGGAATATAAATGATACACAATTTTTGTAGATGGATGACCTAGTCTAGCATGCCACAACTTAAAAGAAGCAGTAAGAGAAGTGGCAAAAGAATAATGACAAGGATTTAAAAAAGTATGAAGATAGATACTAGGTAAAGATTATTGACCATAGCACTTTGAGTCAACATAGTGTTAGTAAGTATATCCGTAATCTTATAACCAAAAGAATCAAACTTAAAATAACAATAGTTGTCCCTAGTAAACTCTGCAACAAATAATAAATTATGCGCAATCTCAGGAACTAGTAAAACATTATTTAGCCTAAATCTAGTTTTAGATGTGTGCATAAACAAAAGTTTCAGTCAAAGAGATAGGAAGGGTCTTACCATTTTCACCTGATTTTATCCTTGCCAGCATAAAAAAAAATATTATGAAGCATTGAGGCATCACTAGTCATACAATAAAAACCACCACTATCAGATAACCAAGTATAAGAAGAAGTATCATCACACATTATAACAACATTGACATTCAGAGTAAAGAATACTTGTCAACCATCAACTGTATTTGCAGAAGTAGTTCCAATATAAGTAGTAGACACATTTTATGGAGGAGCATAACGAAAGAAACATCGACTTGCATAATGTCCCATTTTGCGAAAAATTTGATATTCAAATAGATAATAGTTAGTTTGATTCCGCCTCAAAAGCATGAATAGGAACAGAACTGGAACTAAATCCTTGAACAAAAGTGTTATTCCTAAAACCATAAGCATTTTTGGAATTCTTTTTCTTGTAACTATTACCAACATAATTTGTACAGAATTTACATTCCTAGTGTAAAAAGTAGCGGGATGTTGAGAATCAAACACCGTACTAGAGTCTTGGTGTTGATCACGAAGCCACTGCTAATGATTCAATAACCTAGCCTTAATTTCAGCAAATGTAAAAGGTGATTCTCTGTTTTGAGCAGAAATCACAAAGTTATCGTATTCTCTTCCTAAACCATTCAAGATATGAATCATAAGATCATCATCACTAACCTTCTCACCAATTGTAGATAAAAAATCAGAAAATGTTTTAATACTGCAAAGATATACAAGGATTGACCGATTACATTTTCTAATATTATGATTCTAATTACGAGGCATATTTCGACGAGAAGTAAATTGATTTCTAAAGCTAGTTTCAAGAAACAAACAAATATCCTTTGTAGAAGACAATAAAATAATATCACTAGATACGATTGATGTAAAAGTGGCCTTCAAAACATCTTGCAACGAATCGATCTAATTTCCTCAATAGATCCACTGTGGATTTGGTTATAGAAAACCACCATTAAGAATTTCAGAACAAGGTTCTCTAATTTCACCATTCACATAAACATATAGATCTGTAAAAATAAGAATCAACTCAAATTGATCTCGCTACAACAGATAGTGGAATCGATTTTGATAGAGATGAAGTTTGAGATATTAGTAAATAGAAAAGTAAAATTCGTAGAAGAACTTTCAAAGCAGCAGAGGAACTAAAATTGGTATTCCAAACATTTTAGGAACAATTAGCCATATTTCTAATAGTAACCATCAAAGATATTGAAAAATTTGCAGAAAAATGAATGAAGAACTTCAAGAGATTCATGATACAGAAAAAAGTGTTAAAAAGAGATCAAATTAAGTATTGAAATAATGCCAAAGATCTTTAAATGCTGCAAAACGTATTGAATTGAAGAGATATGGTATTGAGTGAAATAATTTTAATGAAAAATTATTGAAGAATCAGAACCTAATTTAATACAATAATTGTTTTGATAAAGTTGTTGAGAATTTTATTAATAGTTTGTAATGGCATAAGAAGTCTGTTACAGGACACACACTCTTTATATATAGAGAGAAGAAAAAAATGGGTCTATTGTCCAAGATTCCCTAAAATATGGTTCTAATGGACCACTAAACATTATGGATAGGTGAGATGTGCATTAAAATACATAGAGAATTATATCCCTCTTTTTAAGTTTTTTCTTCTTTTTATCCTTTCTCTCTCCTATTTAAAAACAAACCACAAAAAATTCATAACTTCCAAAATATATATCCAATTTCAATAAAACTTATATTTTTGAAAAATGTTTTAGATTATATACTAAACAAGATCTACTGTTGATAGTAATTTCGAAAGTATTTTTTTCGAAAAAAAATAGCTAGGATGAAACTGGTTGCATCCTGCATAAATTAAGATAGAAAAAATTATTTAAAAAATAGCTAGGATGAAACTGGATGCATCCTGACTTAAGCAAGATTTTTTTTTTTTTCAAAAACTAGCTAGGATGAATCTGGTTACGTCCTGGTTTAATATAAGATAGGAAAAATTATTCGAAAATAGATAAGATGAATTGTATCCTGTTTAAACTAAGATAAAAAAAATTATTCAAAAAAAAGGTAGGATAAAAATTGATGCATCCCAGGTTAAAATAAGAATTTTTTTAAAAAATTACTAGGATGAAACTGGTTACATCTTGGCTTCAAATAAGATATAAAATATTATACTAGCACATGTTTTATATAAAAAACAAAAAGAATCTAACATAACCACCACTACCAACATTTTCAACCGTAACAAAACACCACATTGTTGCCACCGCAGGTCCACAACCTTGAATAGTAACAATAAACACTACCATCATCTCCAATATAAAAATAAATAAATATCTAAATATACAAGATGAAACTAGTTACATCTTGAGAAAAACATGTTTAATTGTGAGAATATACAGAATGAAACTAGATACATCCTCATGAAAACTTTTTTTTTGTCGGAATATACAGGATGAAACCATTTTCATCCAGTTATACACTAAGATGAAATTAGTTTCATCTAGATTTAATCTGTAGTATACATGGTTTCATCCAGATTTAAACTACTAATAATTCACTTTACGTTTTAAATTGTTTTCATATCAGAAGCTAAAAATAGTCGAATGAATCTGGATGCATCCTTATTTAAGGTAACATATTCATCCATGATTGAACCCAAACAAATGCATTGCTTCTTTAAAAACATATCACGTGATCCAACAACAAAACCTTAATCAAACACATAGTTCACATAACAACAAAACCACATTGGTATCACATCCAGCCACAATCATCTAGAGCATCAATCCAACATTACGTGATACAAAAACAGTTGAGTCACTAACCAAATAAAAACAGTAATTAGATCTAGTAAAACACTTCAAGGATTAACTTATAACGAACTATACTAATGCCACATCAGCTATCAAAATTAAATCCAGAAACAATCATCTAAAGTTAAATCCAATAAACATGATAAAAAGAACAACAATAACATTAACCAATTAAAAACACCAATTAGATTCAGTAAAAAACTGCATTCTCTTCATAAGATGAGTAGAGAAGCCAACAATTTTGTTACAAAGACGTTTAAGACGTTTAAAATGAATGATCGCTACTCCTCCTAAGATCTTTTTGTTTAGTGCCTCCCGCTAACTTGACTAGAAGATTACTTCATGGATTGGGTACGAACACGCCCCATGTTGCTGCTACAACTCCCTTGAGAAAGTGATGGAGGTATTCTGTAATAAGGGAGTGAAAGTAATCGACGGAGGCGTTTGTCGCTTGGGTAGTCAACAGTAAGACAGTGATGATTTACAAGATAACATAATTAAAGAAGGTAAGGGAATGTTGGTCAGTTCTAGTTACACTAGCAACATGGGCAAAATACCCAAAATTGGGTATTAGAAAAGTATCTTTCATATTTATGGATATTAAAACAGTATCCAAATTTGCTAGTCTTCTAGACCCATAAAAACAATTTTGAGGGTTATTGGACCAATTAATTGTAGAGAAAACAGTAGTAAAACAGAAGTGTAATGGTCAATAGAGGTCAAGTCAACAGATTGACCTCAACACCAATAACAATATTCCACTGGAAGAACCACCTGCTCCAGGGTTGATAATGCTGCATCTTTAATTTCGTTGTATCTCTGGATATGTCAAAACACGAAGAAGTTAAAACCAAGTTACCAATCCAAAGAACCAACAAAAAACAAAAACAATTAGAAGTAGAAACAATAACCAAGGGCGCAGACCAGCCGAACAATAAAATGAGCTTTATAGATATCAAAACAATTATTTCGTGTACCCTTGCTAAAGAATTATATTCAAATCCAACTTCCAGTTCTATATTACCAATAGTATTTTGAAATGGTGCTAACGCATACTGCTTTCATTTGGGTAAAAGAACGCTGTTCTGGTTCAAAATTGGTTTCAAGCTTTTCACTTGTAAACGAGCAGGAATCTTGAGCTTACCTGTTATAAAAGTTGACCAGTCATGTTGAGATCAGGGAGAAATATGTACACAGAATAATGCTCGTATCCTTCCCCATGACATGTACCTCATTCCTGCAAAAACCGTTTATAAGATCATTATATCATCATATCAATCATATTGTATAACACCTCAAGCACCAAAGTAATAGTAAAGAATCAGACGAGAAAAACCAAGACAGCCATATGTCTTGTTTGAGCAACCCTTGACCCGTTGGCCTGGAAATTACAATACTAAATGTTCCTGGAAAGTATAATTTTGGGAGTTTGTATCACACTGCAGGTTTTCAAGGTAGAACACTACTTAGGGACAGTGGTAAACAACAAACAAAGTTCAAGTCTATCAGAATTCAATCAAGTTAATGTGATCAGGGATTTTCCTATGGACATTTTATCTTTTAATAAAACTTGGGAGAATTACTACCCAATACCGTGAAGGAACTTATGCTACTCATACCATGGGGGGTGAATGCGAATTACGTTTCCCACTTCTATCTCAACATCGCTGCACATCCTTGAGTCAAAAATAATTGTTGTTTTTGGTCCCATGTTGTTGGAGCTATTTGGGCTCGCACAACGGGAGTTCTGCACAAACGAATTCAGTAACATAGTAACATATCATGCATTTCCATAGTTTGATTGACTTAAGTTTTAGTTACTAAGGCTTAAGTGTTAATTGTTTTGTGTACACATACCTCATTCTTTTGTTGAAAGGAGCATTCACAAATCGTCAGCTTTGCCTCCAAACATCTTGACATTATCTTTACAACAATACATTTACCTTCATATGAAAAGAGAAGGATAACAAAGATATACATAAGTATACAAAGCCTTTGGGCATGCCGTATGTGAAAAATAATATGTGCTTTCTTTGACACTGTTGTCTTAACATGCTAGTTAGTAGTTACCCAATGCCGACATCCTTAATATTCAGTATCAAAGGAGCTTCACAAAATTCAAAACATAAACAATTTTACCTTGTCCACTAAGTTCTAGTAACTGTTTCAAGAACTCCGCATGCCTTTCCTTCTTTGTTTGCATGACTTGCTGCAACCTACTATAGTATCCCCTGATGTACAATCTGGATCAGGTACTAAATGATGTATGATATAGATAAATTCTTCTCCAATTAGCTTCTACCTAGGTATAACATACACACTGACCCTGTATGATTAAGGGATGAAAACCGTGTCCCATTATCACCCCCAGTACTGTCATTAAAAGCTTCGTGGAAAAGATCTGACATTGTTTGCCCTTTGCTTTCTAGTGTTGCAACTCTCATCTGATTCTGACCATGAATTAGAAGTTTGGCTGCCTACACAAGTGGAAAGCTATGAAAATTCAATGCCGGATTATGGTAGCAACTAGCAAGACTACTTGGTAACCACAATAAGAGAATACCTCATCCTCACTAGCTGTATCACCATCCATGGGCTCAGAAGGATCCCCACTGTCAAGAATTCTATCACCCAATTGATACATATTTCTCTTCCTAGTAGTAATTTGGTGCTTTTTACTCTTTGTTCTAATATTCTGCATAAAGTAATCAACATCAGGAATCGGGATAAAAAGTGCAGAATGTGAAGGAGTTGTTTTACAAAGAGATCAAACCAGTTTAGTAGTCCTTTCCACCGGTTCACACTTTTCTTGAAGACCATGTAAAAGCTCGGAAACTGAATGCTCCGCGTCTCTATGTTCAAGAGCGGATAAATTAGCAAGAACTTGAACTTCAGACTGTTTATCATTTTCTTCCTCGAGATCTTGCAGAAGCTCAGTCACTGAATGCTCCATAACAATGTCTTCAAGATCCTCTAATCCTTCCTGAATTTGACCAACCTTACGTAACGTTTCATTTTCATCCTTCACAATAGAAGACAAGGAGGATTCCCCCTTATGCAAAAGAAAATGAATCGAAAACTTGGGTTTGGCTTTGCCTCTATTACCTACAAGTATTATTCTAAAGGTTGATTTCTCTCAAAGCAACCAAGTTTACTACAATGATAGTTACTCAATCACGAAAGTAAGATGGCAGCGGATCAAGAAGAATCATAGAGCAGTGGCAGCAGATACTTTTAAAGAAAGATAAAGTACCTTTTGCAATTTTCTTGGCAGTACGAGATGATGACAAACTGGTACTGTCATGCAAAATTATTAATTCTTCAGCCTCTTCATTGACCGCAGACCATGTAGATGCTTCATCTCGATCATTTTCTCTCTTATAGTTCTTGAGATAGTCCCTTTGAACCTTCATGGACTTCGAGATACACGAAGAACCCATGGTCACATTGTTCTCATCAGCATCTGAGATCGCTTCTTCATCAGAATCGTTTGTGACTTCTTTTTTTGAAGATTGTGTAAACTTGCTATCTTCATTCCAAAAAGTAAACATTTTAAGCCAATCCTTGCAACAAAAATTTACAGAAATAAATAGGTCACTGGAACTAAAACAGAAAAAGCTAAACTACAAATAAACCAAAGCAATGCACTGGAAAAGCAAGTCTAAATGTGTTATGGTAATGCCATTTTGTACACCCGCATTATACCCCGAGACTCACTTCACTCTACTCCAACTTGCGTGTTTAGTACCTCACTCCTTTATTTACCTAACACTGGTGCAAACAAGGCTTGAGTAGCTCGATTCTAGGTCAATCCAGCTCATTGGATTTCCAGTTTTGTTTTTTGCCAAAACACATTGACTAAATTCGGCCCCTACTTCACACTTATTTACCAATAAATGCAAGAAATTATGTGAAAACAATACCTTATTTTCTCTAGTCATAGGATTCGTCAACAAATTGGCATCAATATCGTCTTCGTTTTCTGCCAATTTTCCCAAAACAAAGAAAACCCTCACTAATCAGAAAAGAAATTGAGAAATTGAAGTACTAGAAAACACAAGTGAAAGTGCATAATTAAATAAAAGAAAATACCTGAGATACTTTGATCAGAATCTCGATTATCCATGTGTATGATCTTACCGCCAAATTAGGTTTCCCACTTTCAGTTCCAACTCTGGTGGTCTGAAGAAGATTTTAAAGACGAGATAGATAAAAAGATATTTCTACCCAAATAATATTCTTACACATAATTTTATCTTTGAGAACCGGATAAATCTGTTCCGGTTTCATTAATTAATAAAGGCTACAAAATGGAGTCATTTAGGAATTGGCGCCCGAATCCCTAAAGCGCGCCCGAATCCCTAAAGCCTTTACTTACAATGGCTTCTTCTTCTACTCTCTTGTTTGTTTGCTTCACAAGCCCTCCTTCAAATGTTCATTCAGTCAACACTGCTACAAAGGAGGTATAACACTCGTTCAGAAACTGTAATTTTATTTTCTTTGTATTTGGTTTGATTGATATTTTAGATTTTCTTAAAACAATTGATTGTAATGTAAGAAAATCATTTATTTGGAAAGTTTTTTGAAATGGGGTTTGGCTAATACTGACAACAAATTCAAAATTTAGATCAATTGTGAAGATTTTGGTTTTGTCAGGGTTTAGGGTTTAAGGGTTTGTTGTAGTATCTGAAGGTTTCTATCTTGAATATGGACTTTTGTTTCTTGTTCGAATTATAGAATGCTTGGTGGTTTTAACTAATGGGAAAGGACTATAGAATGATCCATACAGTGGCATGATAAAGTGGCTTTTTTCCCCCAAGGACGGCAAAGAAGAATGTACAGTAGAAGGTTGTATCAGTTTGCGAATTTAATTCTGATGGAATATGATTTAGTTTTTTTGTTTTTTTTTTGTGGGGTTGGAAATGTATGGGTTATTAATGAAATGGATATCGGTAGAATAGACATTACATGATTGAAAATGTGTTGATGAATGATTGTCAAAATAGGAAACACCAGTAAAGCAATGGGTCATTGCCAGTTCTGGTATCACCCTAGTTTGAGATAATTCTCTGGATTAGGGTAGTAAAGACATATACAGTCGCATGAGTTCGACAGAAATAATTCAGAAGATAAAAATACAAATGACGATGAAAATATTATTTGTAACCTATATATTTCATTTCTCTCTTTACCATTTTATTAGTATAATTTTAACTTGTGTACTGAAAGAAATTCTCATAGTAGAAGGATTACATCATTGGTGGTGCTATTTTGTTCAGAAACTGTTGACTTATGAGTCGCATGTTCTGTCAGTTTAGTTTCCTGTGCAATCTCTCGTTATTATTAGTGTTCTCCAGAGCAAGCATCTAGGCCAGCACTGCTGCATAGGTTCACCGAGGTAGCAGTTAGCACTCAAGCAAGCCTGGATTTCAGACTTTCATCATCTTGTTACACTTGATGCTCATGAGCCGGCAGTAGCCTTACCCCTTTATGATTCTTCTACAAGAGAAACCTATGTTATCGTAGTCATAACCATCTTTCTTTGATATTGAAATTGTTCCTACTGATGGGTTTATTTTTCATTCTTTCCGGGGTTGAAAATGATTGGTTAGTGATGAACTGGCTATTGGTAAAAAAAGACGTTAGAGTATGAAAATGAGTTGATGAGTGACTATCGATATAGGAAACATGAGTAAGGCCAGGGTCATTGCCAATTTGGGTATCACAACTGCACCATATCATGAATGCAACAACACAAGTTTGACATTTTGAATAATTCTCAAAAAGACTGAGAAATGGTCTGGATAGGGTGGTATTAAATTATTAGTCACATGAGTTTGGCGAAATTATCCCCAAAATAGCGAGATACAAATGGGTGAGAAAAAACTACAATCTTTAATTTATATATTTGTGTATACTCTCTGTATTTCCTATCAGTTTGTAACTGTAATCTAAGTTGTGTGTAGAAAAACTTCTCACAGTAATAAGTGTTAGCCTCATCGGTGGTGTTATTGTTCACAAGCCATCAAGTTGTATGTTCTGTCAGTTTAGTTTCTTGGTCAACCTTTCATTATGATTACTGTTGTCCAGAGCAAGCATCTAGCTTGCTGCTGTTGTGTAGGGTCACCTAATTAGCACACAAGCATGCCTGGATTGCAAAGTTGCATTGTTTTGTTACACTTGATGTCCTTGCACTGGTAGTAGGCTTACCCTATATGAGTATTCTACGAGGGAAACCTATGTTCCTGAGTCTTTTTATTTAATGCAGCTGAGCAGCCATTTTATTGTTATACTTATCACTTGATGGGACCTGTGTAACAGGGAATATTTTTGAAAAGAAAACTGTGGAGTAGAGTTTTGAGTCGAGCAAATGAAGCCAGGATAGGTTTCTCTTCAACTCCACTGTGTCTAATAATTTTATAACCTTGTGTTTACATGACTAATTGGTTTTGACAATAACCAATATTTCACAATTGTAAGTCCTCCCTGCCTTTTACCACAGGCTGCACCCTTTCTGCGGAGTTCGGAAAAAGGTCAAGTGACATTCAGTTTACAGGTATGCTAAACTGATAAAAACTTTCTTTCACTGTTATATGTACTCAGATTCCAAAATCTTAATCTGGCCAACGTGTATAATAGGTGATCCATTTCTTTCTGATTCGAAAATAGATACTAAATAGTTTACAAGTCTAATATATCCAGAATCGCAATAGACAAGTGCACTTTTATTAAATGCCGAGCTGTATCCAAGTGTGACAGTTTGACAAATACATATGCACAATGTTTGTTTGCAGGAGTGAAGATTCTGTCCCACAATACTGCAAGTAGAGCCAAGCATAAGGTCGACTTAGGATGCTGTGACTATTCAGCACTGATATGCTCAGGACATGAGTCTCCCAATTGGAGATGTATAAACCAATGTTGCGCTCGAATCGATATTGTAATGTATGGTTATTGGATCGGACCTGATATTGAAGATGGGTGGGGTTATACAGAAGCTTTTGTGGATCTAAGCTTTTGAATGTTAATATAGTTCTTGATTGTTTTTGGTTGCATCTGTTCTCAATTTGGCAAAATCCAACAAATCTCTTGCTTGGGTACCTTAAAAACTGTGTTTGTAGCCTCTATTGGCAGGTCCAGAACTTTGAATACGAGTTTTCATCGGTTCCGTTTCAAACAGAAGTTCGATACCATTATTCATTCGCCTCATTTTATTTTATTTTATTTTATTTTTTACTATGGCCCTGCTGGGTCCTATGCTCCTGAGTAGACTCAGCTAGCTGGACTTTCCCGTGCCGGTCCAATTTGTCATCCCAACAAAAAGTCAAATCTCAATTCTATCTATACAGGAAGTGGAAACAAATAGGATATCCAACTCTCTCTGGTGGGAGCCGATCCTCTTTTTCCTGCCCGCATTCTGGAGATAAGGGATGAGTTTATTATCATTTATCTAGACAAGGAAAAATCTTAGACCACCAGATTTGCAGCTTGACGATCCCATTGTCATTCCCGTAGATCACTGCAACAAAAAGTCAGCCTATTTACAGCAAGACCAGATTAGTAGATAAATTCATTGCGATCTTTTTGTACAATTTCATAGTCATAGAAATCTAAAAAACACTGATTAGTGCAGCTGCTCCCTGCATGTCAAGCAGGGCTCTTGGATTCTTAGCCTAGTCATTTTAAATGTCTCCATGAATTCTAATATAAGATGCTAAACAAGTCATTACAAGCCACAGCAAAAACACAAAATTAGCTTGATGTGTACAAAGAATATTGCCATTACACTGCGTCTACATTATCAAACTGCTGAAGAGTGAAGGCAACTTCTTCCTAGAATTCTTTTGGTGTACAAACAAATATTTTATACGCAATACGTACTGTACAACCCTAGACTTATTGAATGGGAGTTTGGGATAGTTTTTCATTTTTTTTCTCTTTCTGTGTAAGAATGCGATAAATTCATTAAACGTGTTTGGCTTGTCGGTTTGATTAAGTTGCTCTACATGCAACTAGTTAACCGATGCTTTAAAAAAGTAATTATAGTACATACCGTTTGCACGGTGAGAGCTAATCGAAAATTTGAAAGAATTCCCTTAAAAGTAAGTAAAACATTTTATTTTACGATGATAAAATAAATTAACAACGTATACAAGCATTACAAATATTTGTTTTAATTTAATTTTTATGCCATGGTTTTTGTTTTGGATTTAATTTAAAGCAATTGAAGGCGAAATCAATTGATTTTGAACAAACTTATGGATTTTCACATTAGGACTTATCTTCTTCGATTATCAAATCAATTTTGAGAAAAAAAGATCAATTTCGATCAAATTGGATGAAATTTAAAGAAAAAGGGTTTTACACCACGGTTTTTGAGTTATTTTAATTTCAACCAATTGATGACCAAATTAATGTGTTTTGATCGAATTGATGAAGTGTAACTACAATTAGGGACTATATATATTTGATAAACAAATCAATTTTGAAAAATAACGATCAATTGCCTTCCAATTTAATCGAATTATGATAAAATTAAAAAAAAAAATGCAAACCAAATTGGAACAAAAACATGACTGACATTTAACACTTAAGTGATCCTATAGAAGGCCTCCCTAAAGGTCAGCCAATTATTGGATTTATCTCTACCATAGCATCGATAAGGAAACGGCAAAAATTACAGAATTGTTAAGCTTCTTTTGAAATTGGAATGTACAGACTGCTCTACAAATTAAGAACTTCTTTTTTTTTGAAGTTATTCTCTAAAACTGCAATTACAGATATTCCAACAAAATTCTTCATCAGATCCAAAGTTCAAAAACGGATACCCTCGATATACAAAATTCTTTTTCTCTCTCTTTACGAGATAGCCCCGTTTATTCGGTAATGGAGTAGATCTTCTGACTATCCTCATCCCGTCCTTTTGTGGTAAATCTTCTGAAAATCTATGACATATTAGAGGTTTGTTAGGACCCTCTCGTTGTAATCCTCATTCACAGTGCAAAGGAAGGACATGCCTTGGCATGCTCACGCCCAAGTAACCCCCTACACGTTTTTTAGGGTTTATAAAATCAAGTCAACTTATCTCAAATAAGAAGTTAAGCAAAATTTGAACCAAATAAGAAAATATTTGGTAAGGGAAAAAAAAATATATAACAAAATTCATCAGGAGGGGAGCTAGGCCAAGTCTCATACACGGTTTTAGCTTTCATAATCAAGCTACGATAATTTGTTTATCTCAAAAAGGAAAGTTACATAAAAGGAATGACTCAAGTAAGAAAATCTAGTCAAAGGATTTTCACAAGAATTTAATTAAGGAAATTAAACTCTAACAAGCACGCTATCCTTTAAGCATACCTTAGGGACTTCTAGCATCCTCCCTAGGTGATGCTCAACCTCCTCTCATGTCTATGATCGCGCATTTGCATACCCAACTGCAGATATGGTACAAGTAATGCGTAAACTAGGTTTGGTTCAACAAACTTTCAAAATTAGGGTTTTGACCAATTTCTCAGTAAAATCAACCATCCCTAACTCGTGAAGAAGCACTATATTTACGAGCTCGACTCATCTAGACTCCACCCATGCCAGATGACAGTCATATAAGAAAAGATCCTTCACAAATAAAACTCGTAAAATCAAGACATGTTTACATTAAGGACTCGCACCCGGCCATTGCAAGCTACCTCTTAGCTCACGTCCAACAAGCCCAGTCCAAGTATTTTCATACAATGAAAGCTTCATTCGACTCGTGGTTCATCATTAGAATAAAAGCATGGTTTAAAAAAAAACTAATTCTGAGTAAGAGCTTATTTGACAAGAAAAGATCCAGGATTCTGTGGATAGTTATGCACCATTTATATGCTAAGCACGCAACACTTATGGTTCCGCATTGGGTAGGGTACTTAATATAGACAATGATTTTTCGACTAAGGGGACTTACAGTATTCACAAAATCACAACAAAAAAATGTATAACTAGACTGAAACAAGTTTATAAACCAGATAGGTTTATAATAAAACTAAACTTACTAGAAATAGAAACAACTACTAAAAAGTTTTTCTTTTTTTTGGCTAATTCATTCCATTGACATCACCAATCCTTTTTATTTCTCAAGATATTTTTCCAACAGAGATGAAAAAATACCTAGTTATACGAAAGCGAACAATAGCAGGCGAATCAACTTAAGAGGTAAGATCTTATCACATTTAACATCTTTTGTTGATTAGTCAATCCATCTACTTCTTATGTTTTTAATTTTTCTTTTTAAGAATTAAACTATCTGATTTTCACAGATACAATATGACTAGGATGAACGTAATTTTAGGGTTGGGTTTGAACATAAATTTAGGGGTATTGAAATCAATCTTTTTTTTCTTTAGCAACGATAATTTTCCCATAATCAGTTATGGGAATTATTGTTTTTGAATGAATATAGAATTTTTTGGCTTTGGTAAATCATCTAAGTAATCAGATTCAAATAGTATAAGCATTACTTATTCGAATCACCTCATTACCTAAGTCAGTAACAAAAAAACATGTGAAAAGAATAAACAAGACATAAGAAGTTTTTGGTGTGGATATAGTTAGTAAAAAAATTAAGGTTTAGGTTTAAGTTAGTAATTTCAATTTAACTTTCTTTTCGATGGTTAAGACAGCAAACCACGGTCCTTAGACCCAAACTTTAATTCTGAACTTTCTGGGACCCAAATGCAACACTGGTTATAAAATTGGGACCCAAAGTTTAAATATCCCTATTTTGAAATGCTTCATACCCCAAAATTTACCCCTAAAACTTTTCCCCAATACATGTTGTTTCCTCATTGGGTCATAATTGCTCAATCAGGACCCATAACTTCCCAAATGGGTTCATGGCTTCCTAGATTTAGGATTTAAATTTTGTCACATCATGGAGGGAAATGATGGCGGGAAATTTTTGGGGGAACCAAGTAGCTTCAATATTTTTCTTCCAATGTATACAACAATAATAAAGTACTCATTCTCATCTTGTTGGAACATATCCCCATTGCCGAAAGACCTAGTAAATATAGTACCAAATTTGGTATTATAACCAAGATCCATATTTCATTATGGTTGAAAAAAAAACCTATTTTCATAACCCTAAATTATTAATTGTTCAGAGTTCATATTTGATTTTGACTAAGGGATACTAATGACAGATAAAAATCAATACCTAAGCTGGCATAAATGGATAAACCAGGTAGTCCTTTTATTTTATTTTTTCGAAGAGTTGGCTGACTCGTTAATTAGATTGAAATCTAATGTGTATATATTTTTCCTATAAATTATACATAAAATTTTGACTGAAAACACCTAAATACAAAACATGCATACTTATAAATATACAAGGTCATCTAGATTTTTGATAAGCTTAAATCTCACTGGCATCAACCATCCAATAGAATAAAGATATTACAAGGTATTGGCAATATATACAACCAAATTTAACTCAAACGCTTTTGCCCAGGATAGGACACTAGGACTTTCAAATGAATACCGGTTAATTATGTTCCCATAAAATCCCATAAGATAATTTACCATGAAAGCTCCCATAGTGGTAAATTTTTAAATAATCAACTAGTATTACTATAGCGAGGGAAGTTGAACTATTATACATAAGGAAAATATTGTTCGAAATTTATAAGGATTTAATACAAACTTTGTGAACTTGTATAGACAAAACTTATACAATTTATACCTTTGGATACGAATTTGTTTTCAAGATTATAAGACAAGAAAGCTTTTGGATAATAAACTAAGATACAAGTCGGCAAGGTCAACCTACTATGTACTTGAACCTTCAAGATGCGAATCCAATCAAGATAAAGTCATGTCTGATCTATATTCCAATATCCGAGTTCAACAAGAACAAGTTTATTAGATCTTTACTATTAAGCTAAAAAGTAGCTAGGTTGATTAACATACTTCTTGTGATATTTCTATGATACAAATAAAACAATATAATTCGTAAAAGAAATAACACAAGAAACCAGAAATTTTGTTAACGAGTAAAACCCAGGGACCTCTTCATGTTTGAACACCAACTATATTAATCTACCATAGGCATTAGACAACTATCATACTTCAATGTAGTTAAAAACGAATTAACCCTCCGGTCAATTGGACTTCAGTCGCGCTCCTATCCATCTTTTGGATCTCGATAGATCTTACGTACTTGATTCCCTTAACTGACATCTTTTACAGGCCTAGAATTTGCTTCATAGTCCTTCATGATGACTAATGCTACCCTTCCTCTAACTAGACACCTATTTGATTTACTTCAAATATGTTTTAATCAAGGTAATGGAAATCTATTTTCTAAGAGGGATCTCCAGGTAAAAAGATATCAAGCAAACCTCAACAATTATGAAACTTACTCTCTTTAAAAGTTATAGAGATACATAATTGATTATATCTCATAAGATCTATCTAAATCAAGTTTTGATCGTAATTTTGCGAAACTACAAGGTCAAAGACGAAGAACTCCTTGTAGTATCTATCAATTTTATTCCCCAATAAGTATAACTTTAGAATAAACAACAACTACGATGATCAAAATAATATCCCCGATAATAAATGTCTATCTGGTTAAAGATAGTCTGACAAGTCTTCACGAATCCCAAATGAAGTCTTCAAAGTCGTAATTCTAACTATGTTTTTCGAGAAAACCTAGGTCTTTGGAGGACGACTCTTGCAGAAACAAGATACACATCGTACAAGGATTAAGAATCTTAATTGCATAGAGTCTTCTATTTATAATGATAAATAAGGCTAATTCGCTTAAATTTCAAGCAATTACTTGCATTCGAAGCAAGTTCGTGAACAGTTTCCATGTTCATAAATTAATTTGATCCCAAGAAAACTTTAACTTCTTAATATAGAATAATCCGTAGAATGGAAACCATTAAAGCATGTGAGAAGTGTTGATACCCATATAGATTCATTACATTTTGGACTCAGTACTAGATATATGGTAGCACATTGAGTCGAATTTTGTGAAATTGACTCTATTTTTATGAAAGATGCCTAGAAGATAACATTGACAACCACATTGGGATTTTATAGTCAAGAAACCAAGGAACCAAAAGATCACACAACCTTTTTAGCATGGACTCAACTCTATAGATCAATAAGGCTCAACAAGGAGAGATGCAAATCATTATGTTCCAAGGGAAAAAAAAAGGGCTATAATTGAAAAATTCATAAAGAAATTGTCATGAAAATAGTAGAGCCCCACCAAATCACTCAAGTAAGCATGAAAAATGAAAGATAAAGTGACTCAATTATAATAATCAAGAGTAGCAAATGACAAAAATCAAGAAAAAATTAAAAGTAGTTTGCACAAGCCATTTATCGTGCTTTTCTCTTATCTCTTGATGGCACATGAGATGAGGATACACCTTTTCAACACAATTAGGTTATGTTGAGGTGATTTACGATTGGCTCACCACTAGCTTCCTGCATATATTTATCTATCTTACTTTCTTCGTCTACTTGTGACAATGTTAAAATCATGTCCTTCCAAGGTGAAGAAAGTGCAACTACGAATAAGATGTGTTTGTTTTGGTGTATGAATTCCATGATTAGTTTTTGCAAACAAAGATACTTGAGATAAACTTGAAACATCGACACTAGATTTTTCACCAATAGGTGATATATCCATCACATCAATTAAATAATTTGAAGTGGGATCATCAAGGGCATTTTCAAGGTTGAAGTAGGTTCGTCAAAGTTGACTCCGAAAGTAACAATAACTTTCTTATTCTGGAGCATAACAATCAGAGATCTCATCAAAATTCGTTGAAGGGGCCTTGCTTCCAGTGTATTTTCTTTGTATGGACATTTATTGGCTAAGTGACCAAAACCTTCAAATTTGTATACTATTGAGGCATATCTTCATCACCACTATCTTGATTATTCTTATTTTTAGGTGTATTACGATTGTGAGGTCTGTTTGATGAGGATCGGGGTTCATTAAAGAAACGTTTACTTTTTCGTCCTTAAATATCTCTAAAATTTCGTATCATCATAGGCATAGTGGTTTCAAGATCTTCTTATGATTCTTCATTGTCATCTTCACGATATTTCTGTAACTCATAATAGCTCTTACCTTTTTCAAGATTATTAGTATTTTTCATGGCTTTAAAGGCGATGCCTTTTTCATTTTTCATGTGTTGTTCATGATCAAAGATCTTCAATTTTCCGACAAGATCACTTCTTGAATTTTTTTAAAGATCGTTTCCTTTTATAATGGCATGTTTCTTAGGATCATATCTTGCTGGCAAAGACCTGGGAAATAATTTTGGCACAATATCCTTATCATAAATAATTTTTCCTAATGGATACGAGGCATTTACTATTTCTAAAAGTTTGTGGTTGACTTCTTCAAAGGAATCTTCGTTAAAATGCGAAGGTTTTCCCCGTAAGAAGTTAGGTTTTGAAGCCTCATTTTTTCTTCTCAGGTATTCCTTTCAAATAAGTTTTCTTATATATTCCAATCTTCTTTCGATGTCTTACATATAGAAAAATGATGTTGAAGATCCTGGCTTATGACATATATGATAGCCTTCACCCGATCAAAATTTTTCTTTGTTACGCTATTGTTAGCTTCATAGTCGTCAATTTTCTTAAATGTGGTTGTACCGTCAACAATAACTATAAGACAAGTGTAACCCTTGATAACCTTTACCCATGTACGGAAATCATGGGATTGTAATAAGGAGCGTATAACAATTTTACGCCATAAGTAATTTGTGCCATCAAAAGCTGGTGGTATGTTAATAGAGATAAAACTATTGTCCATCGGCTCAGATTGTTATAAACACAGACATATTGGGTATTTACGGTGTTTTCCTGCTTTGTTACCAATTGAAAAGGAAAGGGTACCTACTACACCTCCAACTTTTTCGTTCGTAAACCTGTATGGACAAATCTTGTACAATCTATACATCCAGATAAAATATTTGTTTTCTATATTGTAAGACAATGAATCAATTGGATGATCAATTAAGATATAATCCACGAGGTGAACCTAGTATGTACTTGAGCCTCCAAGATCCGAATTCAATCAAGACAAAATCTTGTATGATGTATATTACAAGATCCAAATTCAATAAGAACAAGTCTTGTAAGATCTTTACTATCAAGCTAAAAACTATCTAGGGCTTAACTTATGTACACTTGCGATATTTTTATTATACAAATAAAAAAATATAATGCGAAAAAAAAAAACACAAGACACCATAAATTTTGTTAATGAATCTAGCAGTAAAACCCCGAACCCTCGTCCAGTAGAAACACCATACTGTATGAAGTCGTTACAGACACTAGCCTAATACAGGACTTCAGACTGGAACGTAGTTGAGACCGATTAACTCTCCAAGAAATTCAGCTTCAGTTGCGCTCCTTACGTCTCTTGGATTTTGCAAGACCTTACGCACTTGATTCTATTAGTTGACTTTTTTATATTCCTAGGAGTTGCTCCACAGTCCTTCGCGAAGACTAGTGTTATCCTGCCTCCAACATGATACCTATTTGATTTCTTTGCATATGTTTCAATCAACGTGATGGAAATATATTTGCTTCGAGGGATTTCCAGGTATAAAGATATCAAGCAAACCTCAATAATTTGGAAACTTACTCTCTTCAAAAGTTATATACACGCATAATTGATTATCCTTCACAAGATCTATTTAAATCAAATTTATATTATAATTATGCGTAATTTTAAAGTTAGAAACGAAGAAACTTCTTGTATCTTTTGTCAATATTACCCCTCAATATATAGTTCTTGAATGGTCGTATATCAAAAGAGATGGACCTTTAGAATAAACAAGAACTACGATGATAAAAATCAGGATAACAAAAATCTATCAGGTAAAAGATAGTCTGATGAGGCTTCCCGAATTCCATATGAACTCTTCAAAGTCGTAACCTAATAATGTTTCTCGAGGAAACCTAGGTATTTGGAGGAAGACTCTTGCAACAAAAAGAACCAAAATATGCAGAGACTAAGAATCTTGGTTGCAAAGAGTCCTCTATTTATAATAATGAATACGACTAGGTCGCTTTAATTTCAAGCAACTATTACGTGCATTCAAAGCAAGTTCATGAATAAATTCAATGTTTATGAACTACTTTGATCCCAACAAACTTTAACTTCTCAATATAAAATAATCCATAGAATGGAAACTGTGGAAGCATATGAGAAGTTTGCTTTCTAATACAAAGAAGAATGTGCACCCGCGTATTATTCAATTAAGGATCATGCACAAAATAGTAGCTCACGCATTAAACATATGGTTCGTGAACCATCAAGAAATATTGGTGAGTTCACTAACACCCAAAATTCAATACAGTTCGCAAACTATAGATGTTTGGAGTCATTAGGAACATACCCAAAAGTGCACAATTCGCGAACTAGGAGAATCAGTTCGCAACATCATGATGCTGGAGTAGTTCAGAAACATATCCAAAAGTGCATAATCACGAACTAGGAAAGTTAGCGAGCTCATTACAAATTCACAAGTTCCAAAAACATGGTGAAAAACGTTTCGTGAATTATAAAAAATTAGTTCACAAACTCCTATGCACTTTTGAGTTCAGTAACATCAAGATTTGTGCATAATTCATGAACTACCATTTTTAGTTCGTGAACTCTATTGCAACTTGATGTTTAGGATCTTCTTTTTCAAACATAGTTTGTTAAACAATAAGAAACATTCTCAACCTCAAATGCGATAAATCCTATGAACATTTAATGCTTGAGTTCGTGTTTCGAGATTAGTCAAGTACAAGCTTGAACTGGAAATTTCTTCTTCGTAATTCATCTATACTAAACCCATAAGACATCGTCTCAGAAGATAGAATGGTAGAAATAATCGGTTAATAGTCAGTCTTCACATACCTTTGTTGATGAAGTTCGCGATGATGTCTTTGTATTTTTCAGTCTTCAATCTTCAAGGATATTCGGAGATTTCTGATACTCAACTACCTAAATCTAATCTTAGTCTGATAATGGCTTTAGAAAACAATAAATCAAGAAATAGTTTTGGTCATCTAACATTGACAACAAGCTTGACATAAGTTAAGACTTAAATATACTTTAGTGACCAAACTACTCCTATTAATTAAAACAATATATTTTTTACTCGTATAAATATTACAATGATAGTCTAATAGAGGTGGCGTACAAATCTACAGAATCAAACCAAAATCTATCATAATAAGTGGATCCTCTTTGTTGATGGTGGATTTTTGACAAGGGAGAAAATTGTAATATTGTTTTTCGCCTAGCTGCAGAAGCATGAAATAATTATGTATAAATTTATGACTCGGCATCAGAATTATGAATATATACTGCTATCTTACATTCCGCAAGAGAATTAAGAATGCATATTCAACTCATAACTACAATAGCTTTGTAGCTCTTTATATATTTACGCACTTTTGAAATTTCAGGGCTTTATCTAGCTAAAACCTCGTTATTTAATTGCATAAATAATTTGTATTAATCAGAATACGCTGATTATACAAAATTACGAACATTCAGAATAGAGGCTATGCCATATCTGAATAAAAATACTAATTATATACATACCATCTAATTGCAGAGTCGCATCAAGCATTATCTCAAGTTACAACTTCCACAAATGAATCTCTTGAAAATGATTTGTATGCACTACATAAAAGTTAAGCATAAATGCTAACATTAAATCTCATACAGTTGAGAAACCCTAAATAGGCCATAAATATGGCCAAGACATTAACGAATGCCAAAGTTAGTGGTACTTGCGTAGAAATCATGGCACTAGTAAGTGTCAGCCTTAGCAAACCCTAGCCACACTCCTAACACCAATGAGTAGCACACACACATGTGCCAAAATTGTAGAAAAAATCCAAGAAGCTAACAAAACCAGTAAACACACGCGCTAAACAATCCCTAGCAGTGCTAGCGCTAGCATCAGCGTCAACAGCGCTGCTAGCCACAGTGCTAGTGTTGGCACCCCTAGTTGTAGTGTTATTATCCTTTCCTCCTTGTGCGTCCATTCATCCTTGTTTGTACTAGCATCATCTTCACTTGCCTGTGCTAACACAACTTACATGTTCTAAACATACCACAAATACGCTCTTGTCATGATTGGAACAAACTCATTTAAAACTCAGATACTTTGAGTTTATAACTCCACTAACTTTTAAGAGAAATCAAAATAATTATATGGGGGGATTCTTCATGGGATTTTGGTCTGGTGGTTACAGCAACATGCGGCGTGGCAACACCCCATGACAAGGAAGTTACAAAGTAGTGGTAAGGCTGAAGTAGTTAATGGAGTGATGGAGTAATGGTTTCCCGAAGATTCCAAGACGGTTGTACCATTATCCCCATGACTTCCACTTCTCCATCTCTTCAGTGCCTCCACTACTTTACAAGGAAACATGTGTATTCTCAACTATTATAAATAGGCTACTTAGCCCATTTCAGAAACACAACAAACTGATCATTCTCACAACTTTGTTATTCTTTATCTCTACACACCATTCAACATACACAAATTCCTTCAACTTTATTTGCTTCCCTCCCCTAAGATCAACCTATTTTCTCTCCTCGTGACCGAAGCAGGGTGGAACGGCTACTATCGTGGTTTAGGCTTGCCATGTACGGTTTTGATTTCCGAATCTAAAGAAAGTACTTCTACAGTACATTGTTTTGCCTAAAATCAATTTTTAGGTACTAACACTCTTGTGATTCAAATCAATTTACTAGTGAATTCTATTTTTGGATCTTATCTTTGTCATTTGTGACTTCATAAAAGACTAAGGTCAAATTATCTTGACAAGCTCTACTTGATTCATTTGGTTAAGTACTTTTTTTATTATTTTTTTATATCTACTAGTACCACGGTTTGCCCTATCGGGTGTCAGTTTTCTATTGAATTTGTATATATACAATAGGTATTTAAATATATTTTTATGTATAATAGACGAGTTTAATAAGCCTCATTGGATTATTGAACCTTAAAAATATTATAACTCATATAAAATATTGAACTAAAATTTAGTAAACATATTTCATTCTCTTCATTGGTCAAAACAAGAAGAAATATATGAAAATTCAAGCTAACTTCTTTTTTAACATTTAAATAACTAATAGGAGAATAATTTTCTCATTTGCTTAATATTTCCCTTGTAGAGGATAGTGTAGGAACTTGATGAATCTTCAAAGGATCCTTCTTGGAAACCTCCTATGTTTATCAATTGTGATACATCTTTTGATTCAACATTGTTTATCTAGTATCGGTCTAATTATTCGAGATTTTGCAGGACACTGGAGGGTATGTAAAGCAAAATGACTCGATGAAATGATAAACTCAGAACAAGCTGGGCATTGTGCAGTTCTTAAAGTTTTTTAGTGATGGAAAGAACTGGACATCCATCACGTTATTTTGGAGACTGATCTTAAGGATTTTGCTTATATTAATATTCCTTCATGTACTATAACTTGGGAAAATGAAAGAAATTCCTCTTGGCATATAAAAAAAATACACTCATGCATTGGATTTTAAGACTCTTGATTAAAATTTCATTTATTTTCTTGTGAAAAAGGATTCACCACTTAAAGACAGTAAATATATTTTTTGGTTTAAGTTATCAAATCTCAAATTATATTCATCGCGTGAATTTTTGAAGCAATAACAATACATTTTCCCTAACTGGTTTTGTGCAAACTCTAATTTCATATGTTCTTTCTACTTTGTATTGATCTGTATCGACCAATTTAGACTGATATAGATAAGTAACATTAAAAATAAACTTAAAATCTTGGGTCAATTTCAACAAACACAAACATATAAATGCTTTAAAACACACACACACACACACATATATATATATCAATTAATATTCAAACCTTGATTACTACTCTTTTGTTCTTTATGTGCTAATGGAACAAAATGATATTTATAATTATTTAAGCTAGAATTTTATCATACATATCACCAACTCTACAATTATCAAGTCTTCTTGGTTGGCACAACTTTATAATAATAGTCAATATCATCATTTTTAATAAGATATCTTTTAGTAGATTGTTGAAGTTATCCACCATTTAGGTTTACAACTATGATAAATTAGAAATTGAACCAGCAATAAAAAAGTAAAACATGTTTATCTTTGGTTTTTTAATATCTAACTCGTACAATTTTTTGCTAATAATAAAAGATGAACAAACATAGTTAAAATGCTAAAAATTTGCGGATTAAATTCCTTGTCCTTTTCCTTTTAAATTTAAGCAAAATAATAATTGGTATACTTGTTTCAGTTGATTTATTTATTTTTCTAATGAATTTTGGATTATAATTATACTTAATGGCTTAATAAGTATCAACAAATTTATTGTAAACTCCGTTACGATAAAATTATGTATAAGGTTCAAGGCATATCATTAAAAAAAAATCACTAAAAATAGTATCTCTAAAAAAATCATTCGAATTTAAACTCACGTGAAACCCGGTCATCTATACACAAAATTAATTACAAAATTTAAAATCCATGACTAGTTTTGTCCCCAAATATGCTTAAGGTTAAGTTTGTAATTCAAATAAAACATCCCAACAATGTAAGTATTAAATTCTGAATTATAACTAGACTTAATGACTTAATAAGTACTAGCATATTTACTGTAAACTCTGTTACGATAAAACTATCCATAAGGTTCTTTTAAGGAATATTATTTAAACAAATTCACTGAAAATAATATCTATAAAAAAGTCATCATAATTTCGAGTATAAGCTCACGTGAAATACGGACATCTGTCACAAAATTAATTACAAAATTTAAAATCCAAGACTAGTTTTGACCCAATTATGCGAAGGTTAAGTTAGCAATTCAAATAAAAGATCCCAAAATAATGTAACGATTAGATCTAACTTAATAACCTTAAGATTTTTAGTATTTAAATTTCACGATTTATAAAGGGGATACCATTACTAGCGGGGCTGATATCATTCCATATAGACAAATCCTAAATGATATCCCCTACTAGTCTTGGTATCTCCTTATAAATCATGTTAAATTTAACTTAAATTTGAGTTTCCTATATATCTATTTGTTCTGCTGGAAATGATAGAGATTCTAGTCAGGGGAGGAAGGAAAAAAAAAGAAAAAACTAATTGTATATATAATTTTAGAACAATTTAAAGAGATGTGGTTGAAAGTTGTATAAAGCTTGAATTCTAGAGCTTCTGACCCCACTTAAGAGAATATAGACCAATAAGATTAGTTGTTTTTGAGATTTTTTCGATATTTTATTTGTACATCAGCTGGGAACACAAGCTTATATTACCCTAAATTCACCTCTACTCCTCTACATTTTTTCATTTGCATTTCTCACCGCCTTTATTTCTATCATTTACCTTTTTTTTTCAACTCTTTGCTAATCTCTTCGCCCTTCTCTTCAATTGGGTCATGCCTGATCTCTATGGAAACAAAAAGTGGTGGTTTTATAATTGAGGATGGACGAGATAATTGTGTTAGGGTTTTAGTTCCATCAGTGTATTAGAGTTTAGTATTTATTAAAGAGAGAAATTGATTTTTATTTCCCCAATGATTTTACTTCAACTGATGACCTGTTCCCAAATGATTTCACTTATCTAAGTCTTAATCAAAGATGGTATATACTCAAAGATGGAGTGATCAATTAATTAGTTGAAATCATTCTATTTACAAAGCCAAGGAAGCAAGTTTGAAGTAAGAACTATGTTCGTCATCTTTAACCGATTCCCGTCATCTCTTAACATCCTATCCCCAAATTTTGATCTTCTCCAATCTAGAATCGAAGGAGACAACAACTTAGCATCAGCAGGGGAAATCACATCAAATCGAGTTGAGGTATTTTTAATGTTTAATTATAAAGTTAAAGGTTTTATTGATTTCTGTAATCATTTCTATTATTTTCTTAAATCTGGATATTAGTTATCAGTTGAAGAGCTGAATTTCAGTTAAAGCTTAGAAACTCAAATCCACTCAGGGGTTAAATGTTTAATTTTTTTTTCTTCCAGAGTTGTTTGTTGAAATGCCCAATAGAAATATGTTCAGCTTTGTTTTGGGTCTTATAGAAGTCATGTGTTTGTATAAAAACTGATGTCTGATATACAATTGTACTTTATAGGTACTGAAGCAATAGTTGATGGTAATGGAATTACACAGGAACTGAATGCGCACAAGAACATAATAGAACATGCAAATCTATATCCAGGATCCTCCTTTTTGTTATCCGACCGTCTAACTAATTTTTAACTTGAGATGACGTGATCTGTATACGGTATGATTATGCAGTATTTTATACTTCCTCCATTTCTAGAAAAGTGTTAATATCAGAAAAAGTGATAGTAACACATTCTTAAACAAAGAAAGTATATTTTAATATGTTCAATGTTATTCGGATTTAAGACAATTGCAAAATTAGTTAGCCAGTTAGCTTTACTTGTAATCACATGATAATTGCAATTAACCTGCTCTATTTTGTTTGTAAGTGAACATGCTCACAACTGTATTAGTGTTTTGCTTTCGATGATGCCATTTATAATTGTTGTTGCTAGGTCTCTCTCTCTCTCTGAAATATAATTATGAATACGCTTCACTAATTGATCTCTATTATGTGTGTTTGTGTTCATGTACGCATATTTGTAAAGATTTGAATTTCATTCTAATGTGAACTTGACATTGCCTTTGTCATGTTGATATAGATGATATCAATGATTGATTTTTGGATTCTATTAATTTTAAGTTATAAATTTACTAATAACTATTTGTTTGATTAGTGTAAAATTGAACGAAAAACAAGTCTTGTATGCATGTTTGACTTGACACAATTTTCTTCTTATATACTCCCAATCAATTGAACGTACAACGACACCATATATTGAATTTCATTCATTGGATAGAAAATATTTCCATATATTAAACACGTCATATTAACTTTGGATGGTGTTTGCCATTGCTCATCATAGAAACACGATTATTCAGATACCTCCATGCATTTGGGGTACTATTCTGTCCTTCAAATATAGTATATTGATTTTTGTTTTTGAAACTTTGTATTTTGATTCATGAAATTAGAATCATAATTGTTTCATATGTATACAAGTTGTCATTTTCGCTACCTTAACAGAGAGTCATTTGTCATAATTTTGCTTGAAGTACAACTCATTTGATGTTGCATTTGTAATTTACCTATTATTTTTGGTTTGATGAGTACTTTGTTGGTTCATATTTAACAATAACGGATCGATATGATAATAGGTATACTGGAGTGGTGTTGGATCATAGCATCATCAATAGCTTGACATATTATTTTTGCGACTTTTAAGGTACATTTTAGGTCTTATATTGTCATGTTAAATCATTTTGGGTGTTGTTAAAATTGTTCCTTTATAGGTGACTTGAAGCTCTTTCTTAGTAGTTTAGCTGTCTAGGTTAGTCTCTTCATTTGGAATTTCAAATTCGAGAATTTCGATATGAATAGATAAAAATATTAATAAAAATAAAATATTTTTTGACTGTGGTTTGATGAGTTTGTTAATTCTCTTATTTTTGTTGTTTCTGAAGATTCTATTAATGACCTAAAAGTAAGTTGTTGTTTTTCTCAGTTCTTTTGTTGGTTTGATTTTTAGAATGTTGCATTGAATGCTATTATGGCGTTATTGAAGCTTTGGAAAGACGAGAAATTCAATTCTTAGAAAACCAGTTTATCAACTCTGAGGTAAGTTCAATACACTTCTAAATATCTTGAAATTGGGTGAATATGGGATAAGAGATAATATGAGGCTTTAGATTTCAAAGGAAAAATTGGTGTATAAATTTTGGAAACTGGGTCTTCAAATTGTACCTTAATTTAGTAAACCACAACATGCATTTATGGCTCTAATTCTCGATTTAGAAAACGTCCGGCTTCAGAGATTTTCAACAATCGGGAGGAGTACAAGTATGATAATGTGTTGAAGATGAAGGAATTAACGAGTACCATGGAATGAAAGTGGAGGTTGTGAAGGTGATCGGTGCACTGAACCCAAACTTCTTTGAGCATAATCATGTTATTTTATTTCAACTTAAGTTGGTAATCTCATCTTTGTCGTAGGTTTTTCGGCTTCAGCTTCCATGAGGAGATCACCATCAATGCAAATATTTGCAACTGTGTTATCCATTGGTACAGCCACACCACCAAATGTTTTTTTATCAAGATGATTATCCTGATTTTTACTTCAAACTCACCAACAACGATCACAAGACTGAACTCAAAGACAAATTCAAGCGCATCTGTAAGCTTACATAATATAAATTGGGGGGACCTTTATATGAAGATTAATGATGTTTACATATACAAAGATTATATCTAATGTCATACTGTGGCATCATATGTATGTACTGCAGAGGCTGGATCCAAAATAAAGAAACATCACTTGCACCTAACAGAAGAAATCATGAAAGAATACCATGACATTGGTAATGAGTGCATGACTGGATCTTCACTTGATGTGCGCCAGGAAATAATGGCAGTTGAAATCCCTAAGTTAACGAAAGAAGCTTCGTTAAAGGTTATTGAAGAATGGGGTCACCTAAAGCTAGGAATTCCTTTCTTATATTGAAGATTTGCCTTCACATTATCAATTGTATCAGAGATTTCAACTTCAAGAGTAAGGGTTTTTAGGGTCTTTAACATAATGCCATATCATATGAAAAACCTGTGTGCTAGCTTCTGACTTTGATTCCAATTTGGTTTACGAGAATTTGTTTCCATAAATTTTAAGCCAATTTTAAAGTATTGTAGTGGAAGACTTTAGCCCTTTAACAAGTTCACTATTGTAATTTAGTGACTAGGCATTTTAAATACACATTAAAGATTTGAGTTAAAAAAATTCAAATATCTAGGCATTCTCAGGTACAAGAATATATCTATCGATGTAGATTGATCCAACATATTATTTGATTCGTGTCTTTAAGTTAAACTTTTTCTGTTTGGTACATTGCTGGTAGTGTGCGTTACAAAGGAAGTTAGCTTCTTTAGTTGTCCCACTATAAGAAAAAATCAGTCTCCACAAGGATGTAAAATAGACAGAGAATTAATGCATCTAAAGAGGCAACATCAGCGATTCACTACTATATGAGTTAGACCTACTACGAAAGACTATTAATGCACAAGCTAAACACCTGGTAAAGATTAAAAATGATAAATAGAAATTTGGTCAAATGAATAAAGAAAAACAGTATAAATAGTAGTAATAAACTAATAATGAAAAAACGTCGTGGTCACATCTTTTCAAATGATGTGTCCATCAATCAATTCCTTCCTTAAACAAAATCTGCTTCTGTTGTTGCGCGTAAATCTCTTCTTCTCTCTCTGTCTAGATTTCGTCTCCTATAAATCCAAACTCTATCTCCCTCTCTCTCGTATTATATTTTACTTCTTTCTCTTTCTAGACTCTTTTTTCTGGTTTCGTGTTCTTAGACAAAGAAAAGAAACGACTTTGGTTATTTTGCTTGTTTTTAAGACTCTCTTCCTCGATCCTCCATGAATTTGTAGAGTTAAACAAGGTAAAACCCTTTATTTGTTTTCCTTATCTCTTTTCCTTTCTCTATAAAAACATTTTGTATGTCTCTTATTGTTTATTTATATTTTCTTTATTTTATTTTGGTGTTTTTGAATATTTATTCTTTTAAGGAGTGAAAAAGTTGACAATCCAAAGGTCAAAAATGTACTTGTAAAAACCCATTTTACCTTTCAAACTCATGCTTTCTTTTCGTCACGTAAAGTTTGAGGTGAAATAAAAAAATCTCTTATTTTATCTTCTTAATAACTATGTTTTGATGGTCTTATTTTTTTTTTTTAGTTGTTCTTCAAATTTGATGGGATCAGATTGTTTTCTTGTTTGCTATTATGTGGTGTTATTGTATCTATGGATTAATATCTTTGTCGGGTTTACTCTAAATTCTGGTTCTTGATGTATACATCCTTCGGGTATAATATTCGTGTTCGGAAATAAATCTGGAACTGATTTTTTTTCGACGTTTGTAAATTTAGTTCTAATTTAACGCATATATATGTGTGTTTAAATTTAGGGAAAATTAAAAATATATCCTGGATTTGATAATTGAGTTGGAGATATGTTCCGTAACTCTAAGGAATCTGTCCTCCAAATTTTCTGTTAAATTGTAAAAAAAAAAACATATGTGCGGCTTTACACAGCCATTGACTGGTCAAAATGAGATAGAAAATTACAAGTACACCCTTAACGCACTACTACCTAACGACGTCTACCTTTTTTTGCCTGGTTCTTCTCATCGAGAGAGACAAGTTCTGAAAAGGGAAATCGAGAGCAAAATAGAGAGAATAGCGAAAGTTGGAGAGATCAACTGAAATCTGTTTATATATGTATTTTTGAAGATGTGTTGCTACCATTGAAGAAAGAAGATGATGAATCGAAGATGAATCTAGGTTTCTTCTCAATCAGTCTTGAAATAAGCTTAAATCGAGGTCATGGTGATACAAAGTTGGTTAGTATACATCAAACCCAGTTCTATTTTTCACTGTATTACCATCTAGGTAGTTTGGTTGTAGCTTTTAAATTTAGGGTTTCTGATTTTAGGGTTTATAAAATTTGGGGGTTTTATTTGAGACAATCAATTTAGGACTAAAGTAATTGTATTACTGTTAACTATTGTTTAAGAAATTAGGACTTGTGCAAAATTGATTTGAAATACAGAAACTTAGGGTGTTATTGTTGTATTGTGATGTTGAATGTTGGTTAAATATGCATGTTGTATTATGGGTATCTGAGTTAGTTGTTTAATATGATTGTTGTTAGAGTAATTGTATACAGTTGTTATCTTTCAGGAAAAACTTGAAGGATAGAAATCTAGCTAGTCAAACCAATTGACAGAGAAAAGAAATGTTTACAGCTTCAGTGTTCTTCTTGTGGAATTGCTAACAGGTAATAGTAATTTTTCTATACAGACTTCAAGAGGATACAAATCTAGCTAGTTATTTCCTTTGTTTTATGAAAACCAACAGATTGTTTGTCATTCGTGACAATAATTTGGTACAATATAATAACGAATGAGTCTGGGTTGTACGTTGGCACCAAGAGATCAAAGAAATGGTTGAGCTAGCACCATGAAAGAAGTAGCAATGGTGCTTCACGAATTGATGAGGGTGTCATCTAACCACCCTTGGATCTTGGATGATGATGAAGATGGAAATGATGAGAGTGCCATCTAACCACAATTGGTGATAGCAGATAGCATAACAACAATTGGTGATACCAGCAAAGGGATATTGGCTTTACAAACCGAAGGATGTTAACGTGAACTGAAGGAATAGCATCATTTCCATATGTAGTCGTGTATTTTCAAAGTTACTGATAGGTCCAATAGAATAAACTAGGCAATGTTTTCAGCATAACATTGTAAAATAAACTAGAGGTGCAAGTGTATTCCCCTGTCTGCGAATACTCATTTACACAGGTGGTTATATTTTCTGTTTCTAGCATGTAAATTTTGTGAACTCATCAATTTGACTTATCTTATATTAGTCATACTCAATTAATCATTGTCCCATATGATTCTGTTGATTGAATAAGGGCAACCTACATGCCTTCTAGTTTGTTCTGTTCCTTAACACTAAGAAACCCAAAAATGCTTAGTTATCATTGGTGTTGAAGGTTAATATTGTCATTTCAGGATATTAAGGTTCCATACACTTATTTGAATTACTCAAATCCTCCGCTGTCGGATCTCACTAGGCACATGTCGCCCATCCACACTTCTAGTAAATTGGATATTTATTTAAATGATAAGAGTATAAATGTATTGTTTAGGCATGTGTAAGCCACATATGTGCCTTCTGACCACTTAACAGAAAATGTGGACGGCTGGGACAGATTCCCTAATATTAAAGTTACGGGATAGATCCCCAACTCAATTATCAAATCCAGGATACATTCCCAATTCTCCCTTAAGTCTAATGTATGATGGATCTTTGTTATGTTTCTGATGGAATAGTTGAACTTAGATTTCTTTGCCCCATTTAATTGAATATTAATAGGTGATTAATGTTTTATTTTAGGCGTAATTAAGTAATACTTACTGATTAAGTTGGCAAAGGTTTCTCCTGTTTTCAGTAGTCTGAAAATTGGAATTAGTTAGCGTTAGTTTGATTAATCGGTTAAGGTGCAGTGCTTACTTCCTCATTTCATACTTCGCATGAACCCCTATGGGTATTGGTTTATAGGTGTTGTGTACTGTTTTTAGAAAAATCATATTGGGACTTGGTTAATGTACTGGTTTGATATTCGTACGAATTACCTAGCTTTGAGAACTATTGAGATGACGTACACTGTTACGAGTGTCAAAACGCTGGTAGCTGACTTTGCAGTTAGAACTTAGGAATACAGTTCTGTCTATAAGTTGAGAGTGTTGTACAATAGATGGGCAAACAAGCTGCTGAGATGAATACCTGAGTACTTTAAAATATGCTTGTTTCTACCATAGATTCTTAAGTTCTGATTTATTTATTTTTTCAGTTCAATTGGTAGACGGATTCTGTTGAAATGGATCACGAAGGTGAGCACCTTATCGAAGACACATCTGCTGAGCTTTTGCTTTTTCCAAGGTATGATATCTTCGGGGAACCAGAAGTAGTTCCTCGAGTTGGAGATCAGTACCAGGTGGAAATTCCAGAAAGAGAAAGGGAATCGGACAACTTCAAGAATACCGCATCTCCTTTCAAATCAGCTGGTACTAGTCCAATGGGATTATCCATCCCAGTTATGTGGGTTTATGATCAAGTCGATGATATCAAACTTGAAGGGATAAAATTGCAACGGGACCCAGATGATAGAGTGGGTGCAAATAGGTCTGAAAGGAAAGTAAGGCACAAAAATTCAGACCGTAAAAGTACAAAAGCTAAAGTTGAACCTTTTGTGAAATTGGAGAGTAGAAAAAATAGTACGATAGCTGGCAATCGGATGGATGCAGATTTACCTTCAATGGATGAGAAATGTGACTTTCTTGCCAAAAGTTACTGTCCTGTTCCAGGTTCGGTAAGCAACTCCTGGAGGGATGTTGAGAAGGATAGTTTTCTCCTCGGTCTTTATATTTTTGGGAAGAATCTTGCTCAGGTGAAGAAATTTGTTGAAAGTAAAGAGATGGGTGATATACAGTCATACTACTACGGGAGATTTTTTAGGTCTGATGCACACCGTCGATGGTCAGAAGGCAGGAAGATAAGAAGCAAAAAATGTGTACACGGGCAAAAGATTTTCACAGGATCACGGCAACAGGAATTGTTATCGCGTTTGCTTCCCCATGTTCCCAAGGAGTGCAGAAATGGTTTCATAGAGGTAATGTCGATACTTAGATTCAAAAGTTTTGCTGGGGAGTATAAATTAAATGATTTCTCATGTTCTTCAATGATTTGGTTTTTAGAATAAATCTTCCACAATAAAACCTTCACTTAGTTACATGTAGCCTCTAGAGTTGTCCTTCCACCATACCTCAATATTTTTGTCTTTCTCGAAGACTTTAGCTTTCTCATCAAATTGTGGGCTTGCGTGCATACATGTGGCCTGGTACTAATATGTCAAGTTTTAGTTTGTGCTATGAGATAATGTATCTGGAGTTTAGCTAGCATGTTTTGCTTTTAGATTACATCAATCTCACTATCATCAGTACTGGTAGCAATTCCCAAATGCTCTAGCAGATTTAAACTTCATCTATTCTTTCTTATGGACATCATTGTTACATTATCTCAGTATAAAATATATCAGGTATGCGGAAAATTTCAAATTATGCAGAAACACTATATTATAGTTGCAAAGGTGCATCCAATTTCGCCTCTCTTGTATATACCAGCACGATGTTGATCCTCACACAAATAAGTATCGCCCCACCAGAATTTGTCACCATTCCCGAACGTTTAATTTTAGAAGCATAAGGAGCGAACGTGGTCATGCCCTTGTACTTTCTTGCAGAAACCTTTAGAAACCTTATTCAGATAGAGTTGCTTTATATATGTCATTTGCGAAATCGCAGGTGGGGAAGAAATTAACGGAGGGTACAATTACGCTTGAGGACTATGTCTCTATGATGAAGGAGACAGTGGGCATAGAAACACTGGTAGAAGCGGTGGGAATCGGCAAGGGTAAGCGAGATTTGACTGGCATTTCAGACTCTGTAAGGAGCAACCAAGCTATCCCTGTTCGTCAAGAAATTCCAACTGGCAAAGAGTGTAATTCTCTTACATCTGCGGATATCCTTAAGTTTTTAAATGGTGATTTCCGTTTAAGCAAAGCTCGGTCTAATGATCTATTTTGGGAAGCCGTTTGGCCCCGTTTACTTGCCAGAGGATGGCACTCTGAGCAACCCAAGTATCAAGGTTATAATAATGGTAACAAGAACTCTTTGGTGTTTCTCATTCCGGATGTTAAGAAGTTCTCAAGAAAACGACATGTGAAAGGAAATCACTATTTTGATTCTGTCACTGATGTTTTGAACAAAGTGGTATCTGATCCAACTCTTCTCGATGTTGAGGTAGAAGAAGCACCTAGAGAAAATGACAACAAGGAAGCATATGAGTGGGCTCCAGAGCTGAAATCAGATCAAGATGTTCATTCAGATCATCAACGCCATTGTTATCTGAAACCGCGGCTTTCAAGTTCCAACTCAGATCTAGTGAAGTTTACTGTTGTGGATACCAGTTTGATCAATGGGGAAAGACCATTCAAGATGAGAGATCTAAGAACCTTACCCGTTGAGACTAATAATACTTCTACTCCATCAAGTATATCTAGAGAAATTGTTGGAGTAAGCTTTAAAGAGCGACTGGACGATCCAGACTCAGTTGATATGTTGGTTGATGACCCTCAGCAAGATACTGTTACTAGTAAGCCAAGGAAGGGTAACTCTAATGCAGATAGTGTAGTTGGTGTTTCAAGGCAGTGTGTTACAAATAATGGCTCAGTTGTTAGCAGTTTTCCCATGGAGAATCACGAGTTTCAGTATGCTGACGTTAATGACAAGCATGTCAGGAAGATGTCAAAGTGTATATTAAAAAAGAGAGCCACATCGGGAGAGTCAAACTCTAGTACCCTAGTGAAGAAACGAAGAAAAGTAGCTCCTTGTGCTAAAAAAGAGAGAAGCTTGAGTACAAATAACATATCTACACATTTTGGACTAAAAGAAGAGGAGGAACCCTCTTCCAATTTAGACTCACCTGATGCTAGTGAACATATGGTTCCTGAAGTATATCCATTTCAAGATAAAGTGTCGACTGGTTCCTCAACTAAAGAAGACCGAGATGATAGCAATGAAAATCTAGTCAGTCGGAAAGCTGAACAACGGACTATGATCGATCTGAATGCACTACCGGAATATGAAAGTGGTGATCCCTTCATCATGGAGGAGGGGGATTTCCATTACGATGGAAGTACGAAGGGTTTTTCTCTTCCAGTTGAAGTAATCCAACCAGAGGATCTTCACACATCAGTGAGAACCTCAAATGGTATTTCTAATGCCGAAGATCAGCCTACTCTTAATGCCCGCCGACAGAGTACAAGAAATCGACCGCTAACCGCAAAAGCATTGGAAGCTCTGGCTGGCAGTTACTTAACCACAAATAGGAAATCAAGGGACAAGAAATCTGTGTCAAGAGATAATTCATTTACAAGGCCCTCTCCTCGAGTCCGTGCAAAGGGTTGTGTTGCTACAGGGAGTGCTGACACCAAGGTGGATGAGAGGGTTGAGGAAGAATGCAGTAGTAACACTGACATGCTTAGCGAATCCCGTATTCAGTCTGAAACAAAAGGAGGTGATGAGTTAATGTTGAGCCTGAAACTTCCCTATCATTCTGAAATATTTGCTACAAGACACAATCAACCTGGCTAGGAACCAATCATGCTGTTCTTGGCTCTCAAGGGTTTTCTTTCAGGATGTCAGGTTGTTCTTATAAGAATGAGATCACATTAACTAGTCAAAATATCCATGAACATAAATCATGTTCGCCATTAAAAACAGCACATATAATCATGTTGCTCATTAAACAACACAGCAATTATCTGTGGCATTTTCTTACATTGTTGATTTGATTGACGGCGGTTGGTGCGGGGATGTACATTGGTAAAGGTCTGGGATTTTGAATTTCGGGAAGAAGGAATAACTAGTCACAGAATCTCTGTTGAAGTCGTTATTGACAAGCAAGTTTGGGTCCAATGACGGTATTGACTCCCAAGTAAAGGAACAACCAACAATCTCAGCTGAGACGAGAATGACAGATAATACAGAATTACAGTGTGAGGTCATAATCAACATTCTGATTGCCTCTTTCTTTTGCTTTTCCGTTGTCTCCTTTTGGGTTGAAACCATGACAGATAATCATGCAAGTGGTATACATCCATAATTATTGTCAAATACTGCAGTGATGTAATGTAATGAATGGATACTACTACCTGTGGTGATTCTTATTAAGACTTCATTACTTACAATTCATACAATAAGTATACATTTTTTTGCTTTCTAGTTTCAACTTTCAGCTTCAGATTAACCGTAAAACATAATAATCACATAAACATCCTTTTTTCTGGAACTTTCCTTTTCCAACAATTTGAAAATAAGAGGAAGTAGGTCTTGAACTCTAAAAGCGTCTCCAATGGAATTTGGGTTTGTTTTGGGTTTGTAAAAATATTGATGGCACATAGGATTTTAGATATTCTAATTAAAAGAACTCTTTTCATCAGTAGTTGGATAAATAAAAATTAAGGTTAGTTAGTAATGTGAATATGGATGAGAGTATCTATTTTTAGAGACTTTTATCCAAACCCACATCACTAAAACTTAGTTTCAAATATCTTATAAACCATTATTCGTGGGTTATATTAACAAAATCTAACTTATTTTTTCCAACTAAAACACATATCCAAACATTATTGGAGATGTTTTAACTATAACTTTAGTTTTTGTGGGTCATGCTACTAAAATCTGTTTTAATTTTCTATCCAACTAAAATATATATCCAAATACCATCGGAGAAGTTGTCAGTTAGCTTTGCTGGGTGAATTCATAAGTGCTAAGTACGTGGACAACACCTAAAACCTAGATCCGGAAATGACTAACCGCCAATTGATCCTATTTGGAAGCGGTAAGTCCTACCCAGATGCCATAAATCACTAATGGCGAGCCGAAAAAATTTAGGGTAGAAAACCGGTGTATACTTAATATTTCCGTAGACCCATATCGCGGGTATGAAATAGCCGTGTCGTGTTTGTAGGTATAAGACTATAAGTGTATGTTGCCTAAAGCTTGAAAAACTATGAAAACCCATTCTCAATTCAGGTTCCGCTATCGGACGCACCCAGATGAAAAATTCCCATCTTTTGAAAATTTCAATGTTAGGTGAACAAAATCTATTATTAAAATTTTAAAGATAAAATATTTAATAAATCGTACCTTGGAATTTTTTGGAAAGTATTTTGAAGAGATCTACATAACGATTATAAATGATGGAATCAAAAATTTAATTTCTAGGAAAACATAGTAAATTGCTGTTTCGTTAGGCATAGACATCATTCAGTAAATATATAATAGTCTGCATCCGTTTTTTCAGTTGTTTCTCATACTCCCTCCGTCCTAATTTAGTTACTATATTTGTATTTTGCACAAGTATTAAGAAATACATACAGAGTATCTTTGTGTCCACAAATGCCCTACACTAGTATTTATTTTCCTAAGTTTTAAATTCCTAGTTTTCAGCTCCTAGCTTATCTTAGTTGTAATAGAAAGAAAATTTAATTTGAGAGTAAAAATGTTTAGAGAGAGTGTTTAAGAGTGATGTTTAGAAAGTTCAACCTACACACTTCTCTAAGTTAGGAACTGATTCCAAGTTAGAGATAAATTAGGAAAAAAAGTGAAAAAATATGAACTTTGACAAGTAAATTAGGACAAAAATAAAACCATAATATAACAACTAAATTAGGACGGAGGGAGTATATAACATGTATCCAATTTTTAATACACATAAATTATGCATCAATATTTAAAGTGCATACATAACATCATGCATCCGGGGTTCAAAGGACACATAAAATAGTGTCTAGAAAATCATTTATTTGTTTTTTTAATGCACACAACCTTCTATCCAATGATTGCATATACAACCCACAACCATGTTTCCTTCCCCCCTCTTTTTGATAAATTAAACATTTAAAAAGAAGTTAATAGTACATGAAAAATGAACCTTGACAAAACACGACAAAAAAGAAAAGAAAAGAAGGCCAGAAAATCACTTAAACACTACTCAACAACAAAAAATACAAGCAACGACTTACACAACCGACTAAAACCACAACTATGACAACAAGAACAACCAACCACCAAGCTAAAGAAACCAGTTCCTCAAGGAAGGTGGAAAATAAACTCTTTCCAACTGATTACAAATTGGTCCAGCAAAGTCACGACACCCGCTTCTGACTTGATAATATTATGGAAGTCTCGCAAATTTCTTTCTTTTTATACACTCCACCGAATAGCCGCTGGAAGGACCTTAAGCACTAGCGCGTTGCGACCAGAAGTCGTCTTGCTGGGACGTGGATTCAAGAGAGTTCTAACATCCATCAGAGTCACCCAATAAAAAGACAATTCCTTTAAAAACACACTCCAAATCTACCAGGCTACTGAGAAACGAATTACTATCAAATTGCTATGAGACATCAAACATGTCATTCATATGACTTAACAGGTGGAGATTCACTAGTATATTGGTCTGGCGGTCTACAACATGTGCGGCGTAACTGCACATCCATAATGAGAGATAATCAAGTCATGTGACGCTGCTGGGGTGAGAGAATAATAGGAGTACGGTTTATTGGTCTTCCCTCAAATCTTGGGCATGACTTCATTTATTCATGAGAGACAATTTGAGTTTATCGAATTCACATCAGGCTATCATAAACAATTTTTTCTTAAAAACTTGAACTCAACCACATAGAATTATATTCTTCAAATGTAATTCACCACACTCTTATCTCATCTTTCTTTGCTTCCCTCATTAAAATCAACTATTCTCTTCCTTTGTGATTGAAGCAAGGCTTGAGCGTCCATTTATAGGTTTAACTAGCCTTATACGGTTTTGATCTCTCAATTCATTACGATCTAACCCTAAAACTTTTATATGTTTTTTCCCTAAAATATTTTGATAACCACAGTGGGAGATCAATCTCTCAGTTGCAAAATCAATTCCCTTTTCAAGATGGTTGGACTTAGGTCGGGTTAAATAACTTCAAATCCTAATTTGTTGTTGACACTGACGCTATTACTCATGTGTTTCGTAAGTGTAACAAACTATTTAAGATATTTCCCACTAATATTAACATGTAATATAGCTTTAGTAAGGATCGTTCCCACATAGAGATGTGTAATTGAGATTGAATTCAGATTAGCAAACAAAAATAAAAGTAAATACTAAGGGGGATTGGTTGATTAAAGTAAACAACAAAAATAATAATAAGAAAAAAATGATTAGGGATTCTTTAGCAGTTACCAAGCATTAACTCAACTAGCATACTTATCTATCTTTTGTTAGAATCATTCACCACTAACCGTATGGTAACATGTACGCTTAATTATCCCCAAAATCCCTAGTATCACTGGGAAAAATGTAAGCTTAGTCACTCGATTCTATCCATCTGAGCTGCCAAGCAATACACTTTCAAGGTGGAACTCAGTCGAACACTTTAGAATTTGTGAATTGATTGATAACATCAGTTATACTCAGTATGCTCGATTCACTTACTGGTGTTGTCTTCACACGCGATTGCTTCGTATAATCCCTATGCAAGGTCTCATGTTTTCTACTTGTGTAGGAGATGCTTGACAATTATGGGTCGCTCAACTCTCTACTAGCATTAGAATGATCAAAAGATTAATCTAGCATACGTGCACTCCAAACAATCTAAAAGTCAATCATAAACCTTAAATATAATGAAGACAAACGAAAAGATGATTAAAACTCCAAATAAACTTGTAAAATCAATTAAGCTTTATGTCTAGAACATTGAATTCATCCGTAATCAAAAAGATTAGTTACTCATATTACAAAGAAGAATAAGAATAATGGTTTCTCTCTAATGGGAAAACCCAAGGTTTTGTGAATTGTAGTATGAGAACTAGATGACAGGATGTCTTGTTTAAACCTTAAGTGTTTGCTTTTATAGCCTCAAATACTTGGCTCTCATGTATCCTCTCTTTCTAAGGCTTGGAAGCCCATTCGGAACAAGTTTCCTCAATTTAGAAATCCCAAAGAAACACAAAAAATTGTTCAAAAATAGCTTTCACATCCAAAATAGAAGTTGGGCCGCAAATACAGAAAAAAAACATCCCAAATATGTCGGGAAGCCATGATGATGCACATGTATGAATAAAAGGCTCGCATAAATACTGATCCTAGACGTCGTTTATTGGGATATACTTCTGCTACTATCGAGCCTAGTCACATCCCTTTATCTTTTAATTAAATTTATTTTTCTTTTCTTACACCTAGTTTACATTTTTCTCCTGGACACTTTTTAATTTCTCCACTCCTAACTTCTCGTTTTGCTCATAACTTTTTCATACGATGTCGGAATGACCTCATTCTTTCCCTGTTCATTTCCTTTCTTCGTTCTCTACAATATTTTGATAAGAAATTCTGGATTGGAACGAGTTCCACTTGGTATTTGATCCTTCTTCACTTGTAGTACTTCACTTCCTTGCTCATGCTGGTACCTTGTAGTTCCTTTTTGGATAATTCACTTAGTAAAAAGCATAAACTAGAAAACAAACATAATACAAGGTAATATGCAAGAATTATAGTAAATATAAACATGGATTTGATACTAAGCATATGTGATTTATGCACTTATCAAATTTCTATACACTTACCTTTTGCTATCCCTCGAGCAAACTACCTACCTAAACTAACCTAACTCACTTTCAGAGTAATCAAGGTCATACTAATTAGCATGTGTAACAAGTCTTTAAATCACTAGGTGACCCTAATGGACGATTTATAGTCTCCTGGGAGTTTACAAAAGATATACCCATAAAATCTACTCTAACTCCTAGATATTTCAAAGTCACAAGCATCCAAAGAGCTAAGAGGACAAAAATTTTATGCACTTAATAATAAGAAGTTAGAAATATGAAATAACATTATTCTTAAATCATAAATACACTTAATTGTCAAGAAAGAGAATGCAATGTGTTACATCAATGTCATACAATGTAACACAACCTAGAGAGAAACCAATAAGCATTGAGCCTCGAATTTTTCCTCACCGGTCAGTCACCTATAAAACAATAGAAATGGGTCGCACATATGTGTAAGAAGTAATAAAGAAAATAATGGTTACATATGAAAATGTGGCGTTTATTTTCAATTTATGATGATCTGAAAGAAATGAAATTTGTAATACCCAGATTCGGTGGGAAGGGTTCACCTAATGGAATATAGGCAATGGTTTGTCTTTGCTAAAACCAATGCCTTTTTAGCACTGTTGACTCCAGAATTGGAAAAAAGCTCTGCAGTTAAGCGTGCTCGGGTGGGAGTAATTTAGGGATGGGTGACCTCCCGGGAAATTGCTGGATAGCCACAACGTGCCCATTGAAAACCCCACACCGCCGAATAACCGCAGTGGCTAAGTGGGGACAGTATTGGTGGAGGGTCGGGTCATTACAAATGGCATCAGAGCCAACGACGGATCACCTGCCGAGGGTGAGAGAGTACACTGGACGGGGTGTGCCAGATACTGGTCTCATGAGGGGCAGGGAATACCGGAGATATGGGATTGTATATTCCGGAGCTAAGGACAACTCCAATTTAAGGTGGTAGTATTGTAATACCCCGATTTGGCGGGTAGGGTTCACCTAATGGAATATATGCAATGGTTTGTCTTTCCTAACACCGAGGCCTTTTCAGCACTGTTGACTCCAGAGTTGGCAAAAAGCTCTGCAGTGAAGCGTGCTCGGGTGGGAGTAATCGAGGGATAGGAGACTTCCCGGGAAGCTGCTAGATAACCGCAGTGGTGCCCGTTGAAAACCCCACACTGCCGGATAACCGCAATGTCTAAGTGGGGACAATATCGGTTGAGAGTCGGGTCATTATAAAATCAACCATATACGAGGATGAGAATGCTCACATACCTTCTCATCCGATCTACATTCAACACCACTCCTTAGTGTTCAATGGAAACAACTTCGTCTTCGTCTTTAGCTTCAAATCTTGATGATAAACTCTCGAACTTCGTAGAACTTTGACAACTTGTAATACCTTATTCTTCAATTACTTGTTGTTTTGAAACTTCTTTATGAATTTCTTATCCTCTACGGCCTTGACCAATATATTTTTTTACTCTTTTATTTTTTTGTTATTTTTATATATATATTTTTCTTTTGAGTGTCATATGAAAAAGATTTTAGCACTTGATTCTTCACAACTTTCGTATTTTCTTGGTCGCATGAAGTTCAAAAACTCAAATATTTTTGCTTTTCTTTATCTTTTAACCCGAATATGTCATTTGCGTTCTTCTTTTGTTGCTTGTAAACCTTATATGTCTTCAACTTCTTCATACATTTGTATTGCTCCGCTTGTTGATGATGATTTCTATGGTCACCTTTTGAGAGAGTGGTGCGTCTTGTAATCAGACTACAAGATGAGGTTAGTTCGTATTTCTGATGTCACCCTCATGATTGATAGAAGTAGCACTCAAAAGATCAAATAGTGTTGAAGGAGTACGAGGTTGAGTAGCTTATCATTCTATTCAAAATTAGCGCTGATGAAACACTCTAAACGAATGTCGAAGGTTTGGTGCCTCACTTAATAGGGTAATCCTTTCTTGTCAGATTGCTACCAATACTCATTTTCGGTGCTGTTTACGGGCTTCTTTTCTGGTAGTCTCCACTAATGATTGATTAACTCTCTAATATCGCATTTCTTCTGCACCTAACTTGCCACAAACAAGATTATGCTCTCTTAGTGTCTAAGAATACTGAGTGTAAATTCTCTGATCCTTCTAAGTTCAATTATTTGATAAGAACCCTGTATATAAACTTAACAAAAAATATATACTAGTAACCCTAAAATCTCTAAAAACAACCAAATTTGCTTCTAATCCTGTCGAAAATCCAAACCCTGTAGGCATGTGTTGACCTGGTACTATCCACGGGTCTTATATATTCTTCGTAAACTTTGCTACTCAAATGTGTATCATATCTCGTTATTCCACTTTGAAAAACTCGTCACGTGTATCCTACTATCATCTTACACGCTCTAGATAGCTGTCAGAGTAATTTTATTTTCACGTGCCGAGCTCGAATCGTAAATCATCAAATTTTTGATGATAAACTCATTGTTTCCCTACATCAGAAACAAATAAAAAGTCTGTTCATAAAGTTGTTCGCTCTCTCAGTACCATTTGTGCCCAAGCAAACCCTAATTTTGAAAATGGAGAAAAATAAATCTCAAATTCGTAAACTATAATAATCATTAGATAATTAATGGGGCAAGCATTGAGAAGATCCACAGGTAAAATCCGAAGTAGTTCTTTAGAAGCATCAGCACCATCTGTTTCTTCACAAATCAAGAATGTTGAGAAACCTTCAATTTCTATTCCAATCGAAGAGAAAATCGTATCTAACCAGGGTGAAATAGTTGATCACAATTCTGGTTCGTTTCTGCTACTTAAATTTATTCCTTATTGAATGTCAAGAGAATTAACTTCAAAATTGAAATGATTGGGATTTTTATCGACTAAATTATGTAAGAAATTTGAGTATTAAATTTAACTTTGTTGATTCTTTTCAGTGGGTGAGTCAAGGATGAATACTGAGAATGTACTTGAAGAAGAAAAAGATTCAGGATATGATGCTATGCTTAGTCAGATGGTGGGTAGAATAAAGTCTAAACCTGGAGGGAAGCTTGAAATGGGAGAGGTGTGTATGCTTCAGTTTCTTTAATATTTCATTGAGATGTTGTTACAAACATGAGTATGTTTATGTTGCAATGTATGGAATTTGTGTTTAGTGATTAAGAATCACTTTATTTTTGAATCAATACCTGCTCCTCCAGGTTCTCCTACTAGTGTAGCTTGCTTTTGGTTGTTGTTTTAGGAAATACAACTAAACCAGTAGTGTATGGAGTTTTGGTGATGGAATTGCTCAGCAGATGTAAATGTTTGATATCAACAACACAAAGTTGTGTCGAGTCATTTTAATGGATGTTTGGTATGTTCAAACTCATTTGCAGGCAGTAACACACTTTCCCTTTCTGTTGTAGGTCTTAATTGGCTTATGTTCAAGGTGTTGGGTTTGGGGGTCTTATCTTTTCAATGTCTTATCCTTGTAGCACATTAAGCCTGTTGTTCTGTCTGTAAGATTAAAAGAAAAAATTGGTTTGATTAGTTTGGGTCTATTACCATTGGTAGAGGTAGAGTAGTTGTTTAGGATTTACAACTCCGGTGTGAAGGTTTTTGTTTATATTTGCTCATTTAGATGAAATTATAACATTGTTTGTCTTCATGCCACATCCAGTATAACAGTTTATATTATCAAGATTTTCTGTTAGAGCCAACAAACTGACATAGATTGATGTGGAAGTTCTTAAACATTGGATTGTACAATGAAAAATTGTTTCCACTTGAAATGGAGTTGCTGGAAAGAAACTTCTCCAACACATGCTATATTTATTTCTCATAGCACTTATTATCTGTGAACTAGACATTGTTATATACACCATTTCCATTGGTTTTGGTGCATTTCTGATTTTTTGTGATGCAGGCATTTGTTGTGGAAAAGTATAATAGACCCATGCCAAAGCTGCGGAACACAACGATAGATTCTGGGCGCTTCGAGGAGAAAGTTGTTCCCCCGGGAACCTTAAATGTAACCCAAATCCGTTACATACTACAACTACATCAAGGCAAGGCTGAAGATCATAAAGGACACATGGATATCAATCAGATCGCAGAAAAGTTCAGAGTTGACGCTGCGCAGCTCCAAAAGATATTTCAGTTTGTATCTCTTCCCCCCGAAGACATTTATAAAGATAACATGCAGGAAGGTGATTAGAGATAACAGGTAGCTTTTCTTCCTGATTTTGACTGATAACTGAATATGAAACACTGGTAGCTTGAAGTCCTGAACCAAACAGATAAGAGAAAGGTCTGAATGTTTTTGAAATCCAAGGTAGCTGTGATAGCTATGCCATTTGTTGTTACTTATGAAGATCGATAAGCTCTCCTCCGCATTGATAATTTTGTATGAGAAATGATAATTGTGTTCTTGAGTTGATTGTGATATGTATTTGTCATCTGCCGTCACCTTAGAATAGAGAAGATAAAGTGCGTATACATATGTGCTTCAACGTCAATAATTAAGTCTACTTTCTTGTAAAAACGGGTGTTCACCGTACCACAATCAGAGAAGATCATATCATTGTTTCAAGTCTCCGTGTAGTTGTGCTTGTTGGTTTATGAAGCCACTTTTTTTTTTTTTGATAAGACTATTATAGCAAAAACTAGTTGATTTACACAGCACGGGGAAAAGCTCTTCCCACTACATCTTCAAATAGAAGTTGGTTCAAAAAATTTGGAGGGGTAGAGACCCACTCTTGATTTATATTAGGTGCTGTAGCCATCTTAGCAAGAAGGTCAGCTGCAAAATTCCTTTCACGGTAGTAGTGTGTGAAGGATATATTCTGAAAAAGAGCTTTCAAACAAAATGTCATTCAGAATGTTCACAAAAAACCATGGAGGTTCACACAGACTATTAACAAATCGAACTATATACATCAAGTCGCTAACCACCTAAAGTCCGGAAATTCCAAGGCGATGAGCTAGCTGTAGACCTTCCCTAATCGACCAGAGTTCTGCCATGTTGCTCCTGTTTCTGTATATGTGTTTTGCATAGGCTGCACATAATGAACTATCATCTGCTCGGATGACTCCACCAATACCTGCAAGAAAGGTGGTTGCTCCGTCAGTATTAAGTTTACAAAAGCCTGTTGATGGGTAAATCCAACTGTAACACATGGTATTATAAAAGGTTGGAGTCTTGTTGGTTGTGGCAGTAAGAAACTCTTCTGCATTTTTTAAAGACTGACTCAAAACAGTGTTGGCATCAAAAGTGTAATTGTGGAAAACTTGTTTGTTTCTAGCAATCCAAATGTGACAAATTAGGAATGGGATAGCCGTAAAAGATAAATCTGACCCCCTTGAGGATAGTAGGTGTTGTTTGTACACAACCACTCGAGATTGATATGCGAACTTGGATAAGGCATCCTCCATTCAGATGAAACTTTATTCCGTAAAGTAGCAGTAACTTGACAAGTAGCAAAAAGGTGGTTGATTGATTCTGAACCATTGAGACATAAAGGGCAAGTTTCATCAATGTTCAGGCCTTGGCGAACAAGATTATCTCTTACTAGAACTTTTCGGTGAGATAACAACCATAAAAAATATCGTATATGAAATGGAAATTGTAGACGCCAAAGCTTTTTCCATTCAGACTTGAAAACAGAATCTTCTTAGTTGTCTTGGCATATAAACTGGTAGGCAGACTTTATAGTCACATTACCACTTCTATCTGGAGAACACACTTTCTTATCAGGATAGCCACCTAACACACTTATTGCAATGACCTTTATTTGATCTCAAATGTTAAGTGGAGTATAAGCTTCAATACTCTGAAGATCCCATTGACCTGTCTGTGAATGAATGAGATCTTTTGCTTTAAGATTTCTAATTGTTGGATCAGGAGCTGTAGTGAGATTTTTTAGGGGAAGCTGATATACCCAGGAATCATCCCATACTTAAATGTGCTCACCATTACCTGCACACCATTTCAACCCTACTTTCACTATTTCTCTGCCTCTAATCAAACTTTTGCAATACCAAAAAGATACTTGAGGAGATGGACAGTCTCAAAAGGAGCTTGTGCTAGCATATTTGGATGTAAAAAATTTTCCTACAAGATTCAGTGGATTCATAAAGACTCTCCAAGCTGTTTTGGCAAGAAAGGCTAAATTATGGTACTCTAAATTTTTGATTCCTAGACCCCCATGTTCAATAGGCTGACAGATTTTATCCCCCATGTACTCTAAATCTTGCCCATCTCTACCCTGTCATAAAAAATAGCTTCTAAGTGTATCGATGGCTTTTAGAATGCCAGCTGGGATACAAATAGTAGCCATTAAGTGGTTTAGAGGATGGTCAAGTACTGATTTGATCAGTGTATCTCTTCCTGCAAAATTTAGGGAAGCAGTTTTCCAACCTTGTAGCTTGTTAATAAGCTTCATTAGGTAGTCCAGAAAATCTGATTCCTGAGTTCTTCCCTATTGAATTGTGCATCCTAAATACTTACCAGGACGATCAATTAATCTCATACGAAAAACTTTGGTCAGATTCCTGTCTATTCTTTTATGAATTTGCTAGAAAAAGTAACACTAGATTTATGATTTACCTGTTGCCCTGACCAAGCACAATACTTGTCTAGAATAGAAGTAATGGCCTTTTATTTCTCAAAGTAGCCTCTAGGAACAAAATGTTGTCATCTGCATTGAATCTATGAGTTATCATAGGAGCGTTTTTGGTAATCTGATATCCTTTCAGCCTTCCTGATCATAGAATAGCTTGATCCATTAGCTTTGACAAAACTTCAAGGGCAAGTATAAACAAATAAGGTGACATTGAGTCACCCTGTCGTAGGCCTTTTTGAGGAAAAATAGTTTCACTTGGAGAACCATTTATCAAGATTTGATAACTGACTGTGCTTAGACGTTCCAGAATCCAGCCTATCCATGTCTTGTGAAATCCAAAAGCAGACATAACATTCTTTAAGAAACTCCATCTCATTGTGTCATAGGCCTTTTCAAAATCTATCTTCATTGCCTTTTCAATCTGAGTGTTCTTTTTTAATTTTCATAGAATGGTAAATTTAAGAAGTAATAAGAAAGGAGTCAAATATATGGATCTATTTGGAAGGAAAGCATTTTAATGTGGAGAAATATATTTTGGAAGAACAGTTTTAAGCCTAGAGGAAAGGATCTTGGCAATGATCTTATATATGAAATTACAAAGACTAATAGGCCTGAAGTGTGTGATCTGAGAGGCGTTAGGATTTTTAGGGATGAGGGTAATAAAAGTTTTATTGAACTGAGGGTTTAATGAGCAGTTTATAAAAGAATCCTTGACAACCCTATATACAGAGAGACCTATGATGTCCTAGTATTTTACAAAAAATATGCCTTGTAATCCATCTGGTTAGAAGCTTTGAGGGGACCTAGCTCTTTGACTATTTTAAATATTCCAGCATCAGAAACAGGTTGCAAATGAAGATTATTGTCAGAATTAGAAATGACAGGAGTAATGAGGGCAGACAGATCCTCAGTACCCTGTGGTTCTGAATCCTTGAAGAAATTTTGGAAGTGTGTGTTTACGTGGTTGTTGATTTCATCAGATTCATATAGCCAAGTATTGTCTGCATCCTTCAAAGCCAAAATCTTATTCCTATGTTTTCTAACCAAAGTGGATAAGTGGAAAAAACGAGTATTTAGGTTACCATATTTGTGCCACTACACACACGGTTTTTGTGTCTAAAAAAGTGTTGGATCTGCAACAATAAAAATACTAAACAGAAGAAGATGTTAACGTTAATGAAATCTCTGAATTGATACACACATAATGGACAAAGCCACCTGCTCAGCAAATCGTCCTTAACACAATAGTCCGCGGGTACTCCTCAAGAATGAGAAGGCAGTGCGCAAAACAAAGCAGGAAGAGGGGAAAAGAAGGCAGGATAGTAGCTGCTTCTGGTGTAAGTTGAAATGAAAAATTCTGGTTCATTTTATAGAATGAAAATTAATTTTATAATTAATCAAAATTTATGTGCGAAATTTAATTTTGACTGGTAATAAAACGGGCAAAAATTATTTTCCATTATGACAAACTTTACACTCGTCGGGTCAGACGCCCCCCACATTAAAACAAAATTTAATTTAGTTTTAAAATCTTTAAGGAAATAATTTAAAATATTTTGTCCAAAAAGATAGGTCTTGGTTGAGCACCGCGCGTGTGTGAAATGTGTGGTTGCACCAACTAGCCCATAGCCTTAGTCCTCTCCCATACACAAAAGAGTCTAAACCCCTAAGGGGCCTCCTTTAGATGCAAATTTCTAAGTAATATGGAAAGGTAACATCTTTAGTTTCTCCAATGTGGGACTAAAGGTTCATTCACAAAAGTGCAAATGTGCTAGTTTTTCCTTAGTGACCCCTTGGTCCTAAGCCCATTTTATCCAAGACCAAGAACAAAACATTAATAGATTAAGCCCATATTCTCCAACAATCCCCCACATGAATGAAAACCCGATAAAAATCAGAAATCAGAAAGTGAGAAATACCACTATAGGCAATAGGTGTCCATAAGGTCTTGAACCTTTGCTTAGTGAGAAATTACCGGAACTACTTGATGGACAGTGACGCGATGTCTTGAACTGCCATCGTTTGGTGTAGTTCATCAATAACTTCCACGCGTGATATCATTCTAGGTGTTGTTAAGTTCGTGCCGTTGTGTCCATTTTGGCCCTGGACGTATCCCGTTTCTCGGTCTAGAGAATCAGCTCAATTCATAGGAAGCGACCCACTTCCACATTCAGATAGGTGAGTTCCATCAAGAGTGTTTACTGCTACACCCCACTTCAATATTAAATTGAAACTATAAAACTCATTAAGACTTAATAAAAAATCATCCTTCACATGCAGTCACATTATCACGTCTACAGTATAGGGAAGGGACAGAAAATGAAATTCTCTGATAGTGTTTCCTTTAATCCACCACAAATTAGTTGTTTCATTCAAAACCTTGATCTTGGGATCTCCAGTCAGCAAGGTTGAGTATCCTTCATGGCAAGTTTATTTAATGAGCTTAAGCCCCATCCCCCTCGATGAATTACTAACTATCTCCTTGGACAAACCTTTCGTCAAAGGGTCCGCGATATTCTCCTTAGACCACACAATCAACAAAAATAACGCCAGTTGAGATTAGTTGTTTCAGGAAATTATGTCTTCTACGAATGTGTATAGACTTCCCATTATAGTTGTTGTTTTTAGCATTAGCTATTGCAGCTTGACTATCACAATGTATAGATATAGCTGACACAGGCCTATGCCAGAGAGGAATGTCTTCTAAAAAGCATCTTAGCCAAGCGCCTTGCTCTCCTGCTTTATCTAACGCAATAAACTCCGATTCCATAGTGGATCGATCTATACATGTCTGTTTGGAACTCTTCCAAGATACAGACCCACATGCTAGAGTGAAAACATATCCACTCGTAGACTTAGACTCCTATGAGTCTGATATCCAGTTTGCATCACAAAATCCTTTAAGGACTGCAGGATATCTCTCATAATTTAAACAAAAGTTCAAAGTGTACTTCAAGTACCTTAACACTATAATAAGTGCATCCCAATGCTCCTGCCGCGGATTACAGGTATACCTACTCAACCTACTCACAACATAAGCAATCTTTGGTCTCGTACAATTCATCAAATACATCAGACTTCCTATAACACGTGAGTATTCAAGTTGTGAAACTCTATTACCCTTATTATTTTTGAGTCTACAACAAGAATCATACGGAGTACAAGCATGTTTACAATCAAACTGATTATATTTTTTAAGCAAATATTCAACATAATGAGATTGACTAAGACTATATCCATTAGAATTTCTTCTAATCTTTATCCCTAAGATCACATCAGCGGGGCCTAAGTCTTTCATGTCAAAGTTCTCATTTAACATGTTCTTAGTGGAATTAATTACATCCATGTTTGTACCAAGTATAAGCATATCATCAACATACAAGCATACAATCACACAGGCATCATTCACAAGTTTAGTATAAACACACTTGTCAGATTCATTGATTTTAAAACCACTAGAAATCATTACATGATCAAATTTTTCATGCCACTGTTTAGGTGCTTGTTTCAAACCATAAAAAGATTTTTTCAGTTTAAAATTTTGTTTTCACTACCATTCACTACAAATCCCTCAGGTTGGTCCATTATTAGTTTCTTCATCTAATTCACCATTTAGAAAAACTGTCTTTACATCCATTTGATGTATTTCTAAGTTATGAATGGCAGCAATAGCAATTAACATCCTAATGGAAGTAATTCTCGTAACAGGTGAATAAGTATCAAACAAATCTACACTTTCTTTTTGTTTATAGCCTTTAGCTACTAATCTAGCTTTGTATTTTTCTACAGTTCCATCTACCTTAAGTTTCCTTTTGAATATCCATTTACAACCTATGGGTTTACACCCTAGAGGGAAATCTACAATCTCCCAAGTACCATTCTTTATAATGGAATCCATTTCACTAATGACAGTTTCTTCCCACCATGGAGCTTTAGACGAAGTCATGGCTTCTCTATAAGTCAGATTTGGGTTTCTGAAATATACCTTTCTTGTGATGACCATGATTAGGGTTGCGTTTGCTGTTGTCGCTCTTTTCAGTATTGGAAGACTTGTGTTCAATTACATGAGCCTTGTTGGACATGTCCCTTGTAGAAAATACATTCTTGTCTTTGGAGCACAGTAATTCTTCCACTTGAATCTTCTTACCCAAATCAACCATACTGACTTCACCAGTTTCATGTCTCAATCTACGTTTGTATTCAGACCAGGAAGACGGTAGTTTCTCAATCACAACATACACTTGAAAAGTTTTATCTATCACCATACCTTCAGCAAGAATTTCATTGATAATACGCCGAAGTTCAAGGAATTGATCAACCACAGATTTTTCATTTGAAATTTTGTATTCCAGGAACCTAGCTACCAAGAATTTCTTACTTCCAGCAGTTTCAGCTTTAAATTTTGCCTCTAAAGCAGCCCATAAATGAAAAGCAGAAAAGTTGTCTTTTGTATTATAAAAATCATACAGTGCATCTTCTAGACAATTAAAAATATGTTTTTTTGCCATATAATTCTGTCTAACCCAACTTTCCAACTCTCATTCATTTCCAGCATCATTCAAACCCTCATCAAAAGATTTCAGAACTAATTCATCTAACATATGAAAACTCAGAAAGAACAACATCTTTGATTGCCATCTTTTAAAATCTTTGCCACTGAATTTTTCTGGTTTGTCAATATCATTTTTACCCATTGTTACAGAAGAAGTATATTTTGTTAAGATTGTTGGATCTGCAACAATACAAATATTAAAACAGAAGAAGATGTTCTCGAATTACAATGAAATAACTCCACCAACTTAAACAGCAACCTAAATTTGGCCTCCTTGAATTAAAAAAGGAGGAGGTCTAACGTTAATGAAATCTCTGAATTGATACACACACAATGGACAGAGCCACCTGCTCAACAAATTTTCTTTAACACAATAGTCCGCAGGTACTCCTCAAGAATGAGAGATGCTATACCCCTAGAGCGGAGATATTTCCAGGATAGAACTGCCCGTTATGACTAGTATAAGCACAATACTAGTCACCCTCAAACGAACTCAACAGCAATTTAGATAACAAAAGCGAAGTAAACAAGCAGTGCGCAAAACAAAGCACGAAGAGGGGAAAAGAAGGCAGGATAGTAGCTGCTTCTGGTGTAAGTTGAAATGAAAAATTCTGGTTCTTTTTATAGGCGAGAATAGGAGAGAAATCAGCCAGTAATCAATGGAAATTAATTTTATAATTAATCAAAATTTATGTGCGAAATTTAATTTTGACTGGTAATAAAACGGGCAAAAATTATTTTCCATTATGACAAACTTTATACTCGCCGGGTCAGACGCCCCCCACATTAAAACAAAATTTAATTTAGTTTTAAAATCTTTAAGGAAATAATTTAAAATATTTTATCTAAAAAGATAAGTGTTGGTTGACCCACACCCATACCCACACCCGAGCTCGATTCCGACCCGACCGATCGACCGAACAGATGGACGGCGGCGGCGTGCGTGCTTCGGTGCGAAGCACCGTGCGTGTGTGAAATGTGTGGTTGTACCAACTAGCCCATAGCCTTAGTCCTCTCCCATACACAAAAGAGTCTAAACCCCTAAGGTGCCTCCCTTAGATGCAAATTTCTAAGTAATATGGAAATGTAACATCTTTAGTTTCTCCAATATGTGACTAAAGGTTCATTCACAAAAGTGAAAATGTGCTAGTTTTCCTTAGTGACCCCTTGGTCCTAAACCCATTTTATCCAAGACCAAGAACAAAAAATTAATAGATTAAGCCCATTTTCTCTAACAAAAAGTTCTTCAAGTTTGAGGTTGGAGAGGTAAACATTAAGAAAATGAGACTCATGAGCTTTGTTGGTTAAAGAGGGGGTGATACTAACTAACGATTGAGCACTAGCCAATTCTTCCCTAGCTTTTGTTACTTGATTATGTATACAACCAAAATTTGTCTTATTCCAAATCTTAGCTTGATAAGCAAGCTCAGTAACTTGTTGACACAAAGAGTTCCCAACAGATAAATATGAAGATGTAGAATGTGAATTCCAAACATTTTGAACTAAAGTTTGGAACCAATCATCTTCAGGATACATAGCTTCTAGTCGTTAAGGTCTAGTTTTATGTTTTTTGATTGGGTTTAAATCAACAAAAATAACTTTATGATCTAAATTATAATGGCTTAAGTGAAGTACCTAAGCATCTGGAAATAACATACGCCAATTTTCATTCACCAAAGCTCTATCGAGATGCTCTTGGATGTTTCTGCCTTCTATTTGCTTGTTAGTCCAAGTGAATTTCGGTCCAGCAACATTAATGTCTATGAGGCCTACATTGCTAGTCATAGAATTAAAGTGCTGAAGCTGAGAAAAGGTGAGAATGATAACCCTTTTCTTTTCCGTTCCTGAAGTGATGGCATTGAAGTCACCAACTGCTGTATATGAACAATCTAGAGTAGAGACAACCTCTAATTCTGACCATGTACGCTTGTGAAGGCCTGGATTTGGATGTGCATATACTAAAGATAAGATCCAAGGGTCTCCAAATTTGGGAGTGATGAAAACATGAATTGCAGAGATGCTAATTGATGTAATTTCCACCATAATTTTAGTATCATTCCATAGAAGCCACAATCCTCCTGAAAAGCCAACAGATTCCACACATATATAGTTTTTCTAACCAAAATGTTGGACTATATTTAAGGAGTTATATTCAGTTAGTCTTGTTTCGAAAATGACACTGAGGTAGGATGATGAGTTTTAATGAGATCCCTAGTCACCATAAGAAAAGAAGGATTTCCAGCCCCTACAATTTCATGATAGGATTTTCATTGGAAACTTGTTCACTGAGAGTATTTATTCCTTATCTATTGGGGAGATTGTATGCTTCATTGTGTGGTTGTTCTGTGCCAGTATGTGGTACCCTTTGTTGGCTTCCAAAGATGTGAGATTCCTCCATATTGTTGTTCTGAACACTCTTTGTGCTACTAGGCCATCCCATCCAGAGGCTAGCTCCATCTTTATCCTCTGAAGTCCGCTTGACCCTCTTACTAGAGCTGGGGTCTCCACAGGATGTGTAGGATTTCGAATACGCTGTCAGCGTGCCAAATCCTTTGGTCGTATTCTACCTTTCGAAATAGCCACTCTTCCCTGAAAAACGATGCATGGTGAAGGTGTCTTAGAGTTGTTGGTGGGAAGCTTAGTTGTTGGAGAATGCTGCGAGCATGGATGATTAGTATGATTGGCTCCTCCGGTACATGAGGATGTTCCTCCAAAAACCATTGTCTTTGATGAAGGCGTGCTTCTAATTCCACATAGTCTCGTATCATTATTATGACTTGGTTGAGAACTTCCCAGTTTTGAATGAACATATTGAAAAATTTTGGTACCCATTTTCATATTTTCTTTTGTATTTGTTCCTTCTCGATATCTCTCACCGTCCAGGTCTCTAAAGACAGACATTTGCAGTTGGTTAAAAACGGTAGATTGGATGGAGGATTGTTGTCCATCATAAGGTTGTGGAGAAATTGTTTTAGAGGATGTAGGAACAGAAGCATAAGCTTCATGGTGCACACCTGGGTTTTTATTAAAATTACTAGTATTTTAGAGAACCATCAACCATCTGCGTGTCTGAACAAGTAAACAAAGATTCTTATGAAGATTGAGGTTTAAACACCTCAGACTTATATGACCTAGTTGTGGAAATAGATCTTCCTAGCCTGGTCTCAGGGGAAGACCGTGACTTAGAGTCATGGTGGTCAATAGGAGTGAAAATGGTGGGTTTTATTGGAGGAGCATGATCCATGAGTTTAAGAAGGTTATGATCCATTATCCTTTTGACCTGATGTTGTGTAGATGAATCAAGTAAGGGCTCAATTTCTCCAGAAGTATGTAATACTGAGAAGCGGGACCCATCCACTATAAAATTGTTGAGTTTTAGCCACGAAGTTCTTGCCACGGGTTCATGTAAGTCATGGCTATTGATATCATATTGCCACGGATTAACCTTGGGAGTGGCAATATGTCATTCATTTGCTACGACTTATATAATATTTGCACGGGCTTACAGTAGACCCATGTTTACATGTTACGAACGTAATCATGGCTTTCAGCCTCGACTTAGTTGGTCTTAACAACTAGTGGACTTTTGCTACGTCAATCCTATCATACCGTAACTAATTTAGGAAGAAACTTCCCATTTCATGAGCGCCAAAAATTAAAAAGTCCCGCTAATGAATATTTGGGTCACGTTCTAAAAAATAATCCTACCCACTTTCCCTTCTACTCGAGGCTCCATCACCATCAACCTGACACCACCAGCAAAAAATCTAAAGTGAACCTGTAGTTGTTGTTTTTTTTCTCTAGGAAGATGAAACCCTAAACTACTGTACTTCATTCTTCACTCTATTTTTCTAGCCCAACCAGAAAATAATTCCCGGCTTGTTCTCCTTCATTCCAATCTTCACTTTAAACCCTAATAATCCTTGAATACCATTTCATTTCACCAATCAAACAACTGACCTTAACCTATAGTCGTCAATCACAAAAGGGTCGATCAGGGTAGAGAATGTATATTGGGGATCAGATCAGGGTTTTCCATACTTCAATACTATGAAAAAAAACAAGATGTAACACTTTTTCTTGCTCTCTAGATGTCTAAATGGCTATCGGATATTTAGGTATATTGGTTTCAATCCATGGCATCAAAATCAGTTCAATCTAATAGACATGTGACTTTCTTACACTCTGTTTACACAATACTTAAGCATATGCCAAAAGGATCAAGCCATGGTTCAGTCTCAACACCAAGTGGTTAGGGTCCTCAATGTGTACGTTAGCAATAAATGATGTGTACGTTAGCTTTAGGATTTCAGTTTTTACTTCATGTATAAGAACAAGTTCTGCTTGATGTTCACAAAAGTAATCTGTAAAAAATTGTCAATGAAAGATTAAGTTTCTCTCACTTTTGTTCATAACCCAAGATTCATTTCTATCTTTGCTATACAATCTGATTCTTGATTTTCTTGTTCTTCACCTTCTATTATGGTATCAGAGCCAATTAGGGAATCAATTGAAGAATTAAATCTCAGTTAATGATTCGAGAATTTAACCTAGCAATGGAGAATCCCACATCAAGTTCAATAGCAAAAATCCCATTAAATCAGTTGATGAGCCTCATCACTCTAAAACTCAAAGAAGACAACTTCTTAACTTGGAAAAATCTTCTGCTTCCAGTTATCAGAAAATTCAAGATCATGCCATACTTGGATGGAACTCATCAATGTCCAGAAAGATTTACTAATGCAAGGAATCAGTCATATAATGTAGAGAATCCACTCTATCTTGATTGGATTGATGAAGATTCCAAAATAACTATGTGGATCAACAGCACAATCTCAGACACAATAATTTCTTATTTTACTGCAGCAACAACTTCTTCTCAACTATGGAGTAACATTGAGGAAAGATATGCAAGATCTTCATCAACACACTCAATTCAATTAAGAACAAAATTGCTAGGAGTAAAACAAGGTAACAAGTCAATTTCTACTATGGTTGATGAGATAAAATTGTTGTCAGATAGCCTAGCTGCTGCAGGAGAAATCATATCTGACAAAGAACTGGTTGTCATTACACTATCTGCTCTAAATCCTGAGTACATACCTTTTGCTACCTCCATGAGACACAGGTACCCTCCTATAACTGCAGTTGAATTACATAACAATCTTATAAGTGAGGAAATTATCATCAAACAAAGGAATGATGAACTTCTGAATCATACCTCCAATCAAATTTTTAAGCAAACTTCAACTCAACAAGACCTCAATTCAGAGAAGGGAACACAAGATTCAGACCTCTCTCATCATCCTACAACAGAGGTTCTTTCAATTCTTATAAAAATCAGTTCAGACCAAGCCACAATATTGGAAACAGAAGCAGATTTAATACTTCAGGTAGAGGATATGGTCAAAGAAATTACAACAGAAATATTGTAATTTGTCAAATATGCAATAGATCTGGACACAGTGCATTAGAATGTCATAATAGACTCAATCCCTCCTACACAAATGTTTCTAATCAAGATGCAAGATCAGCAATGCTAGCTTCTCAGACTATACAAAATGATAATCCATGGTTCATGGACAGTGGTGCAACAACACATATCACACCTGACTATTCTCAATTACAGACTACTGTTCCATATCAAGGTTCTGACAAAATTCAAGTGGCTAATGGAACAGGTATGGATATTACTCACTCAGGTTCTTCTGTTAAAATTACACCAACACATCTGTTCAATTTAAACAACATTCTATTAGTACCTCAAGCAAAACAAAATCTATTGTCAGTTCATCAATTTACATCTGAGAATAATTGTACAATAACCTTTACCTCAACTGGATTTTATGTCAAGGATCTTGCAACTGGGAGAATAATCTTGCAAGGACCACATAGCAATGGGCTATACCCAATACACTTTCTACATCAGTCACCAAATAAAGCCTACTCAGTAGCAGCTTCAAGAATACCATCAACAATCTGGCACAGTAGATTAGGACATACCTCTTTTAAGAATATGCAATGTATTTCTAGAATTCTTCATTTACCAACAGTTGTTAGTAATCAAATAAATTGTGAAGCTTGTGCTCTAGGGAGATCACACAAATTATCATTTCCTGTATCAAACAGTTTTAGCACAGAACCTCTACAACTACTTCACATTGATCTTTGGGGTCCTAGTCCTGTAACTTCTTGGGAAGGTTACAAGTATTATGCAATAATAAAGGATGATTTCACAAAATATTGTTGGTTATTTCCATTATATGTTAAATCTGAATTCAAGAAAGTCTTCTTTAATTTTAGAGTCTTTATTGAAAAACAACAACAACACTGCATCAAAACCATAAGAACAGATGGTGGAGGTGAATTTGTTCATAATCAGTTCATTACATACCTTGCACACAATGGAATCAGACATGAAATGACATGTCCACATACACCAGAACAAAATGGAGATGCTGAGTCAAAACACAGACACATTGTAGATGTTGGAAGAACTTTATTGATTCAATCTGGTCTAAATGCAACTTTCTGGGTAGAAGCCTTTGCAACAGCCAACTTCACCATCAATAGACTGCCAACAAAAGCCTTGAACTCAAGAATACCATATGAAGCATTACATAAAAAGCTACCAGACTATCACTACCTCAGAAGTTTTGGATCTCTATGCTATCCTTGGTTAAGGCCATATGCAGTCAACAAACTAGAACCAAGAAGTACTGCCTGTGTTTTTGTTGGCTACAGCTCATTTCAAAAAGGCTACAAATGTCTTGATACAAAAACTGGCAGAATATTTGTTTCAAGACATGTGCAATTCAAGGAGAATATTTATCCTCTCAAAACTGGTGATAATTCTAGCTACATCAAAACAGTTCTACCAATATCACCTGAATCAGATAGTTCAACTAACAGCACCAGCTCATCTGCACAGACTCAAGAAATGTTCACAGTGCAAGCTACAACAAACATCACAAAAGAAAATGATTCTCAGAATATCAACTCAACAACTACTCAAAATGACCACAATATGCAAACAAGAGCTAAATCTGGAATTCACAAGCCAAAGGTATATTCCACAAAACACTCTTTCTCAACAGTCATCTCCAGTAAGATACCACCAATAACACCAACATGCTACACTCAAGCAAGCAAATACCCAGAATGGAGACAAGCACTTGCAGATGAGTACAATGCTCTCCAGTCAGCAGCAACTTGGACAAAAGTTGCATATCATCCTTCAATGAATCTAGTAGGTTGCAAATGGGTATTCAGGCTCAAATACAATCCTGATGGCACTGTATCAAGGCATAAAGCAAGACTTGTTGCTAAGGGATTTCACCAACAGGAAGGCTTAGACTATACAGAAACATTCAGTCCTGTTGCCAAGTCATGTACCATCAGAATTTTGATTACTCTTGTTGTCAACTTGGACTGGAACATTAATCAATTGGATGTAAGCAATGCTTTCTTACATGGAGACTTGTCAGAAGATATCTACATGACTCAACCACCAGGGTTTGTTGATCAAGCTAATGCACATTATGTTTGCAAGTTAAACAAATCACTATATGGACTGAAACAAGCTCCAAGAGCTTGGTATGCTAAGCTAGCAAAGGTACTTCTCTCTTTTGGATTTATTTCATCAACTGCTGATAATTCACTCTTCATACAAAAACTAGAATCAACAGTCACTTACATACTAGTATATGTAGATGATATACTCATTACAGGAAATTCACAGTTGCACTGCAATGAGCTAATTGGAAAGTTACAACTGAGCTTTCCAGTCAAAAATTTGGGTAGCCTACATTATTTCTTAGGACTTGAAGTCAGAAGAAATGCTCAATCTTTATATCTTTCTCAAACAAAATATGCACTAGATCTATTGGAGAAACACAACATGTCTGGAGCAAAACCATGTGCTTCTCCAATTACACCAAACCAGCAACTGAACAGCAAACAAGCAAAGCTTCTCTCTGACCCTACTCTATATAGATCTTTGGTTGGTGCACTACAGTACTTAACTTGGACAAGACCAGAAATCTCTTTTGCAGTGAATAAGGTGTGTCAGTTCATGCATGCTCCAACAACAGACCATCTGACAGCAGCAAAAAGAATTTTAAGATATGTAAAGGGAACTGTTGAGTATGGCTTACACTTCACTAAAGGCAAACATATCTTAAAAGGTTACAGTGATGCAGACTGGGCAGGAGACTTAGCTACAAGGAGAAGTACTGGAGGTTATGGGGTATTCTTAGGCAACAACTTAATATCCTGGTCAAGCAAAAGACAACCAACAGTAGCTAGATCATCAACTGAAGCTGAGTTCAGAATTCTAGCTAACACTGCTGCTGAAATCATATGGGTACGCAAGATTCTAACTGAAATGCACTTTCCCCTTGAAACACAACCAACTTTGTTTTGTGACAATATAAGTGCAATCTCTTACTCTTCTAATCCTGTGTTTCACACAAGAATGAAGCACTTATCAATTGACTATAACTTTGTAAGGGAATTGGTCAAGTGCAAGGAGCTTTGCATATCATACATTTCAACAACTGATCAATCAGCAGATATTTTTACAAAAGGATTCAGTGGTCCAAGATTCCAGTTTCTCAGAGGCAAACTCTGTGTGCTCCCTGCTTCCACAACAGAGTTTGAGGGGGGCTAATAGACATGTGACTTTCTTACACTCTGTTTACACAATACTTAAGTATATGCCAAAAGGATCAAGCCATGGTTCAGTCTCAACACCAAGTGGTTAGGGTCCTCAATGTGTACGTTAGCAATAAATGATGTGTACGTTAGCTTTAGGATTTCAGTTTTTACTTCATGTATAAGAACAAGTTCTGCTTGATGTTCACAAAAGTAATCTGTAAAAAATTGTCAATGAAAGATTAAGTTTCTCTCACTTTTGTTCATAACCCAAGATTCATTTCTATCTTTGCTATACAATCTGATTCTTGATTTTCTTGTTCTTCACCTTCTATTACAATCAAATTGAATTCAGAAGTTTCAAATCTCATGCTTATGAAAACCTATATTACTGTCTTTTGTTTTTCTTTTTAATTATTTTGATGATTTTTTGTGTTTTTTTTGTTGGTAGTTTCTTTCGATGAGAAGAGAGCTGGGAAATGCAACGTTAAAGGATTTACTGGTATTCAAACTAAATATTGTTGGTGAAAATATTATTGATGAAGGAAAAAGCTCATTTTTGTTTGCATGGGAGTTTGAATCAAGAAGTTGATTTTGAAGTCTTTCCTAGGGTGAGAAAATTGAAATTCCTAGTAGTTTGATTGAACTAAATCATCAATGTATTAATTTATGGGGATTTTTTTATTTATTTATTTTCATTTTATACTGATTTTGTTGAAATTTCAATTCTATAAATTTGCTTAAGTTGTAGTCGACTAAGCTTTATCTTTCGTTACAATTAGATATTAGTTTGATACAAGTAGAACATTAAGTAAAAATTGGATTTGGGGGTTCTAATCTAACACTGGTAGGTATGTCGATCGAGGTTTGTTACAGAGGAATTATTATATGTTTCCTTTTCCTTTTTGTTTGAGTTTTATTTTTAACAAATGGAATTATAATCGATTAATCTTCATTGGTTATGTGTATTTGAAAATGCAAGCCCGTACAAAGTGCCAGAACAAGTGTTGGTGGTGCAAATGACTCATCCACCTTTCCCTTGGATGCTATGGTGACATTATTGTATATAATTATGTATCTGGAAAGTTATCTTATGTTGCTCACATCAAAAGGTACCTCATGAGAAGATATATTTCTAAAGAAATCCATTTGTGTAGATCCTTTGACTTCTGACCTCTTTGAAGTCTTCAAGGATGCAGTTCTTTTATGGTAATTTTTATATTTAGTCATTTTTGTATGTTAAACTTAGAGATATATGTACTCATACAAGTGGACTTAATAGTTTTCAAGGGTTTACCACCTTTTGGTGTGGTTAACTAATCAATGTGGCAGTCCCTGGGACTATCGACAAATGACCAATGAATACCAAAAGGATACTCAACCATTGGGAAATGAATAATAATCATATGCTTTGTCTGAATTTTGCCAAAGCTATAAGATGTAAAGTAGTAAACAATAACACCCATGATTATATTAAAGGAAGCGTAAATTGCTACACCCATTTGAGTTTCTTGTCAATAGTATATTTGGTTTTCTTAAATTTCCTGTCACTTCACTTACTATTATATTCAAGTAGTTATTTTGTTAGCGACATCTCTTATCTCCCTTTGGATTTCTGTTTTCAGCGTCATCTGGTGTAGGATGCGCTTTCTCAAATTATTAAGGTATGATGTGGTGGACTTCGTGGATGCAACGTGCATACTACTCATGTATTTATTTTTATGGATCCATGATTATTTTACACTTAACTATTTTTTAATACATCTGAAACAATTGGTGCATTGGTCTTTGCGGCGTTTTTGCTGGTTGGTAAACAAATACCAGTATTGGCAGACCTTAACTTAAAAAAAATAGCTCAGTTTTTGGTCATTTGTTAATGGATAGTTTGAACCGATTAAATATGTATATTTAATGGAAGTTATGGGATCAAAGTTATGAAATCTCTGTTACAACACAAAAAAAGGTCTTCCTTAGAGTTAAGGGATGTGAATTTGATGAAACTGAATATGTTTTACATAAAAAAAACTTTTGTTTTGGATGTATATGTGGCTACCTAAAACATCATATACCTAGAACATCATATACCTAGACTGGAGCTTCATTCTGATGTTACATTGTAGGTACTATACAAATTTTTAAGCTATTCCAAATTAAGATGTTGTGTATGAATGATTCACTTACTATCGTCCTACTCAAGCTATAATATTTTTTGTTCCATTTATTGTTGCTAATCTTTTTTATTAGTTGTATTTGTATGTCCTAATGTTTCTATATGTTAGGTTATAGGAATAATGATCTGTTAATTAACTGACAGTAAAGTGGTATCTAATATGCGTGATTTCATTGTAGCTAATAAAATGTGTATCCTGTAGTAATGATTTCCAGGATCCATGCAAAACTAAAAAATTATGTTTGAGTATAAATAGATCAGATGGCTCTTCTTTGATTCTGAATCACAGGGAAACTATGCAAACTCGTAGACAAACAAGCCATTTAAGTTGAGTATCCATGTAGAATTGTTTAGGGAAGGCCTACATTTGGACATAGTTCTTCATCTGCTAAAAACCTTGGTTTCATTGTCGGACATTTTTTTACCCAAAACTGTTCATATCAATAGGCCATTGCTATGTGGTTTGTACCGACGATTCTGTAGAAACGTCATATGATTAAGTTGTTTTAGTAAAATTGTTGGGCATAACATAATCTTTGAAGTTGAATATCTTATATGGTTCTTATTATTTGTTGAATATTTACTATTCCCGTTTCGAATGTGTACTTTTTATGTAATGCAATGGTGCTAATTCAAATTTTTTGAATGATGCAGGGATATATTTGGATTCTCGGTTCAGGATTTTAGCATTCTTGTCAAGGAAAACTCTTTCACTTGGTTTTTATTTTATAGTATGTATTGTTATTTGTTTCTTAGAATGTCATCACAATAGTTAAACATGTCTTTGTAGTTGTTGTTTATCTAACTAATCATTATTATAAAATTTTAGACTTGATGGTCTACATGGTGAACTTTGTATGTATATCAATTTGCGCATGGTTTCTTGACAGTGTCTAAGAGGTACAATTTATTTATCGTGATGCCATATTGAGTTTACATTGGTGTGAAATTGTATGTATTTTATGTTCAAGGCTTTACTAAATGGCATTGAGAGTGAATTTTGTGTCGGAAGATACTGATTGACACCTGAAGTGATGTTACATCATCATCTAGTTTACCTTCTACGGTTTTCTTTTTTATGTTAAATTAAATTGTTAGGTCGAACTCAACATTATACTTGAAATAATTTTTCATTTAGCTTTTCTTTGCGATGTTTTAATGTAGTCAATTATGACCCTGTAATATTTGTTTAAATGAATGAATGAATGAATGATGTTGTTTGAGAATTCTTGTAGTGTAAATAAATATGTTTTCCAAGATCCATTAAAGCAAGTACGAAAAGTCCTAAAACTGGAATGTCCTTTTGTCACAGCAGTATCGCATCAAATAGTTAAACCAATATCCACGAATGGTATGTTTCCATGGTTAATTGATACATATGTGTGAATCTAATCTCTTAATTAGCCATAATTAAATCTGTGGCAAATGAACTTATACCTAGTTACGGTGGAAAAACCGTGGCTATCATCGTGGTAATACTATTAGCCACGAGATTATTTGTTACGGTTGATAAGTCGTGGCTATTTATTTTTTGCCACAGATTTTTGATTTGTAACCACGGATTCCTGTCATGGCTAAAGTCGATTATTTTTGTAGTGATCTTGATTAGGATTTTTCCTGTCCGGAGCAGCTGATCGACGACGAGATTTTTGATCAACGATCATCCAGAGGCCATACTCTGTTGAATTGTCGGGGATATCTTTTGTTGTGTTCTGAGGATCATTCACAGAATTGTGACTTTTGGATTTCTGAGGGCAATTATTTGTTTTATGATTTAGACGGCCACATTCAAAGCAAAAGAAATCAATTCCTTTATATTCAACCTGTTGAACTGATCTTCCAATACAAAAAACAGGTAAAAGAGGTTTTGAGTAAGTCAATCTCAATGCAGAGTCTTGCAAATCTACCTCTAGCTAACTGTGGTAACATCTACTTTGGTTGTTTTACCAACTGAATTGCCTATTTGCATTAACACCTCCTTGTCAAAATATTCAATTGGTAAAGATGGTAATCTTGCCCATACAATTGTTTTCAATAATTTTTCATTTGTGGATTTAAATTCTGGGGACCATTTGATCAGTGCAAAATAATGACTTGATATAAACCAATGACCCTGTAATAACGCCTTTTTCAAATCTGCAGGGGATCAAAATTTGAAAAGAAAGAAATATTTTCCAAGATCTTGAATCTCAATGGACCCAACAGACTTCCATAGTGATAAAATTCGTTCTTGATAAACTTAAATCTTACCGATTTGCCCATGACTTTACCGATTATGCACTTTTTCCAGGGTGTCTAATTTGGTTGATGGTAGTTTTATCCAGATTAATAATATGAATAGAAGAGTGGTGATCGTTATGATCAGTGATAAATTCGTTACATGCTTGTGGATCAGGTTCCATATCCCATTCCGCATCTGAATTGACAAATTTATCAAGAAATTCATCGTCATCCCAACATTCCCAAGGAGAGATAGCTTTCTTATCTGATTGGAGAAAGGATAATGAAGAGTTTTTCGTTGCTGGGTGGTTAGGAGTGTTTTCACAACCTCTCATTGCGTTTTTAGGTGATAGAGAATCAGGCGGTCGACCTGAAGGAGACGAAGTTTACGGTATTAGATTAGGTTCAGCGAGCGTGTTTCTCAAGTCACTCATTTTATCTTACGACTATTCCTTAACTTTTATGAAGCCACTCCTTTTTATTTTGTTTTTCATATATAAACTGCAGTGAAGTTAGTTTTGTTGGAAAGTTAACCTTAAACATCTGGGTCCACTTGGATAATGAAAATACTATAACTCTAGAAGGTACAAGGGTCCAATCTAACAATACATAATTAACTTCATAGCGTATCATATACTACCCGTCTCATAAAAAGTGAATCTTTTGACTATATTTCGGGAAAGAAGGGAATTGAATAAACATAAAAAAATATAAAATAGTGTAAAACACTAAGATGACCATATTTACTACAAAAAAAAATCCAACCATATGTTTGATTCATAAGAACACCATATGTTCTAAAAGTATGGTAAGTGACCGAGTTTGTAACCTTTAAGAGCATTTCCAACGACGGGTGTAAAAAATCATATGTGAAAGTCTTATTAAGATTTTTATTTAGGAGGGTTTACACATGTAGTAATTATATGACCCCATAGTTAATAAATTATCTCAATAATATATGGATTTGAACTTTAAAATATCTTATATGATAAAATCTTAACCATTTATTTTTTTTTAAATAAATTATTAAAGAAAAAAATTAGAAAAAAATGACATGGATGATCTAACCGAAGGTCTAGTTAAAATTTTCTCTAAAAACTTTATATTTAGTATTTCCTCCCTCCTATTTTATAGGATCTACTATTGAAAATGAATTTATCTTAAATAGGAGTCTAAAATCCCATGTCTAATGAAAAAATAAAACTTACACTTTCTATTGAAGATGCTCTAAAAAACTGATTCAACTCTCACCTTTAACAAAATTTCATTGATGGTTTAAAAATAAAATAAAATGGTATAAAACACCAAGATGATCATATTTTTTACAAAAAAAATTAGCCATAAATTTGGTCCCATAAGAATACCATATTCCCCAAAAATGATACAAAATCCCCAAATTTTTAAGAGTATAAATTAGATCTTTTTCACATTCTAGAGATACCAGTCCTATGCTTTTGTACTTTTTCTTCCTTTTATACTTTTCTTCCTTTAAAACACCGTTTTAGATCTTCATTTTTTATAAGAAATACTAAAAAAGACAAGAGTTTCTTTTTCTTTATTCCCTCCTTCCACGTCTTCAATCTTCATACGAAATATCAAGCCATAGATTTTCTAATTTCCTCAAAAATTTGAAACATTCCATCTTTCAGCGAGTTAAATCAATGATTCAAAATCTCATTGTTGTTTTTTCTCCGGATTTTTAGGGGTTTTGTAGATAGAATTGAGATTTTAATGTTTTTGAATGGGATTGACTACTGGTATTGGTGATATCAGATGTTTGAATTTGTTCATTTTAGGGTTGAATTGAAGGAATTTTCATTTTTTTTTTTTGGTTTTTTATGGTTGTTTTTGTGTCAGTATTGCTTATATTGAGTTTCGATGTTAATGAAAGGAAAATGATTTAATTGGCATAAACTCCAATCAATTGATTGTAATAAGAGTGTTGTTTCAAATGATTTTGTGAAACTTTATTGTCAAAGCCGATGTTGTTGGTGATACGTAAATTTACGTTGAAACCAGATTTGATCTCAACTGATCTTGCCAAAATTAAACAACATCGAAACCAATGTTTTTGTTGGTGAAAACATAAATTTAAACAAATTAAATTGAATTTTATTATCAAAGCCAATGTTTAATTGTCGGTGGTACAATAAGTTTATGTTTTAACTGATTTTATTGAGTTTTTATCGTCGAAACCAATGTTGTTGGGTGATACGACAAGTTTATGCTGAAATCGAGTATGGTTTCAGCTAATTATGTAGAATTTTTTATCGTCGAAACCAATGGTGGTGTTGGCGGTGGTGGTGCTGACGGTGGTATGGGTGGTGGTGGTGCTGGTTGGTGGTGGTGTTGGTTGGTGATGGTGCTTATCACTGTGGTACTGATGGTTGCGGAGGTGGTTGTGCCGGCGATGGCAGACGTGGTGCTAGTTGGTGGTAGTGGTTGTGGTTGGTGATGTTGGTGGTGGTTAGTGTCTAAAGGATTTTCAGACAAAGAATTTACTATTGGAGTCGTCATGTTATAAATAAGACTATAATGACTCTTAATGCTACTGGTAAAGAGTCTTCGTGGTAGTATTATCGCGCTTGACGACTTTTTATAACCTGGTTAATGGTGCTACCATCAATACAATCATCGTTGCTATGTGAAGTATCTTCTATATTAATTTTAGGACTAGAATCATTCATGGTTATAAAATTCTAATTTTTCCTTAAAAACCTTCTCTTCTTCTGCGTGTTCTCTGCTTAATTTTTTTTTTTTTAAAAATTTAAATCTAATTCTAACTATAATGGTAAATTTAGGTTATCAGATTTAATCTAATTTAATTAACAACACTAATCAAATTAATTATTAGACCTAATCGAATAAAGATAGTTTAATCACTAATATAAACATGTGGTTAAAGTGTTTTGAAATTTACTTCAAAATCACCCTATTTCATTTCATTTCATTTCATTATTTCTGATATAGGGGCTCCAAAATCCTGGAGGGGCTCCAATAATAAGACGAAATAGAGACATTTTGAAGTAAAACTCAAAAACCCCTTATCCATAATATTTTCACAATACCCAAACCACCCCTGATTAGTAATCTTAATTATATTAATTAGTTAAGATTAAATTAAGCTAATCATCATTAATTAAACATAATCTTGTATTTAAAAAACTGAATTCAATTTTATTTTTTTTGAATTTGTGTTTTGTGGGAAGAAAAACTAGATGAAATTTAAGAAAATTTTGTCGTTTTTTTTTAAACCCTAGATTTTGATTCAGTCAACCATAGTAGCATTGAGTATACCTCTAGCTTAAACTCTTGATCTTTTTATGGCTCAAATTTGATGAAATCACGATTTGAAAGATGAATTTTTTGTTATTCAGAGAAACTTACGGTTGAGTTTCATGTCGAACCCAACCGTAACACCAAGAACACACCAGATTTACGGTTGGGTTTTCAACCAAACCCAACGGTAACTAATTTTTTCTTCATATTACGGTTGGGTTATTAAACAAACCCAACCGTAACTTCAAATGTAGGAGATGAAGATTCAATTAAGATTTACGGTTAGGTTTTCAACCAAACCCAACCATAACTAATCTTTAAACCCCAATCATAAAATTAGATAAATATATTTTAAGATTTTTTAATTTATATCTTTTAGAGAATTGAAAGATGAAGCTAACCCCAAAAAAATGAGGTCAATCGGACATCGTATGAAGGAGTTATGATCAAAACGATGAAATCTATTTGTATCCAGGAATAGTTACGGTTGGGTTCGCCAATAAACCCAACCGTAAATTTGGTCTCAATGAAGCCCAAAAATCTCAAATTTACGGTTGAGTTTATTGGCGAACCCAACTGTAAATATTCCTGGATACAAATAGATTTCACCGTTTTGATCATAACTTCTTCATACGATGTCCGATTGACCTCGTTTTTTTTTGGGTTAGCTTCGTCTTTCAATTCTCTACAAGATAAAAATGAAAAATCTTAAAATATATTTATTTAATTTTACGATTGGGGTTTAAAGATTAGTTACGGTTGGGTTTGGTTGAAAACCTAACCGTAAATCTTAATTGAATCTTCCTACATTTGAAGTTACGGTTGGGTTTGTTTAATAACCCAACCGTAATATGAAGAATTAACCAATTACGGTTGGGTTTTACCTTAAAACCCAACCGTAAGTCGAAGAAAAATGAAGAACACCATTTTTTTCCCATAGTTACGGTTGGGTTTTGCCTTAAAACCCAACCGTAAGCCATCCCTTGGAGCATTGAGTTTTAAGGTCAAATTTGGGTTTCAAAATCAAAAAAGTGAACTTATTCAATCATTTTAACTAAATTGAAGGTAAATTGGGTCATTTAAACAAAGAAAACTGAAAAATCACAAAAATTAGAAAATCCAATTTTGTGGTGTCCAATAGAATTTACGGTTGGGTTTTGGGTTAAAACCCAACCGTAACTTATTGTGTTAGTTTTTGTTACAATTTCAACATTTATTTACGGTTGGGTTCTGCCTAAAAACCCAACCGTAACCCAATCGTAATATGAAGAATAAACCTTCCCCAGATTTACGGTTAGGTTTTCAACAAAACCCAACCGTAACTAATCTTTAAACCCCAATCGTAAAATTAGATTTTTTAATTTCTATCTTTTAGAGAATTGAAAGACGGAGCTAACCCAAAAAAAATGAGGTCAATCGGACATCGTATGAAGGAGTTATGATTAAAACGGTGAAATCTATTTGTATCCAGGAATAGTTACGGCTGGGTTCGCCAATAAACCCAACCGTAAATTTGGGCTCAGTGAAGCCCAAAAATCTCAAATTTACGGTTGGGTTTATTAGCGAACCCAACCGTAAATATTCCTGGATACAAATAGATTTCACCGTTTTGATCATAACTCCTTTATACGATGTCCGATTGACCTCGTTTTTTTTGGGTTAGCTTCGTCTTTCAATTCTCTACAAGATAGTAATGAAAAATCTTAAAATATATTTATCTGATTTTACGATTGGGGTTTAAAGATTAGTTACGGTTGGGTTTTGGCTTAAAACCCAACCGTTAGTCTGGAGTGAAAGTTATAGAGTTTTACGGTTGGGTTATGGCTTAAAACCCAACCGTAATATCCTTAAATATTCATCTTCTACCCTATAATTTACGGTTGGGTATTGAAGAAAACCCAACCGTAATACTCAAGAACATGATATATTACGGTTGGGTTTTACACACGAACCCAACCGTAATACTCAAGAACATGATATATTACGGTTGGGTTTTACACACGAACCCAACCGTAATATGAAGAACATGTATATTACGGTTGGGTTTTACACACGAACCCAACCGTAACATCAACTGTGTCCAATTTTTTAAAACTAAAAACACGATCAAACATGCCAATCAATCAATTAGAAGTTCTAATAATAACATGTGTTTTGTTCAATTCCTAAGATATACAATTGGTGGTTGTTGCGGTGATTGATTTTGATTTTGATCACCGATTTCTTGATTAATATCTTGATTAGGTTCAAAAGAGGAATGTTGATTGTCATCACTACTACCTTCTACCGCATTACTATGATTCTTCATCACGAATTGTTGAGTTTAGTCGATGAAATTTTTTCCGAATCGATGATTAATCGAGAGGTTTTTAAGAGGTTTTTGAGATTTTGAGTTTAATGAAATGATTAGTGTTTTAATGTTGTTTAGATTTTAATTGAGTAAAGGATAAAATTGACATTTAATTTTATCCCTAGGATATCTCTTAACCAAAAATTGAATCATCTCGTCTTGACTAGGAGCCCCTCCAAAATTTGGGAGCCCCTGTATCAAGCTTCCTTTTAAAACCCACACCCCCAAATAAATCATCCTAAATTAGGCTTCGTGAAAAAGGAGGTGTCGGTCTTGACACTTGCGAGGTGCAACTCCTGATGACTTCTAAAAGTTCCAACAAGTAAACGAGGAGGACCCACATACCAGTCCCCCGTTTCCATCAAGAAGACACCTAAAACAAATGAAAAATCTGTCCTAATTGAAACCTCAAACTCAATACCTTCCTTTAAACAAGTTTATAGTTTCACCAGATCTCATCTCCAGAGAGAAACAGAGTAGTAATGGCAATGGCGAGGGCAAGCTCTAGCCTTGCTTATCCAGAGAGATTTTATGCAGCTGCTTCATATGTAGGATTTAACGGATCTTCTTCAGATATAACATCAGTTACTTCTAAATTTCAAAATGATGTTGCTGTTTTACTCTATGGACTCTATCACCAAGTAAGAATGTAATTTCTCTGTTTTTTTTGGAGGTTCTTAATTGATCTGTGGTTCTTATTCGTGAATTCGCTGTAATTTTTGTGTTAATTGTGTGAATTATGCTGGAATTGAGGAGATGCGTGTGTTGTAATCAGAATTTATGTAGATCTAGTTTTTTGAATCTAAATTAGCCTTGTCAGAGTTTTGATTGATTTAGTTTTGTAGTGTGGAGATTGTAAGAGGATTAGATGAGGTTTGTGTTGTGTGCATTTCAAATGGTATGATTTGGTGGTTAAGTAGTGAAAGGGGAATTATGTGTTAATAGGCCATGGAAGTCTTGAAATTTGCTGAAAAATGATTTGTGTTTTCTTTTGTTGCAGGCAACAATAGGACCTTGCAATATTCCAAAGCCTAGAGCTTGGAGTCCGGTGGAGTTGAGCAAATGGACGAGGTCTGTCTGCATGCCTTGACTTGTGAAACTATTTTGATTCTTTGTAGGCCTTTCTCTAAATTATATCATGATTTGTATGTACTGGAAATAAGTTGCATTGCAAATTCTATTTGATTTTTTTTGTATTCTGCGTTTTTCGGAGAATTGCAAGAGTTTTTGATGTTACTACACAAGTTCATATGATGAAACATGATTGGGAAAGGCTGTTGGTTTATTGGGTTGGAAATATCAGATCCAAGATATTCGATGGTCTTTTTGCCTTTTTCATTATTCCTGCAACTTTTAGTTTAGACTTCATTGTCAGGCTCTAGTTTGACCTTTAACTCTGGCGGGGCTTTGAAATTGACTTAGACCACAAGTCGGCTGTCAAATATAACCTGGTTCAGTTTTTTTCAGTTCATAACAAGGAACACTGCTACCATGTGTAATTGAACGGGAGTCAGAAAGCACATAGTTTGAAAGGAAATTTTCTGAACAAGAAGGGGCTTAGTAGATTTTCACCACTTTAATGTAATGCTGAAAGTTGAAAACAAAATGTTATTCTAGATGTTGGTTTCTTAGTAATCCTTGAACTGTTATATGATGTATCCCAATATAGTAGCGTTATTGGTCACCTGAAACAGATCACTGGTTAGATTTCATGACCATCATGGATAGTGTGAAACAGAATTGAAGATGATAGCAAAGTATTGAATACATCCAATTCACCACTGGATTAGTTCTCTTGATCTTTTGCATCTAATAGCTGTTGAGCGGTTACCAGTTGCATTTTTATTCTTACTCTTCAAGTAATCTCCTAAACCGTGATTATTACTACAGCTGGCACGGGCTAGGAAACATGGCTACTACAGAAGCAATGCGTCTTTTTGTGAAAATTTTGGAGGTGCATACTAATTGAACAATGGCGAATTTTCTGATATTGAAAATTCTAGAACTTCAACTAGCTGACTATATTTTCTTATGCAGGAAGAAGATCCAGCATGGTATTCGAGAGTCCCTGAATTTTTTATCGAGCCAGTTGTAGATGTGGAAATGAATGTGAGTGATATAAAGGTATTGATCTAACCTCATACAGTAGAGTAGGTTTCCCGAATCTCGTTGCAAGATCACAGTATTAGCCTCAAATACACCATACCAAGTGATTTTATTTTCTCACCAAAAGCATATTGAATTGGGAAAGAAAAGATCTACAATATCTTAAACATGACAAGTTTATCCCTTTGCTCCAAATACATGATACAGATTCACATCATATACCACACAGTATATATGATAGTGTATTGATTGTCCCTTCTGATGCAGAATCCCGATATGAAGTCACTTACTCAGAATGGGGATTCTTTACCTGAGCCAAAGACAATAACTACTGAAAATGGAATGTGGTTAGAGACTCAAGATAAAGATGTTGTCTTGGAGGGAATTGGTTCAGTGGATGTGTATGATCAATGGGTTGCACCTGTGATATCCGGTCAGCGCCCTAAATCTCGATATGAGGTATGATTCATGTCCTTACTCTAATTTTTTTTCTTTTCTTTTCTTGTCATATCGCCAAGAGAAATTCATTGTTCTTATTTTTACAATATTCTATGTTCTCACAGCATGGAGCAGCAGTAGTTCAGGATAAAATGTATATTTTTGGTGGAAACCACAGTGGTCGTTACCTTAATGATATTCAGGTATGCCAGCTTACCCAAGAGGTTATATGCAGTTGATTCCCTTGGAATCATTATGTAACCTGAGAGTTATAACTCCTTCCATACATATAATATGTAGAAGACTCTTGAAATTTATTGGAGGGACGATTTTTTCTGCAGTATCTGTAGAATATTTCTCCTTGCATCTCTTTTTTGAGTTTTTCTATTTCTTGTTATCTAAATTCTTAAATTCGATAGCTCAGTTATTCATGTATTGGTTAAATATATGGCCTATTCTTATATTTGGAAAAGTGCAGGTTTTGAATTTGAGAAGCTTGGCATGGTCCAAGGTAGATATCAAGTCAGGGACCGAGCCTCTGGAATCATCGTCTCCAACTCCTTTGGCTCCTTGTGCCGGACATTCCTTGGTATGCGTAAAATGAATTTGGTTAACTATCTGGAATCTGGAAGCAAAGGATCATCAGGACCCCTCTTTCGTTGAATTAATAAGCTCAGTTGTTCATCTCTAGGTACCATGGGAAAATAAGCTTCTATCTGTGGCTGGGCGTACCAAAAACCCTTCTGAATCCGTCACAGGTGAAGTTCATGCGTCTTTTTTTGTTTAGCTGTATTTATTTCCACATGGCGCTAATCTTTGTATTATCTTGTCCTTGCAGTGAAGGCATTTGATTTGCAGATGGGGACTTGGTCAACATTAAAGACTTACGGAAAGGCACCGGTATTAATTATGTCTTTTTGAATTAGGATTTGATAAAGATGGTCATGATATTTTTTATGGATGATCTCTTTCTGGTTTTCAAGTCATTTTAGCTTGATAGGATTAATGACAGGTAGACATGTCTTGATAGATTACGTATTAGTTTGGAACTAGATGGATGTGTAGTTGTCATAACTGTTATACCTCTTGCTACAAAGAAAGCCAGATCAATTCCATCCAACCTACCATCGGAGTAGTAGATTAAAGTGTTTCCTAGTAATTACATTTTGTCAATGACGATACCTCGGTCTGGAGATCGATTCGGTTTACATGAACGGTCATAAAGACCGTAGAATTCCTTGAACTTCTATTTCATGGAAAAGTTAACTGCCCGTGTTTTAGTTATCACTTTTAAGAAATTCATCTGCTTAATTTACAGAGCTGCTTTGAAACATCCTGACACATTGCGTTTTCCTTTCCAGGCCTCACGTGGAGGTCAGTCAGTAACGCGTGTTGGGACAAGTTTAGTAATGTTTGGGGGTGAAGACGCAAAGAGAACTCTCCTTAATGATCTACATATTCTTGACCTTGAAAGCCTGACTTGGGATGATGTTGATGCCGTGTAAGAGACTTGGTGTAACTTCTAATGCAGTAAACTTATTACTTGGTCACGTTTTTCTCTTTATGAGTTGGCTCAATTATGATCATGAAAATTCGTAGAATGTGTAGTTGCATTCATGAAAATCTAATACAGAATACGTCATGATATAACAAAAGAGCAGTACTTTATGTGGTCTCAGCTTTATTCTATTAGTATTAGGGTTAGTTAACACATTTTTATATTCAGAATACAAGTCTTTGGCCTAAATTGACCCCTTATTCACAAATTATTAATTCTACATAAACGTAGCTAAGTTGGAGAACTAGGCAAATAGGAGTAGATGTCATCAGAAGACCTGTGACCTACTTCAATTGATTAGTACAGTACCATTTTATCTCGAGAACACAAACATTCTTTTATTATTAATCTTTTATCTTTGCTGATTTGTGGATCTCATTTTACTTTATGATGCTGTAGGGGGGTGCCTCCTTCTCCGAGGTCTGACCATGTTGCTGCAGTACATGCAGAACACTACTTGCTTATCTTCGGTGGGGGGTCACATGCTACATGCTTCAGTGACTTGCATGTACTTGACATGCAGACTGTAAGTGAGATCGTTTTCTTTCTCTTATTTAAATTTTTGTTCACAGATGCTTGTCAAGATGTATTAAAAGAGAGAATATTCATTTATATCAATGATATGGTTGTTGCAGATGGAATGGTCAAAACCAACACAGAAGGGTGAACTTCCAACTCCACGAGCGGGTCATGCTGGTGTAACTGTGGGAGAAAACTGGTTTATCGTTGGTGGAGGTGATAATAAAAGTGGTATGTAATTTTGAAGTTGCATTGGAATTTGAAATTTTCTTGTAAAACTTCTTGCTGTATTTTGTGTCGCATATTCTATTAGTTCATTATATTGTGTTTCAGAAATTCAGGCTTTGATATTTAATTTTAGGTGTCTCGGAAACTATTGTGCTCAACATGTCAACACTTGTTTGGTCAGTTTTGACCACTGTCCAAGGGCGAGTTCCTATGGCAAGTGAGGTAATTTTTCATTTCCAGAATTATTGCTCATGTTCCATGTATGGTATATAACTATATATATTTGTATTTATTTCTTATTTATAGCTTTTAGTGTATAAAATTTACGCTTTAACATTGCAGGCTGTTTCTTAAAACTCTTATAACATTCAAGGACTGAATGTTAGTTTGCCATGTATAGATTGTCCTGTTTAGCATTGTGAAAAGCTGTTGAATGAGAGAAATAAGAATGTAATAATACTATAATAGTGGGTAATTTTCTTATAACATCACAGTAGTTATAGTTGCTTGCAACTAGCCAAAAAATTCACAGCAAATTTGTTCTAATACAGGGGCTGAGTATAGTTCTGAGCTCCTGCAATGGTGAAGATGTTCTTGTGTCATTTGGAGGATATAACGGGCGTTACAGCAATGAGGTAGAAGAGAATTACGATTTTTTTTTATTAATTATATTTTTTCTTATTGTTATTGTTATTATATTTTTTTTTATTTTATAAATATCTTCTAACCTAAATTTTTCATTGTTTTAGACAGAAAATTTCTAACCTAAATTCGTATTCTTAAATTCATTATCTCGTGTTAGGTTAATGTTCTTAAACCTAGTCGTAAATCAGCAATGCAATCAAAGATCGCAGAAGAGAATCCTATGCCTGAAAGTGTTGCTCCCCAACAGAATGGGACAAGTGTTACCAGGGGTTCGGAGTACGACCATGAAGCAGGTATAGAAGGAAAAGTAAGGGAAATCGTCATGGACAATGCTGACGTGGAGGTAACATGATGTAGCATAGTATTTTTAATTTTGTTAGTTCCTGCAACAAACTCCCACATCCATACATGGCAGCTCATGACAACATGGCCATATGTTTTCAGATTTTAGAGATGAATGTGATTCCTTTTATACAGCACGCCGGAAGCAAGGAAACTAGTGAGCAATATATAGAAGCACTTAAGTCAGAGAAAGAAGAAATTGAAGCAGAAATTGCTAAAGAGAAGTTGGAATCCCTTCAACTTAAGCAAGAGTTGGTCGAAGCCGAGACACGAAACACAGACATTACCAAGGCAAACATATCTATTTTCTTGCTGCTGGCTGAATTCTTGTATTTGTTGCTGTTTCATTTAAACACATAAAGCTTTCAACACACTGTCTTGATTTTCAAGTGTATGTGAACTTTGTAGGAACTTCAATCCGTCCGTGGCCAGTTGGCTTCTGAGCAATCTAGGTGTTTTAAGCTGGAGGTATGTGTTTGCGAACAATCAATTTTGTAAACTGCTTTGTCTGTCCAGCATTAATTTAAAGTCTCGTGTATGAGCAAAAAGAAGAAGACTTATTAGAATCTCTAAAAGGATGAAGCAGGGAGACTTCTCTGTCCATTTCATTTTTAGATGGGCATGATTTTTTTTATCGAGCATGCCGTTTAAAAACCGTGTCTTATTTTGTCCAAAACCAAAAAACAGGTTGACGTTGCGGAGCTACGACAGAAGCTCCAAACTATGGAAACCTTGCAAAAGGAACTTGAATTGCTCCAACGCAAGAAAGCTGCATCAGAACAAGCTGCCTTAAATGCTAAACAAAGGCAAAGCTCTGGAGGTGTCTGGGGTTGGCTCGCAGGATCTCCACAAGATCAAAAAGCTGATGATGCCTAGATCAACATTCTTTTTATATATTATACTGTGATTTTATCCAACAAAGAAGAGTTTCCGCTCAGGCTAGGATTAATACGGATCGAGATTTAAACTTGACTAAAGAAAGTAGAATTATTTGCTGGAAGTGAGGTGCTAGAATAATGTCAAAAAGCTGCAAAAAATCCACATGTGGATGCAAAAGATCAACCTATCTTTTATTATAGACTCCAGAGCTGTAGTTATTGTTGTTCCATTTTTTTCTTCTTCTCTCATTGTATTATGAATGACAGGTAACAGTTAGCTTTGCTGGTGTAGTCATCAAGTTATACCCAGTATAGAAACATAGTCATGGTGTTAAACAGATTTAATTTCTTCTTCCAATATTGCTATATACTTACATATATATATAGAGTTCGAATCAAAACATTGACAAATTTGTCTGTGGTTTCGGCCCGAAGATATTTCAGAACATTCTCAAATTCAGTTACATTACTTAAGACTTGTGAATTCACTAAACAGTCTACGCCCCACATTTCGAAACTAATCAGTGAAGATCCATTCATCCTCTCAAACCCTCGATGCCCAGATTTTCAAATCTAAAGGGATTTATGGACTTGACTTCTCCGAAATGATCTAAAATGAGTGAAGGACCAAATGGTTACAAGGAAGAGCTTAAAATTCATAATAATCCTTCATTTGGTATCCTTGAGGACATTCTGCATACAGAGTCGGACACAAGCAGCGATGGTCAAATAGAGCATTTAAGAATTTTCTGAGGAGAAGATAATGGAGATGATTATCTTTGTTTATGACACCTAGAGAGCCTATTTTATATGGTTCACTTGATTATAATCTGCTAGAAACTTTATTTTATGCGGTGAATTTTAGAATCCGGAGATTAGTTAAATTTTTAACTTATTCAAAGTTGTTAACAATCGAAATTTATTGAAGGTTACACTTGTATAATTAATAATATCTTTGTTCAGTAATGGAGAATGATTCCTTGATCGATTCCATCTCATAATTTGATTATAACCTATAATTTTTTAGATTCAATAAACCACAATAGTCTTTGCTAAGAACACTTTTATAACAACTTTTGCTCAATTCCTCCTTGTTAATATACTACTTATTAGTGTAAGAGAAGTAGAGAAATATTATTTGTGAGTTTGACACCTCATCAAAATTGTCGCCTCTGCCGGGGATGTAGTAGTACTATCTCTTTTGTGAATGTTTAAAGAGGGCAAACCAAGTCCTATTGGTATATGTTTTAGATCATGCACTCAACTAAAAGACTTTGTTCGAGCAGTGAACACTCCGCTTTCTCCTAGTTCTTCATCAAGTGAATTCGCAGATTCAGACGTAGAGAAGAACAAGTAGGTATAACACAAACACTCAAGGATCTCGCATCACCACAATTGAACATGCAACCTTTGTGTATTCAATTTGACAAAGTAATTGAGTTGAAACCCGCTTTGATCAACTCATTGCCTAAGTTCCATGGTTTAGCGGGGGAAGATCCAAACCGGCATCTTCAAGAATTTCATATGGTACTTGTAAGTGTGAAACCACAGGGAGTTGAAGCCGACAAAGCTATGCTTAGGGCGTTTCCATTTTCTCTTATGGGTATGGCAAAACAGTGGTTCTACCATCTCCCAGCGGGTAGTATCGCTACATGGACCGGTATGAAGAAACTCTTTCTCGAGAAGTACTTTCCCGCCTCCAAAGTAGTACAAATCAGAAAAGAGATATGCTGCATTATCCAAAGGGCAGGTGAAACTTTGTATGAGTATTGGGAAAGCTACAAGAGATAATGCCAAAATTGCCTACATCACCAAATCACAGATCAAATTATCATTCAATACTTCTACGAAGGAGTCTTATTAAGTGATAGAACAATGATAGATGCTGCAAGTGGTGGAGCCCTAGTTGAAAAGATACCCGCACAAGCAAGGACTTTGGTTGAGAATATGGCCTATAATTCTCAGCAATTTTCTACCCAATCAGACAAACTTGTCAAGAAGGTGAATGAAGTCGGTGAAACTTCTCATATGGACCAAAGGGTGCGTAACATAGAGAGAATGATGCAACAAATAGCCGCAATGATTTTTCCATTGTACAAATGCAATATGGAACAAACAAATGATATGTACCAAAACCAACAAAGGCAAAGATATGATCCGTTCTCCAATACATAAAATTCGGGTTGGCGAGATCATCCAAATTTCAGTTACACCAACAAGCAAGTTGCAGCCAATCCGACTTTCAATCAACAAGGTGGGTACCAATTCTTGCAAAGGCCACAACAAGAAACTCAAGGTACAAGTATGGATGACAAGTTGAACCTTATTCTCAACACAATGGTGCAAGATAGACATAAGTCAAAAATGGCTGTGAAAGACATGCAAGTTCAAATGGGTCAACTAGCTACTACCTTGAGCAAATTGGAAGCACAATCAGCTGGAAAACGTCATTCTTAACCGTTGAATCTTACAGAGAATGTTAATGCTGGGATGTTAAGAAGTGGGAAGCAAGTTGAGCAACCGGAAACATCACCTGAGTCACATGAACCTATTTTGGACCAAGAAGTGGATGAAACAAACCCTAAAAAGGCTGGCTTGGTGATAAATTCTAACTCTAAACCTCTTGTTTATACTAATGTCACTCCTCTACCTTTTCCTAGTAAGTTTTCAAAGTCAAACAAGGAGACACAAGAAAGAGATATTCTATACATCTTCAAAAAGGTCCAAGTGAACATACCACTAATTGAAGCGATCAAGCAAGTTCCTCGCTATGCAAAGTTCTTGAAGGAATTGTGCGCTAACAAACACAAGTTTACCGGCAATGAGTATAAGAGAGAATGCTTCAGCGTATCTTTAAAAGAAACTTCCACCTAAATTGAAAGATCTATGTAGTTTCACTATACCGTGCACAATTGGTAAAACCAGGTTTGAACGTGCTTCACTAGACTTAGGAGCATCTATTAATGTTATTCCCACTTCAATTTATGAATACTTAAATCCTAGTCCTCTTAAGGACACTAGTATTGCTATTCAACTTGCTGATAGGTCTAACACTTACCCGAAAGGGGTCGTGGAAGATGCTTTGGTGCGGGTTAATGGGCTTATATTTCCTGCAGAATTATATGTTCTAGATATGAGGGACGAAGATTCACCCTCGTCTACACCTTTTTTGTTGGGTAGAAGTTTCATGAAAACTGTTAGAACTAAGATTAATATCTTCAAAGGCACCTCAACTATAGAATTTGACGGTGAAAACATAAGCTTCAATATGTTTGAAGCTATGAGACACCCTAGTGATATAGACTCTTTTTCTCAATTGATGTGATTGATTCTTTAGCTCAAAAAATGTTCGATTTAGGGGCTGATGATGCATTATACAAAGTCATAACGAAGAGTTTATATTGTGAAAGTCATAATGACACAAAAAGTGATGTAGAAATGAGAAGTGAGCTTAAGGAAGCTATTTGCTCTCTTAATTCATTACAAGAACTTTCACCTACGAATGAAGTTTTGTATGTTTCATTACCTTATACCAATGAGAAACTTTTACCGTCGATTCTGTAGGAACCTATCCTTGAATTGAAACCTCTTCTAGATCACCTTAAATACGTGTATCTAGGTAATAAGGAAGCGTTACCGGTGATTATTTCCAAAGACCTTACCGAGGTACAGTAAGAGAAACTTGTTCGGGTGCTAAGAGAACACAAATCTGCCATTGGGTGGACCATTGTTGATATTAAGGGAATCATCCTTTCGATGATGGAAGTAGTCAAGAAAGAGATCCTAAAGTTGTTGGATGTATGGGTTATCTATCCCATATCCGATAGCAAATGGGTAAGCTCGGTTCAAATTGTTCAAAAAACGTCCGGTATTACGCTGGTGAAAGCGAAGATAATGGTTTGGTTCCAACTAGAATTCAGACCGGTTGGAGAGTTTGTATTGACTATCAAAAACTCAATTCTACTACCCTAAAAGACCACTTTCCCTTACCATTTATTGATCAAATGCTTGAGATATTAACTGGACATTTTCACTATTATTTCCTTGATGTTTTCTCAGGTTATGATCAGATTATAATAACTTTGGAAGATCAAGATAATAGGACTTTTACTTGTCCTTTTACATGTTTGTTTAAAGACATATGCTATTCGGATTCTCTAATGATGCCGCCACTTTTCAACGTTGTATGGTAAGTATACTTTCATATTATTATGTTGAAAGCATAATAAAAGTGTTGATGGATGACTTTAGTGTGTATGGTAATTCTTTTGAGAAGTACTTAGACAACCTTAACTTATTCTCAAAAGATGCGTAGAAACAAATCTTGTGCTTAATTAGAAAAAAGGTCATTTTATAGTGAATCATGGTATTGTGCTAGGCAACATTGTGTCTTCTAGGGGAGTAGAAGTGGACAAGGACAATGATGCACTTCGGTACTTGCTAACAAATAAAAATGTTAATCCAAGAATCATAAGGTGGATACTTCTTATTAAAGAGTTCAACATACAAATTAAGGGCAAGAAGGGAAGTGAAAACACCGTAGCGGATCATCTAAGTAAATTGGTTGTGACCGAAGAAGCGATTCCTTTGCAAGATAGTTTCTCGGATGGGCAATTATTTACGGTTGGCGGTACAACCCCATGGTACGCTGATATTATAAACTACTTGGTGACGGGACAAGTTTTCAGAAACAAAAGCTCAAGAAATTTGCCAATAAATATAAATGGGATGAACCCTATTTGTGGAAGCATTGTCCCGATCAAATGATCCGAAGGTTTGTTCTAGAATCTGAACTTCAATCTGTTCTAAATTTTAGTCATTCATATGCTTGCAGAGGCCATTTTGGCTCAAAAAGAATGGATATCAAGGTTCTTGAGAGTGGTTTCTATCGGCATACTTTATTTAAAGATGCATACTTATTTTGTAAAGTTTTGATAGATGTCAACGAACCGGAAATCTAGGTGCTCGAAAGTAAATGCCACTAACACCAATTCTCCACGTGGAGATATTTGATGTGGGGGGTATTGATTTTACAGGGCCTTCTGTGAATTCGTATGGATATGTTTACATACTTCTTGTCGTTGATTATGTTTCTAAATGGGTGAACTCTAGAGCCACCAAGACTAATGATTCTCAAGTTGTTTGTTAGTTTGTGAATGAATTTTTTTTTCCAGATTTGGCACATCCTATGTGGTGATTAGCGATGGAGGTTCCCATTTCATAGATCGTTTCAAGTTTTTTCTGAAGAAGTACAACATTACTCATTAGGTTGGCACACCGTATCATCCGCAAAAAAATATACAAGCTGAAATTTCCAACTGTGAGATAAAGTCCATCCTAGAGAAAAAAATGAACACTACAAGGAAAGACTGGAGTTTGAGACTCAATGATACTTTATGGGCATACCGGACAGCGTACAAGACTCTTATTAAAATTTCTCCTTTTAGGATGATTTATGGTAAACCTTGTCATCTTCCCATAGAACTTGAACACAAGGTTTATTAGTATGCAATATGGAACTAGATACTGCAGGAAAACAAAGAAAGCTTTAACTCAATGAGTTAGAAGAAATATGCAATGATGCATATGAAAGTTCATGTTTTTACAAGGATAAAATTAAATCTTTTCATGACAAAATGATTTCTCGATTTTTTTTGTTATAGGGCAGAAAGTTCTTTTATTCCATTCTTGTCTTAAGTTGTTTCCCGGTAAACTTTGGTTCCGATGGGTTGGACCATTTTTCGTTACTAATGTGTTTCCTCATGGTGCATTTGAGATTTCTAGTCCAAAAACAGGGAAAATTTTCAAGGTGAACGGTCATCGAGTGAAACCATACTATGAGCAATTTGCGACGGAGAATCAAGAAGTCATAAAGCTGAGTGACCCACTCCCTCTAGAGAAGTAGGAATGGATAAGTAAAAATTCCGGATGACGACTTTAAACTAAGCGATGTATGGGAGGCAACCCATTGGTTTAGTTTGTACTTTTTATTGTTATGTTTTTTCCTGAATTTTCATATCACTGTAGGATCCCCCACCTTGATTTTACATTAGATGAATCAATTTACATTGAGGATAATGTAAAGTTTAAGTTTGGGGGAGTGGTTAAGCTATAGAGTTCTTAAGTATTCGTTTCTTAGGTAGAAAACTTTAAACTTTCTTGTAACTGTTTGTATGAGCATCCAACATTTAGATATTTTAGAGTTACTTAGTATACTTGTAGCTAAGTTTACATAAGGAGTTCTTACCGAAATAACTAAATTTAAAATTACTAGAGAACGAACATTCGGGTTTCTTAGTTGTTGGGAGTAATTATTAGACTTAACCATGCTAGTGGAGAATTAGGTGCAGAAAGGAAAACGTATTAGAGAAGCTAATGAATCATTAGTGGAGACTACCCTTAAATAATTAGAGTGAGGCACCAAACCTTCAATCCGTTTAGAGTGTTTCATCTGCGCAGACTCCGAGTTGAATGATGAGCTACTCAACCTCGTACCATCAGAATTACGAAAAAAACCTCATTCTTGTAGTTTAATTTTCAGTTGGCACTATTCTCTCTCTCGACAACAATCCATAGAAACACCATCATCATCAACAAGCAGAGCATTATAAATTTGAAGAAAGTTGAAGACATTCACAGTTTACAAGCAACACTACAATAAAAAGCAAAATTCGGATTCAAAGTGAAGCAACAATACAAGGAGCATAGTTCTATATCCAAGTTGAGGAATAATAAGTACAAAAAGGAAGAAAATCAAAAGAAATGAATTTTTGTGAAGTTTATGATATCGAGACAATACAAGTTGTGAAGAATCAAGTGGTAAAGTCTTTCTCCGAAGACCATATTAGTTTCATTATTTTTTTTCTTAGGTTGTGTTTCATATTTCCTTTTTGATAAAAAAACGAAAAATACTGACAAAAAAAAATCAGAGAAAAAATAAAGAAAGAAAAAAAGAAATAAATATTTTATATTGCTTTAGTGTATAGTTCTTTTTTTATTCATTCAATAAGGTCGTGGGAAAGAATAATCTATAAAGAAGTTTCAAGTAACAAGAAATTGAGGAAAAAAGTTACAAATTGTCGAAGTTCTACGAAATTCAAGAGTTCATCTCAACAATTGAAGCCGAAGCCGAAGACGTTTCTGTTGGACGTTGTGAGAGTGATGCTGATATTAAATTGGATAATAAGGTGTATGGGTATTCTCAACCTCGTATAATGGTTGATTTTCTTTCTTAGAGATCATTAGAATTTTCTTTTTTTTTTTAAAAGTCTTTCAAAATAAACAAATAAAAAAATTTAGCGTCACCACTCAACGTGTTCAAGTGTTCTGTATTTATTCCTACTTGCACACATGTGAGACTCATTTATATCGTCTTACATGTGTCAATATCATAAAATCCTATTGGTGAGGCAGAAGTCGAGGCGAAATGCTTATGCGATCGCTCTCGAGGTTGGACTCTTTCATTATGGCATTGGTTTAATCAATGATTAAGCATGAGAATAGTGTTCTTTGATACTTCAAACTTCTTATTGTTAGTGTGAAAATATGTCCTCTTAGCTCTTTGGATGGATGTGCTTTGGAATATTTGAAAGTTGGAAAATTAGGTTTTGTGGGTATACCTCTTGTAAACCCTCACGAGATTATAACTCGTCCTCTTTGGACACATAGGGGTATAAAGTCTTGTTATACGTGCTAACTGTAACCGTATCCTCAACGAAGGGAGTTGTTGTATTTTAGTTTAGTTTAGTTTGCTCGAGGACTAGCAAAGTCTAAGTGTGGAAATTTGATAGGTGTCTAAAAAACCTTAATTAATATCAATATGTTATGCTTTTTCTCTTGTATTTTGTGTATATTATGTTTGATTTATATTTTCTAGCTTTTTTTTAGTCATTTTGAGCAAAAGAAGAATAAATTGTCTAAAAGGAAAAAACGGTCATTTCAAGGGAAAACACTATTGACAGTCATGTGGCATTAAGGGACAACCATATGAAGTCCAAGAATAATTACTAAAGGCATACGTATCTCTACCCAAGGCAACCAACTGAATTTAAATGAGTAACTAAAAAAGGCTGCCTATCTAAGTTATGGGTGTTTTTTTCCAATCCATTATTAAACCTAAAAATCTAAGTATCACCGCCGGCTAGCCTAGGGTTGGTTGAGTTGGTCTGTGTTAGCCTCAAGCACAAGTTCTAAGAAAAATTTAGGGATTGATAGTGTTGAATGGTGGTGGTTCAATGATTAAGTGGTTTGATAGAAAGCAGAACAAGTTCGAGTGTACTAAGCGAAACATGAAGAATGGGTTCGAAGATGTAGGTTTTAAAATGAACATGAAGAAGTAGGTTGTGCTATTGAATCTGCAGAGTTTGATGGTTATGGAGAGAATCAATTGAACTGTGGCAGTAAATGAGAAGATGAAAGGCAAACGATAAGAACAAAAACTACAACTATTAGATATATGTAAAAGTCAAGCCAAGTCTCTGTTGACCTGACCAAGTCTAATTCTTCCTTATTACAACACAACTCTATTTTTTATCTATTATATAAGCTGTAATAACTCTTCTGGGTTTAATAACTCTATTATATTCAATAGTTTCTTTAGTTTCTCATGGTATCAATCTGTAACGATCCATCTGCAAATCATCTTTTTCACAAAAAAAATTAGCAGAATTCAAAGAATCAAACACCTTTCCAATAACCTTTTCAATTCAGAATCATCTTTTACAATAATATCCTGATTTTAATCAGAGTATGAATCCAGATCTATTTCTTGATCTTCATCAACAATCTTACAAAGTTTTTTGTTAATGTCCTCCTTGAAAGTTTATACAAGAAGAAATCGTATGGATAATAATATATCTTCCGCTTATCATGAGGGTAATTCTCTCACTTTTTCATTACCTTTCTCAAATATTTTAAATTTTGTGTCTACAAAATTGGATTCTACCAATTTTCTACTTTGGCGTGATCAGATGGAATCAATCTTAGTTTCAACGTATTTGTAAAATTATGCTAGTAATGATGAACAAGAACAAACAAAATAAATTATGTTCAATAATGTTTCAAGGCTGAATCCAAAGTGGGTTTACTGGAGAAAGTTAGATTATTTTGTTACCAGATGCATGAAAGCTACTTTTACTCCATCAGTTTCTGGTGATGTGTTGGGGTTGTCTACAGCTGGAGAAATTTGGGCATTTCTTGAAGTTAGTTTTAAAAATTAGTTCATGGCAAGGAAAAGCATGTTGAGAAATCAACTTCATAACTTTAAGAAAGGTAATCTCACAAATCTTGCTTATCTTTCAAATCTAAAAACAATAGTTGATTCTTTAGCTGCAATATGAGAAAAAGTCCATGAGTCTGATATAGTAATGCATGTTCTTAATGGGTTGGATAGAGAATATGATAATTTTGTTATTTCTGCACAAAATAGAGAAGTACCATTCACATTTGCAGAAATAAATCCTAGACTAATGAATCATGGATAATGGCTCATTGATCAACATCAAGACTATGGAGTTATGTTTGATGCTCAACATTCATCAACATTCTATGTAAGAAATGTGAATTCTGGTAACAATAAGGGAAAATTCAGGAATGTAAGCAATTCTAGTGGTTATAAGAATAATTCTTATAATAATGGCAATTTCAAGAATAATTTCAATATCAAGAATTTGCAAGAAGTTGGAAATGGTATAAGGGATTTTTCACAGGTTGAATGTTAGATATGTAGAAAGAAGGGACATTATGCTAGTAGATTCCACTTTAGGTATCATCATCCAACATTCACTAATTCTACAAATGGGGTTCATAATTTTCAGCAACAACATGCTTTTACAACTTTAAATTAAGATATTTCCTTTTCTGATCCTTCTACATCAAATAATTTACATTGGATATCTGCTTCTAGTGCTACTACACACATGGATGGAGATGAGCATTTGTTACAGAATAATTCTACTTTTAAAGGAAGGGTCAAGTCTTAATTGTAAATGGTAAGTCTCTTACTATTACTTCAATTAGTAACTCTAGCATTCAGACACCTACAACTAGTTTTAAGCTAAACAAAGTGTTATTTGTACCTAATATGAGTCATAACTTACTTTCAGTAGCAAAGCTCACTAAAGATAATTCTTGTTATTTTAAGCTTTATCCATATGGTTATGAAATTATGGATATATACTCAGATGTTGTGCTTGCTCATGGAAAAGTAGTCAATAATTTGTATCCCATCATTCATTTTCCTCATGATCAGTATTCTTTCTTTACAATTTTATCTGCATCTCCTAACATCTGGCATGATAGGCTAGGACACCCATCCAAACAGATTATTCAAAAACTTCACTTTGATAAGCAGATTGTTTTGAATTCTCCAATTTATTTAACATTATTTCATCCTTGTCAACTAGCAAAAAGTAAGAAATTACCTTTTCAACTGTCTTCTTCTTATGAAAATATACCTTTAGCTTTAATATATTGTGATGTATGGGGTCCTACTATTCCTTATTTGAATGGTTATAGATACTACATTGTGTTTGTAGGTAACTTCAGTAGAATTAATTATATTTATCCAATGAAGCCGAAGTCAGATGCTACACAATGTTTTCAACATTTCAAAACACATACTGAAAATCAGTTTTCAACTAGAATATTTGCTTTTAAAGTGGATGGTGCAACAGAGAGTTAGTCAAAGGTCCTTTTAAGGTTTTACTTCAATCTAGTGGAATTATTGCTAGGATTTCTTGTCCTAAGACACCTAAAAAAAATGGACTTGCAGAAAGAAAACACAGATATATTACTGAAATGGGTGATACACTTTTGTTTAATTCTTCTTGTTCAATTTTTTTTTGGTATGATGCATTCCATACTGCCACTTATCTTATTAACAGAACTCTTTATAGAATATTGAAATTTAAATCTTCTTTTGAAGTATTGTTTGGTGTCTCTCCAAACTATTTTTTCTTAAAAGTTTTTGGATCTATTTTTTATTCTCGTCTAGCTCATTCAAGAGCAGATAAGCTTTCACCAAAATCAGTTAAATGTGTCTTTATAGGTTATAGCCCACTTCATAAGGGTTTCAAATGTTATAATCCCATTACTAAAAAGGTCTATTTTTCTAGACATGTTTTTTTTTATGAATCTCAATTTTATTTTACAAATTCAGATACCATTTTAACTTCACCCCATTCTTTTGTTCTTGAAATCCAATTAATTCTTCACCTATTTTAGAGATACTTCCTTCTAGCACTATAGTTACTAGAGATCAAAAAGGTATTTAAAAACGTAAAAAATTTCCAGACCATGTTTCTCATGTTTCTATTAAGAATCCTATTTCTTCAACTCATTCATCACCATTGACTAGTTTAGTTGAGCCTGAGACTTTCAAGACAACAATAAAAGATCCTAAGTGGCAAGTTTCAATGAAATATGAATATAATGCATTAAGAGATAATAGTACATGGGATTATGTTGCACCTTAACCTCATATGAATATATTGGGTTTTAAATGGGTATATAGAATTAAGCAAAAGTCAGATAGTACTGTTGACAGGTATAAGTCTATATTAGTTGCAAAAGGTTATGATCAACAAAACGGGATTGATTGTCATGAAACCTTCAGTTCAATAGTTAAATATGCTACTGTAAGAGTTGTGTTTTGCTTAAATGTTACTTATGATTGGAAAATAAGGAAATTGGATGTAAGTAATGCCTTTTTGCATGGATATTTAGATGAAGATGTTTATATGTCACATCCACAAGGTTTTGTTCATCCTGATTATCCTTCTAACTTTGTATTTCATCTCAAGAAAAGCTTATATGGGTTGAAACAAGCTCCAAGAGCTTGGTTTCGTAGATTTAGTTCATTTCTTATTACTTATGGATATATGAAGTCTATCTCAGATAATTCCATGTTGTGTGCTCTACTCATAATGGTATTCTTATATTATTTTTGTATGTGGATGAGATTTTGTTAACTGGTAGTTCTTCTCATTCGATTAATGATCTTATTACTTCTCTAAAGAAAGAGTTTGCAATGAAAGAATTAGGAGATTTGACTTATTTTCTGGGAATATAAGTTGTCTGAAAAAGTAATTCTGTAATGTTAACTGATGCATCGGAAAACCGACTTTCTTTTACCGCAAGCACACAGTGTCGAAAGATGTAGACAAGAGAAAATACGGTGCGTTCCCACGAGGAGTGTGTATTACTTATACTAATTAATTCAAGTAACTTTCAGGTCAAAAGATGTTTTTCCGATTTTTATAAAGAATTAAACTAATGGATGAATTAAAACTATTTAATAAAGGTTGAAATCAATAATAGACGGATATCACAAGGGATATCGATTTTACCACAAGCGCACAATGTAGATTAGGTTTAACTTGCGTTTATCACAAAGGGTATCGATTTTACTCGTGCAAAATAACAAATCTAAATACTAATACACGAAAGGTATTTCGTTTAAGAATCGAAGAAAAGAATTTTCAAAAAGAATTGTTTGTTCTCAACCTAAGATAGAATTTCGAAGTAGTAGGTATACGTGGCATAAATAGTCAAAGAATATTTATAAATCGATTCAAAACAAGGTTTCAAGGAGTTCTTCTACTAACCAAACGATGCACTATACGTGGCATAGAACATGAAAAATTATCGAGAAAGATAAAACATTGAAAGAGAGACAAAACATTATTATTAAGATTTAATAGTTGAAAACCCTAGTTTTGAAACACAAGAAAATCTACCTCTACAAGTTCATCCTTTCACCCTAACAAAGAAATTTAGCTAGACATGGCTTTCTCAAAAGCCATCAAAAATATTAAAGAAAATATTTTATCTGTGAGAAGTTGTGTAGAAAATTGCATCTAGGCTCCCCTTTACATAGGCTTTGGTAACCTCCTCTTGATCCTTATCCAACTAGTAAACCTAATCTCATTAAGCTTTTCCACCTCCTTTTGATCCTTATCCAACTAGGAGACTTAACCTTCTCAAAAACCAACAAAAACCCTAATTTTCACGTCAAAGGCGAGCCCAAAACGCCTCCCTTATTTCTCTTCCCGTGCAGGCCCAATAAGGCCCAACATATACCAAATCCAAGTTGGTTTCACGGTTTTACTCATAACTTCTTCATATGAACTGGGAATTACCGCATTCTTTTTGTGTTGGCTTCGCCTTTGAATTCTATACAGGATGGTGTCAAGAAATCCTGGATTCGAACAAGTTCCATCTTATCTTGAGTCTTTATTCCTTTGTATCACTTCTTTCCTTGCACAATTAAGTGCTAATTTAGTTCTTCTGGACGATTTTACCTAATAAAAGATAAATAAACAAAAAAAAAAACGTAATATACAATAATTTTCATGAAATCTAGCAAATAAGTGCATGAAATTGACATTCTAAACATGTAAAATATCCACTTATCAAATTCCCCCACACTTAGCTTTTGCTAGTCCTCGAGCAAACTACAAATCTAAACTAACCTAAACTACAACAACTCCCTTTCGTTGAGGACACGATCACACTTAGCATGTGTACCATAAAACCTAAGTTCCAACTTTCAAATATTCCAAGCACCTGCATCTAAAGAGCTAAGTGGACATAAAGTTTCTGCACACTAATAATAAGAAGTTGGATGTATCAAAGAAAATTATTCTCATGCTTAACTCTTGAGTTAGGAGAAAACCACCATATGAAAGAATTCAGGATCGAGAGCGATCGAATGTTTCTGCCTCACCAATAGGGTTTTATGAATTTGACACTCAAAGGACACACTTTATGGTTCTCATGTGTGCAGGTAGGAATGAAGATAGAAATCCTGCACACGTTGAATGGTGGGAAGGAAAATGAACCTTCCGAATTATATCTGAATATCCCATAGAGATGTGGGAAGAAAAATACATGTTTTCTGATGATCTCTACGAAAGGAAATCAACCACTATGCGAGGATAAGAATAATCTCTCACCTTCTTATCCAATCTACAATCAGCACCACTCTCGCATCATCCTATAGAAACGTCTTCTGATTCAACTGTATATCATGAACTCTTGAACTTTGTAGAACTCTGACAATTTATAACTCTTTTCCTCAAATTCTTGTTGTTTAAAACTTCTTTATAGATTTCTTCTTCCCCACGACCTTATTGAATATATACAAAAAACAAATATACACTAAAGCAATAAAAAAAAAAAAAAATTACGGACAAGATATATGAAATACAAAGTAAAACAATAACAATGAAACTAATATGGCCGTGGAAAAAGGATTTACCACTTTATTTGTCACAACTTGTATTGTCTCGGTATCTTAAACTTCATAAAAATCCATTTCTTTTGATTTCTTCGTTTGTTGTACTTAGTCTTCAACTAGGATATAAAATTTTTCTCTTTTAACTTTATTTAAATTTATAATGTTCCGCTTGTGATGATGATATGTTTCTATGGACCTGTTGTTGTCGAGAGAAAAATAGAGTGGTGCCAACTGCAAATCAAACTACAAGGTAAGGTTTTTTCGTAATTCTGATTTCACCCTCATAATTGATAGAATTAGCACTCAAGAGATCAAAAAGTAGTGCTGAAATGGTGCGAGGTTGGGTAGTCATCATATTACCCGGAAATTTACGCAGATGAAACACTCTAAACGGACAATTGAAGGTTTGGTGCCTCACTCAGGCTATTGAATGATCAACAACTCTAATGGTGAACTCGCCACCGACGGTTTAAGTCCCTTTTTGTCAGATCTCGCCTCTCAACAACTAAGAAACCCGAATATAGTTCTCTACTACTTCTAAGCTCAGTTATTCGGTAAGAACTCTGTATGTAAATGTAGTTAGAAGTATACTAAGTGACTATAAAATATCTAAAAGTTGGAGGTTTAAAAAGTGAATACTTAAGGATCATATATGCTTAACACTCCCCCACACTTAAACTTTACATTGTCCTCAATGTAAACTAACTCATCCAATGTAAAATCAAGGTGGGAAATCCTAAAATAATATAAAACAAGCAATCAAAAACTAAAAAGATAAGGTGAAGGAAACAAATCTGATGGGTTGAATCCCATGAAGCAAATGATACTTGTTTCCATGCTTACGCCGTAGTTAATCTCAAACAAATGATAATGGTACCAAAAAGTCAATTGCCAAGCATAAATATAAAGTCTGAAAAGTTGGGGATAATCCCAGTATATAAGTTTTGCTACAAATATGAACATGAAAACACTAGATTGATTAATACTAATAAAGATAAATAAAGTGAATTCAACCTTAAGGTTCAAAAGAGCAAACTTCAGACTTTTACACTCATTCATAGTAACACAAAGTAAATCAGACTCATGGATTGCAAGTAAAGATTGTTGAGATATTTCAACACTTTTTGTGTACCCTAACTCAGGTTCTAAGTCCACTGAAATAACTTCCATGGTTGTGTTACCTTCATCAACCATTCGAGGACGCAATGCATTGACAATGTCAATAAGCATCGGATCATCGAAATACATCTAGTGGTTCAATTTCAGCAAAATCAATAGTTTGGCCAATATCAATCTCCTCATCATTTATACAAGCATTTATAAAAGCACTAGATGGATTAGTGAAACAATCATTCAATGCAACATAAGTTTCATGATTAATTGGATCGTTATCATCCTCTTTTAGGTGACCGGTAGGAATCTCAGAATTTACATGATTAGAAGGTATATCAATTTGCACATCTACTGCCTCTGAGTCGTTAAACTCGACAAAAGTATCCCTTGTATAAACAGGTTCTTCTAAATCATCATCAAAATCATACCCAAAATGAGCTAAACAAGCCTCTAACGGATCATCTATATGGTTTTATAAGTAAGTATCATGGACTATTTCATCAATCATGCAAACAGTTTCATGTTTATCAAGATCAGAAGGAGAACGTGCAACATGAAAAACATTCATTTCCATTTTCCAACTACCAAAAGTAAGTTCCATAATACCATTTCCTAAAATTTATGATTGCGTTAGAAGTCGCTAAGAACGGTCGTCCTAAAATAATAGGGATCTGACCACTATGGTCTGTCACAGGTTGTGTATCAATAATTACGAAGTCCACGGGATAAACAAAACTATCAAACTGTACAAGAACATCTTCTACCAATCCTCTAGGAATTTTAATAGACCTATCATCCAATTGGATTGTAACACTAGTGGGTTTTAATTCACCAAGTCCTAATTGCTCATACACAGAATATGACAAAAGATTCACACTGGCCCCTAAATTTAACAAAGCATGTTCAATCTTGAGTTCTCCTATAGTGCAAGCAATAATTGGACAACCAGGGTATTTGTATTTAGGTGGTGTTTTCTGAGTAATGATAGAGCTCACTTGTTCAGCAAGAAAATCTCTCTTACGAACATTCAATTTTCGTTTCACATTGCACATATCTTTTAAGAACTAAGCATACATAAGAATCTGCTTAATGACATCTAAGAGGGGAATATTGATTTTAACTTGTTTGAACACTTCTAAGATATCATTAGGGCTGGTTCCTTTCTTATGGGATAATAACCTTTGAGGGAATGGAGCACGAGGAACATAAGTTTTTTCATATTCACCTTCTTCAGTTTCATTGGGTTTTTTTTTGTGTTAAAGGTGTAACCTGCGTAATAGTGGGTGGTTTCCTATCTTGATCTTTCTCATTAGGCACTAACATGGTTATTGATGACCCGACCGCTTCTCAAGGTAGTGACGACCTGGACATGATCGGAGGGCTTAGCACCAGATGTGCTTACCTCAACAGACCCCTTTGGGTTAGGCTGTGTTTGACTTGGGAACTGTTCCTTGTCTCTCTCACTTATTTTGCTAGTGAGATGACCTATTTGTCCTTTTAAGGTTGTTATGGGCCTTGCAGTAGTCTGCGTAAACAAATTAAAAATTTCTTTCATACTACGTACTCTTTGGTTGGAAGAATCAGTAGGACCGGATGATTTTTTGCTTGAAACCACTAGCATTATTAGGTTGACCTTCATACTGACCTCTAGACCAGGAAAAGTTAGGGTGCCTTGCTCACCCTGGGTTGTACGCATTGGAATAAGGGTCAAATCTACGAAAATTATCTTGGTAGAGTGCATGGGCTTGTTCTCCACCATCGTCATGAATGACTTGGTCTACAGACTCAACAAAAGGCTTTGATTTGGTATTATGTTCTAACGATTCAAGTCTTCTTGCCAAAGAAACTATTTTAGCGCCAGAGTCGAATTGGATATCAACTCTATGCGCCCCCTTTCTACTAGCAATTCATCTTATGGGTTCCTTAGCCTTCCACTCTTGGGTTTTATCAGACGCATCATGCAAAAATTTATAACCCTCTTCGGCAGTTTTATCAACAAAATTATCACCGTAAAGTGATTCTACCATAGTCATTGTTTTATGATTTAATCATTCATAGAGAATCATAGTGAGTCTCAAGGTATCTAATCCATGATGTGGACATTGCAATAAGAGTTCATGGAACCTTTCTAAATAATGGAGAGATTCTCCATCTTGCTGCGAGAAACTATTAAGACTTTGACGTAAGGCTGTGGTTCTATGCCTAGGAAAAAATTTATATAAAAAATAACTTAGTCATCGCATCCCAATTTTGGATGGAAGAAGATGGTAAAGCATCAAACCACAATTTCACCTTATTTTTTAAAGAGAATGGAAACAATCTAAATTTCAAATACTCATCGGTCAAGTCTTTAATTTTTATAGTACCACATAGTTCCTTAAAGTCTCTAATGTGGTAGTAAGGGTTTTCATTTTCTCTGCCATAGAAGTTTGGCAAAGCCTGGATAGTATTAGTCTTAATTTCAAAGTGAGCTTTGGTGGTAGGCAAAACAATGCATGACGGTTGAGAGACTCTAGTTGGGTAAATGTAGTTTCTCAAACTTTTAACTGGAGGGTCTACACCCTCATCATCGGTTCCGTCCATGAATAATGGATTACTTCTAACAAGACGATTATCCTGATCTTTATCCCAACCTACCGGTATATCTTAAATACACTATAAAAAATAAAATAAATAAATCATAATTGGAAGGGAATTCTAAACAATCACAAGCAAGGATGACTCAACCAAATCAAACCCATTGAATCTAGCAAACAAAAAGCATGATGGCTCCACTTAAATTATTTCTAGACCATCTTCTATCATTTCAAAAGGAAACTAGTTACAGTTTTAGCAAACCTCTTAGAACCTTCCGAATTAGATTAAGTCGAATAAAAACAGGATAAGCTCTAAGGAGCTTTGATAACCCTGTCTCTTTGGCAACTTTTCCTTGGATTACAAGGCGGCTTGAATCTTCTTAATATAATCTTCTTGAACTTTAAGTTAGGCTAACAGAGCAACCAATTCAGTCCTTTTGAATGACTTTCCAATAAGCTCGTTACCTTATCGGTCTCTTTCTAATCAAAATTTTAAGCTTAGGTTCGCATTTGGTAACGTGTTCCTAAAGTTGGCAAGAAGGAAACGGTGATAAAATCTGAGTCCTTATCTTGTATGGCCAGTACTTTCCCTTTACTAGAAAATAAATCCGTATTCAGTTATCAAATTTTACCTCCCGTACCAGACGGGCGATGAACCGTTGAAGTCGAGTCAAGCCACTGACTCCTGTGTCACTGTATGAACCCAAGGGGATAAGACAACATCGTAATTTTCGTCCTTCCCTGTGCAGTTTATGTTTAATACTACCCTTCCGTAAGGTTTAAAAAATAAAAATAATGTCCAAAAATGTCCCAAAGTGTCCAAAAATAAAAGAAAATTACAAAAACAATTAAAGATTTCCTAATACAGTTTTTCTAAATTAAATTAACAAATAAAAGAAACCTAAAAAGTAAAAATTTAAAAATTAAACTCTTTGTCTTCTTTTCCGTTCTCTTATCTTTAACTTTACTCCAGTTCTTTTAATCACCAAAATCTTTGGCTCAATTTCTTTGCGTTTTCGTTCCAAAACCTGTAGCAAAAGAGAAATACCCAAAAAACGTAAAATAGAACAAAATAATAAAAATATAAAAAAAACTAATATAAAAGATAAAAAACAAAAAAAAAAACATAATATACAATAATTCACATAAAATCTAGCAAATAAGTGCATGAAATTAACACTATAAATATGTAAAATATGCATTTATCATTAACTCATAAGAAATAAACTCTAGAGTTATTGGATAATGCAAAAATGTTGGAATGCAAGGCTTGCGATACACCTGTAGCTAAGTCTACTAGATTGTCAATAAATGATGGTAATAAATTGGATAACCCAAGTGAATATAGGAAAATTATAGGAGGCTTACAGTACTTAACAGTTACAAAGCCTGAAATATGCTTTGGAGTTAATTATGTGTCTCAATTTATGCATTCACCTTCAGATTTAAATTTTCAACTTGTTAAAAGAATTCTGAGGTATTTGAAAGGTTCAATTGGTTTGGAAATTTCTTTACATAAGAGTAATTTAAGTAATTTGAGAGCCTTCACATATTAAGATTGGGAAGGTTGTCCTGATACATGAAGGTATACTTATGGTTCTGCAATTTTTCTGGGTTTTAATTTATTGTCTTTGTCTTCAAAGAAGCAACAAACAGTTACTAAATCATCAGAAGAAGCCGAATATACATGTTTGTCTGTAGCTGCTTCTGAACTTCAATTGTTGTCCTACTCATTTTTGTTATGTGATAATATTAGTGCTCTGTCTTTGGATACTAACCCAGTTTTCTATACCAGGAAAAAGCACATAGAGATACAATACCATGTGATCAAGGAACTGGTTGAGAAAGGTTTTTTAAAGCTGCAACATGTTTGATGTATTTTAGAAATAGTGGTGAAAGATTCGATACTCAGACTTGTGAAGATTTGATTTTTAAACCTAATTTTTTATACTAAAAATAAAGAAGATTAAATTAAAATTGATTTAAGATTATAGAAAGAATTGAGACTAAGGATTCCACCATTAGAAATTTTTTCAAGTGATTTAGTATTAATAATTATCTTGCAACTCATACATTCAATTGATTTTAAATATTGCCAAAGTTAGATTTTCAAAATAATAGTTGTAAATCAAAAGTATGAGACATCAATATCCCTAAACTAAGCATGACCCATCAAAAGAAAGCACAACTAATTGATAAAAATCCTTATTTTAAATTTAATTTAAAGCAAATAATCATAAAAGAATTGCAAAAATTAATTAGATAAAAATATACCATTTTATTATTGGAAAAATGGCTTCCTCCGTCGCCTCATCAATGGGGTCTAGCTCCTCATGTTGTAAACACTCTCAAAATATGCATTCATGGCTCCAAAATTACTTACAAAGATGAAAAGAGTTTGCAACGGTGTAATGGCGTTGCAGACAACTGTTTTCACTGTTACAGAAGAGAAAGTGTTTCCGCTGAAGATAAACGTTTCTGTTGTGAAGATATGCGTTGCAAATGGGTTGAAGAAACCGTTCCATATGAAGATATATGTTGCAAAGACGAAGATATCTGTTGAAGGTGGGTTAAAGGAACCGTTGTTGTTCCCTGTTCTTCATGTTCAGTAACAACAATTTTATTCCTGTTTTTTTCCCGGCTCCCCCTCTATGAAGTTTTCCCGACCTCCCCACTTGGTTTTTCTTCCTTCTCTTTGCTATTTATAAGTTTAGTAAACCTAACCAATCCTCCTAAGTCGATAAGGACCCAATATCCTCTCCAAATTAGACCGAAACTCTAGTTTATCTAAAATCCGAGAATAAACCTATTTTCGGCAGTAGCAATAAATCTGAACCATTTTTAACGGAGGCAAACACTAAATTTGACGTGTTTTAACTGTGTCTTCATGTTGGGATTTCGAATACTCTTTTAAATCCCAAAAATCTCGGTCTTGAAACACCTCAGATAACTTCTCACGCTAACTTTTGTTTCCCGCCATTTTCCATTTCAAATCAATAGAGAAAGGGTACCCTTAACCAAGAGTGGGGTGCCTTTATCAACTTGCTTGGGTACCTTTATCAACTTTTTGAGCCAATTTTTTCACAAATATTTATTTTTTAAAAATACCTACAAAGACATAAAAACTCATGATAAGTACAAAATTGAGTACCAATAAAATATAAAAATTCGGAACGGTTTAGACAAAAAAAAAGTGTCTATCAAATACCCCAAAACTTATTATTTGCTAGTCCCCGAGCAAATCTAATCTGAAAATAAAATAAAATCCTAACTCACGTTCGCAGGAATCACGACTACATTTAGCATATGTAATAAGCCTTTAAACCCCTAGGTGTCCCTAATGGACGAGTTTTGTCTCGTGAGGGTTTACAAGAGGTATAGCCACAAAACCTTCTACTCTAAACCCTATTTACCTGTGAACGATTGAGGGTAAACACTAAACAAGCTATTTAGTTGGCATACTAAATTCTTCGGCTATGAGAATCATTACCATATATGAGTCCAATTGATGTACACGAGTTTTTACTCTAGCATAGTAAAATTCATATATAAGAAAACAAAGTACTACTCAGAAAGTCGTTCAACCACGATACTCAGAATCTATCAAAGTTCAATCACATGAATAGATATAAAAGATGGATATTGACAAAATGAAGTTCACGCATGTTGACTAAGGTGAACGGTGTTTCCCATATCTTTTCGAAGGTCAGTGCCAGGATGAATCCTAATGGATTGAAATACGCTCCTACTGGTCATAATCCTTACACTAATATCTACTCACCGATATATACAAGGGTCCCAACAGACGATTTATTGAAAATAATTATTTATTATTTTTAAATATACTGACAACATGATTGGAACAAATGAATCCAAGCGCATGCTCCTTATCAGCATCTTACATGATAGTTCTCAAGGATCCTGCGTTCCACACTTGCTTAGGTGATGGAGACAGGGAGAACACACACATATTGCTATCAAAGTGTCAATACTCGAATTTTTTTTGTCTAAATAAAGTACAGTAATGGGGCTTGATCTCAAACAATCTACTTCATCCTGGCGGCGATAACAATCGATACTGGTGCCCCACCAAATCACTTAGAGAAACACAAAAAATTATAAAAAATAAAAACAGAAGGTGATATGATCGAGATAGACTCCGAGATATGGTGACGACTATCATGTTATTTCTAACACCTGAACTCTGTATTTTATGAATAGACAATTTGGCTGGGCTCACCAATTCCTATAGAAAATGAGTTAAGTTTCCATCTACCTGGAATGGTTACCGCCATCCTGAATTGTTCACAAGTTTCTAAATTTTGGAGTTTTATTGTTGCACTAAAAAGTTTCTATGTTACCCCCGAACTTAAATCAAACAGTGTCATCAATGTTTCAAAATAAAGAGCAGTACCAATAGATAAGTAAAAAGAGGAATAAAGAGGTAAGTCAGAAAGATAGTACCTGAGTGAAGCATAACAATCCTTCTACGGAGAATAAGACAGAAAATAAAAACCTAAAAATGAATAATAAAAACCTACAAAAATAAACTAATGTACAAAAAACAACCTTGATGGTCAATCAAAGTAAACAAGATCCTCCAGAGGGACCTCTTCAACATCACCTATAGAAAAAGGCTCTAAAATGGTTTCAATCTCTGACCGTTAACCTTGAAAGGATTTCTACCATCTTGAGTCTCAATCTCAATGGCACAATGAGGAAAAACAGTGCGAACAACAAAAGGACCGGTCCACGGGGAGCGTAACTTCCCGGAGAATAAATGCAAACGAGTATCATACAAATGAACTTTTTAACCTGGAGAAAATGACTTTCTTAAAATATTTATATCATGCACAAGTTTCATTTTGTTCTTATACTCCCTAACGCTATCATATGCATCTTTCTGAATCTCTTCCAACTCATTGAGCTATAGTTTCCTGTGAGCTCCTGCCTTGTCAAAAACTAGAAGATAAGGTTACATTACAATGGGGGTCTTAAACGCAGTACGGTAAGCCCATAAGGCATTAGTAAGCCTCAATGACCAGTCTTTCCTATTAGGATTAACTATTTTCTCTAAAATATGTTTAATATCCCTATTGGAAACCTCTACTTGTCCACTAGTCTGGGGGTGATATAGGGTAGCTACTTTGTGAGTAATACCATATTTCTTCATTAAGAGACTAAAAGGTCGGTTACGAAAGTGTGACCCTTCATCACTAATTATAGCTCGCGGTGTGCCAAAACGTGCAAATATGTTATCATTTAAAAAATAGACCACAACCTTGTGGTCGTTCGTTTTACACGAAACCGCCTCAACCCATTTTAGAAAATAGTCTACAACGACAATGATGTAAAAATAACCAAAGAAATTAGGAAAAGGACCCATAAAATCAACGCCCCACACATCAAAGACCTCAATAACTAAAATAGGGTTCAAAAGCGTCATATTTCTACGGGAAATGGTTCCTAACTTCTGACAACGCTCACAAGCAACACAGTAACTGTATGTGTCTTTAAACAACAAAGGTCAGTAGAATCCACACTGCAATATCTTAGCAGTATTCTTCTTAGTACTAAAATGACCCCCACAAGCATGATCATGACAAAAGGAAATAATACTGGTCTGGTCACTCTCAGGTATACATCTCCTAATAATATGATCTGGACAATACTTAAACAGATAAGGATCGTCCCAAAAGAAATGCTTTACCTCGGATAAAAACCTAGAACAATCTTGTTTACCCCAATGTTGAGGCATTCAACCGGTAACAAGATAATTCACTATATTCGCAAACCAAGGTAATTTGGAAACAACAAAAAGTTGTTCATCAGGAAAACTATCCCTCATATCAGGGAAATCGACAATAAGCCTAGACAAGTGGTCTGCTATTATATTTTCTGCACCCTTTTTGTCTCTAACTTCTATAACATATTCTTGTAATAAAAAGATTCATCTAATCACTCTAGGTTTAGTATCCTTCTTAGACAAAAGGTACTTCAAAGCAGCATGATCAGTAAAGACTATAACCTTAGAACCTAATTGATATGGTCTAAACTTATCCAGGGAAAAAACAATGGCTAACAATTCCTTCTCTGTGTTAGTATAGTTCAGTTGGGCATCATTTAGGGTTTTGCTAGCATAGTAAATCACATGCAATTATTTATTTTCACGCTGACCTAAAACAACACCAATGGCATAATCTGAAACATCACACATGATTTCAAAGGCTAAATTCCAGTTAGGTGCCTAGACAACAAGGGCGGTAGTGAGCGAAGTCTTAAGCTTTTCGAAAGCCTCTAAAGAAGCATCAACAAAGACAAACTTAACATCTTTTGCAAGCAGATTGCAAAGAGGTCTAAAAATCAAGCTAAAATCCTTAATGAATCGACGATAAAAACCTACATGCTCCAAGAATGACCTAACATCTCGTACAATTTTGGGAACCTGTAAAGTCTTAATAAGGTCAACTTTGGCTTTGTCTACCTCTATACCCTTAGAAGATACGATATGCCCTAAAACAATTCATGATCGAACCATGAAATTATATTTTCCCAATTAAGCACTAAATTATTTTCCTTACACCTAGTCAACACTAATGTCAAATGATGCAAGCACTCATCAAAAGATGACCCTAATACTTACAAATCATCCATAAAGACCTCTAAAAACCGCTCTACCATGTCAGAAAATATGCTCATCATAGAACGTTAAAAAGTAGTGGGTGCATTACACAACCCGAAAGGCATGCGTCTATGTGCAAAGTACCAACGGGACAGGTAAAAGTGGTTTTCTCTTGGTCTTTTGGGGAAATAACAATCTGATTATAACCAGAAAAACCATCTAGCAAGCAATAATGGCTATGTCCAGCTAATATCTCAATCATTTGGTCGATGAAAGGAAGGGTAAAGTGGTCCTTCCTTGTGACCTTGTTCAATTTTCTATAGTCAATACAAACACGCCACCCCGTGGTCATTCGGGTTAAGATTAACTCATTGTTGTCATTCTGGATTACAATGATACCTGATTTCTTGGGAACAACCTGAACGGGGCTGACCCACTTACTGTCTGAAATAGGGTAGATAATACTCGCATCTAATAACTTAAGAACCTCAGTTCTAATTACTTCTTTCATGTTAGGGTTAAGTCGACGTTGCATCTCCCTAGATGGTTTGATATCATCCTCTAACTGAATTTAATGCATACAAACAGTAGGACTTATACACTTAATGTCTGTTATGTTCCATCATAAAGCTTCTTTAATATCTTGAAGCACGGTCACTAACTTACTTTCCTGGTTACTATCCAAGTCGGATGCTACAATCACAGGTAAAGTCTCAGATGGGCCTAAAAACACATACTTCAGGGTATCTGCTAGTTGTTTAATGTCCAACTTAGGAGACTCTTCTAAAGAATGAATTAGGGTAGACTTAAAAATTGGTAGTGGTTCGAACTTAGCTTTCCATCCATTACTAGTGTCTATCAAAGGGGATGAATCTAACAAAGAATTCACCTCATTAATCACACTATCATCATCAAAATCAAACCCAAAGTGGGCTAGGAATTTCTCTAATGGATCTTCTAACAAAGTTTTTGGTAATGACTCCTGAACTAATGTTCCTATCATGTTCACCTCTTCAATGTACGTGTCATCTAGCTCAGGTGGTTGCTTACTAATATTGAAAATATTCAGCTCAGTAGTCATATTACCAAAAGATAAGTTCATAATACCATTTCGACAATTAGTGATCGCATTAGATGTAGCTAAAAACGGGCGACCTAATATCACAGGTATCTGATTCTCTGGGTCAGGGACAGGTTGGGTATCGAGGACAACAAAATCTACTGGATAAATAAACTTATCGACTTCAATAAGAGCATCCTCTATGATACCACGAGGAATTTTCACAGAACTATCAGCTAACTGTAGTGTTATCTAAGTAGGTTTCAAATCACCAAGTCCTAGCTGGAGGTACACATGGTACAGAAGTAAGTTCACACTGGCTTCTAAGTCAAGTAACACTTTCTCAACACGGTAGTTACCTATTGTGCAAGAAATGGTTGGGGACCCTGGGTCTTTGTACTTAGGAGTTGTATTGTTCTGGATAATTGAACTCACATGACTAGCTAAAAAGACTTTCTTTTGAACAATAAGCTTTCGCTTCCGCGTATACATATCCTTAAGGAACTTGGCATAAGTAGGAATATGCCTAATTGCATCTAATAAAGGAAGGTTGATAATGACTTGCTTAAAAACCTTCAATATATCGTTAAACTAGATTCATTCCTTGTTGGTGCTAACAGTTGTGGGATCGGGGCTCTGGGCACAAGATATGGCTTATAAAGAACTGCATCGGTCTCTTTAGAGACTTCATCAGTCTCTTTAGCTACTGGATCAGAAGGGTGAACTAGAATATGTTCACTATGAGGCATGGCTACCTTGTTGTCTACTACTTTACCATTCCTAAGGGTTCTAATTGCATTCACATAATTTGATGATTTCTCACCAAAAGATACTTCATGAACTCCTTTAGGATTGGGTTTTGGTTGACTAGGGAATTTTCCTTTTTCTCTTTCTCTCAAAGACTCAGTGATTTGACCAACCTGGGTTTCTAAATTAGAAATAACCTGACTGTTAGCTTGAACAATCTTTTGATTTTCTTGTAAACTTTGGTTGACTGACTGCTGAAAGTTTATAGTGTTCTGAGACTCTGTTAAACTCACGATCGTCTTATCTATCGGATTCTGAAATTATGTCAGTCCTGAAGGATTCTTAATATATTCAAAACCTGGGGGAACCTTAGAATTACTAGAGTGACCTTGACTCTGGCCCTTAGACCAAGAAAGGTTAGGATGGTTTCTCCAACTAGGTTTATAGGTTTCTGAATAAGGGTCAAACATCTTATGATTATCAAATCTAGTGTTATTATAAAGAGAGTGGGCTTGTTCTTCAACAGTCTGTCCTTCCTAAAATGACTTCGTCAATTCCACAACTAGATTGACTCAGTTTTAAAGCTTCTAACCTTTTGATATAGCTGTTATTTTGGCATCTGATTCAAAAGATCCTTCTACCCTATTGACATTTCCTCTACTTAGGAGAATTGTTTTCTGGGGATCCCTATTATTTTCCCATTGTTGGTTTTTTTTTGGCGATTTCATTCAAAAATGGCATCTCACCATCAACAGTTTTATTTTCAAACCCACTTGTGCATAAAGACTCAACCATGGTTGTTGTCGAATAATCTAAACCCTCGTAGAGGATCTGAACTAGCCTTAATTTTTCTATAGCATGATGAAGACATTGTGATAATAAGTCATTGAACCTTTCCAAATACTTATATAAAGATTCTCCCTCTTGTTGAGCGAATGTGCAAATCTGATGCCTAATAGATGATGTTTTGTGCCTAGGAAAAAACTTCTGGAAAAAGGCAGATATAAGTTGTTCATAGGTTTCAATGGACTTAGAAGTCAAACTATATAACCAAGATTTGGCTTTGTCTCTTAGTAAAAAAGAAAACAATCTAAGTTTCAATGCTTCATCATCTAGGTCCTTAATCCTTATGGTACTACATATTTCCTCAAAATCCCTAACATGGAAATAGGGGTTTTCTTTCTTTCCCTAAGAATATTGGGAGCATATGTATGGTCCCAGGTTTTAACTCATAGTTTGCTTCAGTTTCAGCTAACTTGATACATGATGGACGAGAAGTCCTAGTCGGGTTCAATAAAGCTTTTAAGATGCCATTGTTGGCGCTATCAAAGGAATAAGAGTAACTTCTTCATATTGAGTCAAGTTCTCAAAATTGAAATTTCCAAAAACAGGGCCCTCAAAAGAAAAGTCTTCAAGGTCCTCGTTTCCAGGGACAGAACTACTAGGTTTGTCGCTAATCAAATGACCTAGAGTGTCTATTTTCCAAGATCGCTCAGTGATGGTTTCGATCGGTCTTGGCATACACTAAAAAAACTAAAAAAGAATAAATCCTAATTGGAAGGGAATTCTAAACAATCACAAGCAAGGATGACTCAACCAAATCAAACCTATTGAATCTATCAAACAAAAAGCATGATGGCTCCACTTAGATTGTTTTTAGACCATCTTTTATCCTTTTGAAAGGAAACTAGTTACAGTTTTATCAAACCTCTTAAAACATTCTGAATTAGATTAAGTCGAATAAAAATAGGATAAGCTCTAAGGAGCTTTGATAACCCTGTCTCTTTGGTAACGTTTCCTTGGGTTACAAGGCGGCTCAAATCTTCTTAAAATAATCTTCCTGAACTTTGAGTTAGGCTAACAGAGTAACCAATTCAGTCATTTTGAATGACTTTCCTATAAGCTCGTTACCCTATCGGTCTCTTTCTAATCAAAATTTTAAACTTAGGTTCGCGTTTGGTAACGTGTTCCTAAAGTGGGCAAGAAGGAAACGGTGATGAAATCCGATTCCTTATCTTGTATGGCCAGTACTTGTCCTTTACTAGAAAATTAATCTGTATTCAGTCCTCAACATATATTCATTACTAAAGAATACAGAAAATCCACTTGAAGGGGTTTCGTGGATTGATAGAGTTTTACCTCCCGTATCAGGCGGGCGATGAACCGTTGAAGTCGACTCGGGCCACGGGGCAAAAACTAATGTATTTTAGAAATAGTGGTAAAAGATTCGATACTCAGACTTTTGAAGATTTGATTTTTAAACCTAATTTTTAATTTTAAAAATAAAGAAGATTAAATTAAAATTGATTTAAGATTATGGAAAGAACTGGGACTAAGTTCCACCATTAGACAATTTTTCAAGTGATTTAGTCTTAATAATTATCTTGTAACTCATACATTCAATTGATTCTAAATATTGTCAAAGTTAGATTTTCAAAATAATAGTTGTAAATCAAAAGTATGAGACATCAATAGCCTTAAACTAAGCATGAACCATCAAAAGAAAACACAACTAATTGATAAAAATCCTTATTTCAAATTTAATTCAAAGCAAATAATCATAAAAGAATTGCAAAAAGTAATTAGAAAAAAATATACCACATTATTATTGGAAAAATGGCTTCCTCCGTCGCCTCATCAATGCGGTGTAGCTCCTCATGTTATAAACACTCTCAAAATATGCATTCATGGCTCAAAAATTATTTACAAAGATGAAAAGTGTGAAAATTATGTAAAATAGGGAGTTTGCAACGGTGTAATGGCGTTGCAGAAAACTGTCTTCATTGTTACAGAAGAGAAAGTGTTTCCGCTGAAGATAAACATTGTTGTTGTGAAGATATTCGTTGCAAATGGGTTGAAGAAACCGTTCCATATGAAGATATATGTTGCAAAGACGAAGATATCTGTTGAAGGTGGGTTAAAGGAACCGTTGTTGTTCCTTGTTCTTCATGTTCAGTAACAACAATTTTATTCTTGTTTTTTCCCGGCTCCCCCTCTATGAATTTTTCCCGACCTCCCCGCTTGGTTTTTCTTCCTTCTCTTTGCTATTTATAGGTTTAGTAAACCTAACCAATCCTCCTAAGTCGATAAGGACCCAATATCCTCTCCATAGATCGAAACTCTATTTTTATCTAAAATCCGAGAATAAACCTGTTTTCGGCAGTAGCAATGAATCTGAACCATTTTTCACGGAGGCAAACACTAAATTTGACGTGTTTTAACTGTGTCTTCATGTTGGGATATCGAATACTCTTTTAAATCCCAAAAATCTCGGTCTTGAAACACCTCAGATAACTTCTCACGCTAACTTTTGTTTCCCGCCATTTTCCATTTCAAATCAATAGAGAAAGGGTGCCCTTAACCAAGAGTGGGGTGCCTTTATCAACTTGCTTGGGTACCTTTAGTAATTTCTGGGTTTCTTTATCAACTTTTTGAGCCAATTTTTCCACAAATATTTATTTTCCAAAAATACCTACAAAGACATAAAAACTTTTTTTTTTTTTTTTTAGTAAAAAATTGAGTACCAATAAAATATAAAATTGAGAACAGTTTAGACATAAAAAAAAATGTGTCTATCAAATACCCCAAAACTTATTATTTGCTAGTCCCCGAGCAAATCTAATCTAAAACCAAAATAAAATCCTAACTCAATTTCGTAGGAATCACGACTACATTTAGCATATGTAATAAGCCTTTAAACCCCTAGGTGTCCCTAATGGACGAGTTTTTTCTTGTGAGGGTTTACAAGAGGTATACCAACAAAACCTTCTACTCCAAACCCTAGTTACCTGTGAAAGGTTCAGGGTAAACACTAAACAAGCTATTTAGTTGGCATATATGAGTCCAATTGTTGTACACGAGTTTTTACTCAAGCATACTAAAATTCATATATAAGAAAACAAAGCAATACTCAGAAAGTCGTTCAACCACGATACTCAGAATCTATCAAAGTTCAATCACATGAAAAGATTTAGAAGATTGATATAGACAAAATGAAGTTTGCACGTGTTGACTAAGGTGAATGGTGTTTCCCATATCTGTCTGAAGGTCAGTGCCAGGATGAATCATGATGGATTGAAATATGCTCCCACTGGTCTTAATCCTTATACTGATATCGACTCAACTGGTATGTACAAGGGTCCCAACAGACGATTTATTGAAAACAACTATTTATTATTTTTAAATATACTGACAACATGATTGGATCAAATGAATCCAAGCGCATTCTCCTTATCATCATCTTACATGATAGTTCTCATGGATCTTGCGTTCCACGCTTGCTTAGGCGACGGAGACAGTGAGAACACACACATATTGCTATGAAAGTGTCAGTACTTAATTTTTTTTAAATAACCAAAGAATTAGGAAAATGACCCATAAAATCAATGCCCCACACATCAAAGACCTCAATAACTAAAATAGGGTTCAAAGGCATCATATTTTTACAGGAAATGGTTCGTAACTTCTGACAACGCTCACAAGCAACATAGTAAATGTGGGTGTCGTTAAACAGCAAAGGCCGGTAGAATCCACACTGGGAGGTCTTTGACTTTCAATAAAATAAAGGAGATCAAACTTATTGAATCTCGCAAACAAAAAACATGATGGCTCCACTTAAATTGTTTCTAAACCAGCTTTTATTCTCTTGTTTGCTCCGTTGGGAGTTATTTAACTTTTCCTTACTCTCATTTACTTTAATGTTATGATCAACAACATGTAAGGGTGGTTGGAGTTGCTAATATTATTGGAGAAAATGTGGGTATTTTGTTCTGTCTCTTCTGCAATAAATATTTCAACCTTAAGGATATACTCTTCTTGGATCTCCTGCATGTTTCTTTGACTATGATGTTCTCTGGAATTCTAGTGGTCATAGTATTCAATTTGTACCTTATTGGCTATGTTAGATTATAATATCAACCTCAATGAGTAGTGCTACATGGCTGGGAACTGCTGTGATTACACCAATGTGAGAAACTTTCCTCTCAGTAGTGGCACTGTTGTTGCACCCTTAAAGGCTATTATTAGACAGAGATATCTTGATGCCTTACACTAGTTCCTGTTATTTGTCTTATGATATTTTGTTATACTTTGCGCCCCAGGTTCTGTAGATATAACATAGACTTGAATTGTGGAATTTTTTTCATGCTGGTTCAGATTAGGTGCTAGACCTGTTTTTCCTAACATACATGTAATAAGAAATGTAAACTCTTGTGGGATTATTTACAAGGAATTTTCTACAATTAGCACAAATTTTATGCTATATTTGCATAATCTGATTAATGACATGCTATGTTCAATCAATACCGGACTAAATTTTTGACTGACTTGAGAACGACCCGTACTTCATTAGCCTACACCATTTATATTCTTAACTGAATTATGTTAATTAACAAGTTATTCGAGAAAATCATGTTATGCATAACCTGTTATGGAGAAAATAAATATGTTATGCAACAAACTGAAATGTCAGGTTATGCAACCATCTTTAAAAGGGTGCATAACTTGTTATGTAAATCAAATTAGTTGCATAACAAGCTATGCAGCAAACTGAAACGGTGCATAACAGGTTATGCAGATCAAATTAACTACATAACTTGTTATGCAACCATTTTGAATGCATAATCATGAGAAATATCCTAAAAATGAATTTTTACAATAGTTTAATTTATGGAAACTTGGCAGCTTTGTATGTTAGAATTGGTATCTCTGTTGAGAATTTCGTGGAAAAAGGGAACCAGTCCTTTTAATGCACAATGCTAGTATTTTCTATCAGTGTGACTTGCGGTTGCTTATTGTCCTATTTTACTATATCATATTAACTAAGTACACTCGGTTAGGTTCGAAGACATAAATATGAAGATTTGCTACAGTTTATGGCTTTTTTTTGATGTAATGTGAAGTATGATTCTTTCTTTGTAAGATGTGTTTTCTTTTTGTAGTGGCTGCATAATCTATTGCTGCTACAAAAACGTTTACACACCCTGTCATGCATTCAAAAAAAGGTTTTTTAACGCATTATGTATATTAAAGTAACTACATAGCTTGTTGTGCAGCAAAACGAAAGGGTGAATTATGTATCCATTTTTAAAGGGTGCATAACTTGTTATGAAAATAAATTATATGCAACCATTTTGATTGCATAACCATGAAAAATATCTTGAAAATGAATTTCATAACCAAGTTATGTAGCCATTTTGACGGCGGAGGTGGTAGCGACTGAGGTGGTGCTGGTGCTGGTGGAGACGAAAGGAACTAAGCATAATAGTTAATTTATACCTAAAACCATTATCAGATTTATTAACAGCTTCATGTTTTCTAATAACCTATATTATAATATTAACAAACACTATACTACAATCTCATGTGGGATGAAGCATGCAAACCTTGGAAAGGGAACATGAAATAAGCTTTATGAGCATACGAATAATCATTTCCTTGTATATGTAGACCTCATTACAACATGATGCATTGGACTAACTCTGGTTAACGATACATGAACAACAATTGAAACAAGGTGATCTTATACAAATTTCACAACAAATGAACAACTAGATAAGAAGGGAGATGAGGCAGCCTTTCAATGGGCAACCGAATGAAGTATGTATAATATCATCTTCCAAACTGACTCACAACCGACTCTAGAGATACTGATGGAAGATATTCCAAATCCATACAAGATAGATATAGTACCAATATTGATTTCCAGAACCAACCAAACCACATTGTAAATTTTAAATCTAATGCATTTCTTTTGTCTTCTAGATCAATATTGTAAAAACATCAAACATTGTTAATTTTATGTAACCTAAATATAGTAGAAAATATTTGGAAAGTAGAGAGCCTCCTAGCCATCATAAATAATATTTACATTATAAACTATATAAACCTAGGAACTTCTAATGATCCTCTATTTTACGAGGTTCTAAATTATCAATATACAATCGAAGGCTAGTTCCTCATTTTTGAAACAAAAATCACTTAATAATTAATTCAATTGGAGCGGATTCCTTGACTAAGATTAATGACTTGATTTTTAACTTAATTTCTACACCATCAAATGCAAGAGGATATATGACGAAGATTAAGATAAGATTTTGGAATACAAATGAATTATTATCAACCATCCATCCAATTGCATCTGATCGTGAAGAAATTAAGTAGAAAAGTGAAGTATAAGGATATGTTGCACCAAATAATTTGGGTATGCCCATATTTAATCAGGGTAATAATTTATGTATGTTAATACATATGTAGATTAACTCACTAGACCAAAATAATCTAATTCAAACAGAACAAGGAAACGAATAAACATCATCACAAACTTATTCATGATTCAGTACAATAATATGTCACCTGTTGATTTTGGGTTTTCCTAAACAAATAAACTTTGTACTAATTTTTACCTCTAGGTATTTTTACCCCTCTTTCCCCACTCATCTTTTAAATCTTCTAACACATTAAAAAAAATGATTTACCTTTCTTCTTCTAACCTTGAACGGATATATACTCTTGATCTTTCTTCTACCCATATTTGATTGAATGAAAGAAAGTGGAGAGGCTACTAAATACTCTAGGTTCAAAAAAGTAGAAATATTGGTGAGAATTCGGAGTAAATAGGGAAAGGTGAGAGTTGGGAGTAAATAGGAGGAGTACAAGTTATGTTATTAGTGAAATTAAAGTTATGATATACATTACTTTCTTACACTACTATGTGACCATATCTAATCCCTAAATCTGGATGTGATGTACCAGTGGGAAGTGACACATAGTGGTATATCATTTTGGTGTCAAAAATATAGGCTCTTTCTAGCATTTTATATTATACAACTTCATGAATTAGAAATGTAAACAAAGTGTTATGTGAAAATAATATTAAAATCAGTTTCATTAACCACTAAGCATGGTGTCATATAAACAAAATCAAATTTAAATAAAAAGAATGACGATAATCATCTCTCGTTATCTATTCGCTTAAGACTAATAATCCAGGGATTTGCTCTTTGTATCTAGTCCAATATGACAGAGAACAAGAAGAAGAAAAATAAGAAGAAGAATTTTCACCTGCTGGTCACCGTTTTCCAACTTTTTTAATATATCACATATTGATTTTGGGTTTTCCAAAACAAAAACACTTGGTACTAAGTTTTTACCTCTAGGTCTTTTTACCCCACTTTTCTTCTTCAATACTTGAGATAATACACTTGGTCCTTCTTTTACCCATATTTGATTGATTGATAGAAAATGGAGAGGTAACTAAATATTCCAGGTTCAAAAAAATAGATTTGTTGGTGAAAGTTGGGAGTACATAGGAAAAGGTGATAATTGGGAGTAAATAGGAGGAGTACAAGTTATGTTATTAGTGAAATTAAAGTTAATGTTATACAGTACTTTTTTAACTACACTACTATGTGCTTAGATCTAATCCATAAATATGGATGTGATGTGCCAGTGGGGAGTGACACATACCGGGTGTATAATTTTATTGTCAAGAATCTCGGGTCTTTCTAGCTTTTTCTGTTATACAAATTCCTTAATTAGAAATGCACACAAAGTGCTATGTGACAACAGTTTTAAAATCTGTTTATCTATCCGCTTAACACTAAAAGAGTCTGGGGTATTGCTCTATGTATCTAGATCAATATGGTAGAGAAGAAGAAAAAGGGGAAAAAATTGTTTGTTATCTTCTTATAACTTTTTTAATCTGACATCCATTGATTTTTGGTTTTGCAAAACAAAAACACTTTGTACTAATTTTTTACCTCTAGGTCTTTCTACACTACTTTCCCAATTCATCTTATGAATCTTCTAAAACATTATTAAAGAAAATAATGATTTACCTTTCTTCTTCTAACCTTGAGAGAATATATACTCTTGATCTTTCCTTGACCCATATTTGATTGAATGACATAAAGTAGAGAGGCTACTAAATACCCTAAGTTCAAAAAATTAGAATTGTTGGTGAAAGTTGGGAGTAAATAGGAGGAGTACAAGTTATCTTATTAGTGAAATTAAAGTTATGATATACATTACTTTCTTACACTACTATGTGATCAATCTAAGCCCTAAATCTTGATATGATGTGCCAATGGGAAGTGACACATAGTGGTGTATCATTTTTGTGTCAAGAATATGGTTTTTTTTAGAATTTTACTTTATACAACTTCCTTTATTAGAAATATAAACAAAGTGTTATATGAAAACAATATTAAAATCGGTTTCATTAACCACTAAACATAGTGTCATATAAACAAAATCAAATATCAAGAAAAAGAATGACGATAGTCATTTCTCGTTATCTACCTGCTTAACACTAAAGAGTCTGGAGTATCACTCTTTGTATCTAATTTAATATGACAGAGAAAAAGAATAAGAAGAAGAGTTTTAACCTGCTGGTTATTTTCTTCTAACTTTTTAAATCTATCACCTATTGATTTTAGGTTTTCCAAACTAAAACGTTTGGCACTGATTTTTTACCTATAGGCATTTTTACCCCACATTCCCCACTCATCTTTTAAATTTTCTAAAACGTAAAAAAAACACAAAATAAAATGAAATAAAAAAATGATTTACATTTCTTCTTCTAGCCTTAAGTGAATATATACTCTTGGTTTTTCATCTACCCATATTTGATTGACTGACAGAAAATGGAGAGGCTACTAAATACTTTAGGTTCAAAAGTGTAGAAATGTTGGTGAGAGGAGTAAATAGGAAAAGGTGAGAGTTTGGAGTAAATGAAGGAGTACAAATAACATTATTAGTGAAATTAAAGTTATGTTATATATTTTTTTCTTACAACACTATATGATCAGATCTAACCCCTATATGGATATAGTGTACTATTGGAGAGTGACACATAGTGGTTTATCATTTTGGTGTCAAGAATCTGGGGTGTTTCTTGCATTTTCTGTTACACAACTTCGTTTATTAGAAATATAAACATAGTGTTATCTGAAAACAATTTTAAATTTGTTTCATTAACCACTAAGCATAGTGGCAAATAAATGAAATCAAATCTTAAGAAAAAGAATCACGATAATCAACTCTCGTTATATGTCCGCTTAACACTAAAAAATCCGGGGTATTTCTCTTCGTATCTAGTTCAACATGACGAAGAAGAAGAGTTTTCACCTGCTAGTTATCTTCTTCTAACATTTTTGAGTGTTTCACTTATTGATTTTGGTGTTTCCAAGACAAAACCTTGTACCAATATTTTACCTCTAGGTGTTTTTACTCCACTTTGCCCACTCATCTTTTAAATCTTTTAAGAAAATAAAATGATTTGCCTTTCATCTTCTAAGTGAATATACTCTCAGTCTTTCTTCTACCCATGTTTGATTGATTGACATAAAGTGGAAGAGCTACTAAATACTTTAAGTTCAAAAAGTAAAAACATTTGTGACAATTGAGAGTAAATAAGGTGAGAGTGGGAAGTAAATAGAAAGAGTACAAATTATGTTATTAGTGAAATTAAAGTTATGTTATACATCATTTTCTTACACCACTATGGGCTCAAATGTAAACCCTAAATCTGGATGTGATGTGTCAGTGGAGAGTGATACATAATAGTGTATAATTTTGGTGTCTTGAATCTAGGTCTTTCTAGCATTTTTTGTTATAGAGTTCTTTTTTCAGGAAGGCTGATATAGGGGCTCCCATATCAATAGAGGGGCTCCCAGTTGAGCCGAGGTGACCCAATTTTACGATAAGGGATGTCCTAGGGGGTAAAGTTAAATGTCCATTTTACCCTTATACCAATTAAAACTTAAACTCTTTTAAAAAAATCATAACTTTTAAAAACTTAAACAAAAGAAAACCTATCAAAACCCAACCGTAATCTCCCTCGATTCATCGGCGATTCGTAAAATTCATCGACGATTAAACTCAACTCAACAATTCGAGATGAAGAAGCATACTAAAGGCGTTCAAGGTAGCAGTGATGGCAATCAACCCTGCTCCTTTCAACCTAATCAAGAGATTCAACAAGAAATCGACAGTGACAAGCAAAATCAAGCACCGAAAAGTCCAACAATGGTGTATCTAAGGTATTGTAGAAAACCCATGTATTCTTAGAACTTGTAATTGATCTATTCGCATGTTTGATCATGATTTTGGGCAAAAAATGTTGCACACAGTTGATATTACGGTTGGGTCCGTGTCAAAACCCAACCGTAATATTTCATGTTCTTGAGTATTACGGTTGGGTTATTTTCAATACCCAACCGTAAATCAAAGGGAAGAAGATGAATAGTTCTGGATATTACGGTTGGGTTTCAATAGATAACCCAACCGTAACTAATTTGCACCAATTTTTAAAAACAACTTACGGTTGGGTTTGTAGAAAATCCAACCGTAACAAAGAGCGTCCATAAAAATTTGGTTTGAATATTACGGTTGGGTTTTTTCTTAAAACCTAACCGTAACATATGGACCACCTTTTGTACTTATATTTTTACGGTTAGGTTTTGAGAAAAACCCAACCATAATTCATATGTAGCCTGATGTGCACATCAGCTACATGTGAGTTACGGTTGGGTTTTTCTCAAAACCTAACTGTAAAGTATTGGAGAAAAATTACGGTTGGGTTATTTTCAATACCCAACCGTAAATCAATAGGAAGGATGAATAGTTCAGGATATTACGGTTGGGTTTCAATAGATAACCCAACCGTAAATAAATTGCGCCAATTTTTAAAAACAACTTACGGTTGGGTTTGTAGAAAATCCCAACCGTAACAAATAGCGTCCATAAAAATTTGGTTTGAGTATTACGGTTGGGTTTTTTCTTAAAACCTAACCGTAACATATGGACCACCTTTTGTACTTATTTTTTTACGGTTAGGTTTTGAGAAAAACCCAACCGTAATTCATATGTAGCCTGATGTGCACATCAGCTACATGTGAGTTACGGTTGGGTTTTTCTCAAAACCTAACCGTAAAATATGGGTAAAAAATTACGGTTGGGTTTTGAGAAAAAACCCAACCGTAAATTTTCCTGTGTAGTGAATATTTTTTTTGTTGAAGTTGAATTGCTTTCAAATTATCTAACTTGTATTGGTTGTGTGTTGTAGGAAGAATAAGAGGGGTAATAATTTAACACCTATTTCTCACACTCCAACCCCTCGCCACGGAAAGCATTTAGGGGTTCAGAAGAGAGGCGTGAGCAAGACCCATAATCCCTCTTTTGAGGTAGGTGGTGGAAGTGTTCCTCAAATTGCAGAACAGGAATATAATGTGTTTCAAGGCTTGGGTGATCTACCAACACCCAGAGGTTCTCTTGTGATTAGAGAACCACCACAAGAGCAACAACACGAAGAAGAAGAGGGGGACAGAGAACAACATGTCCCTCAAGGCAAAGGTAAAGAAATTAGAAAAGAAAAGGCAAAGAAAAGGGTTGCCAAAGAAATTCCGAAAGAAAAGGCTGAACCTCAACTGTGGCCTAAGAAGAGGAATGGAGGACTATGGGGTTAGGCCCCAGACAAATCTGCAATATTATTTGGTTATCCCCATTCATGGGATGCCAAAGTTGCAGCGACCAAGGTATTATTCTAATTACTTCTCTTATTTCTGTAAAATTTTTGTTTTTTAACTTTTGTAAATAAAACAAATTTGTTTTTATTCTTTGTAGGATCATACACAGGCGATCAAGAAATTGGTTCGTCAAAGGGCTCAACATTGGCCCTTAACTGATGAATGTACGGCTGTACAAATTCTGGTAAATGGTACCGGGTTAGCTCCCGGAATTACACATTCAATGTGGGAGTATGACAGTGTCGTATGCGCAGCGTTCAGGGAACGTTATTGGCCTGAAACCGATACGTTTCATCTCCCATTCGGCGAGATGACTATAACGCCGGATGATGTCCAATCAATTCTTAGGCTGGAGGTGGAAGGTAAATCTGTGTTTGAGGGTTTTGACAACAACATGTCCTGGAGTGATATTTATGCACTTGTCAAAGAAACACTTGGATGGGAGAAGACCGAAGCTGAATCGGAATTTAAATTGGTGAGTGGAGATAAACCGGGATGCCAAAGAAGAAAGTTCAATCCATGAGCAAGAAAATATTGCTGCGGTCACTACGGGAGAAGTTTGGAGGGACCGCGAAGTTGGAAATGGCTGGGGTCGTCATAGATGACACCAGAGCCATTCGAACAGCCAGAGCTTATCTGCTATATATGCTCGGCACCATCTTCTTTGGTGACAACTCGGGCAACAGGGTGAACGTCCAGTATCTACAATGGTTTCAGGGTGATCTCAGGATGACCCATCAGTACTCGTGGGGAACTGCCACCCTGGCCTACCTACTTGCTAACCTTCGAAAAGCTTCGAGGTTCAGGGGAACTGAGATTGCCGGTAATACCGGTCTGCTTCAGGTAATTTATTGTTTGAATTTGAATGTTTCAATTTTAATTTATTTTTTTCTCATTTTCTTATATTAATATTAATTATCTTTATAGGCATGGGTATACGATCACTTTCCCAGACTAGCTCCTCAAACAAGCGTTGATGTTAATGGACCTACGGGAAAGAAATTCGTCTTCACCGGGACGCAGGCAAAATATAAAGAAGTGCTCATAGCAAAGATGAGAATAGAAATTGATGCTTTCACGGTTGATGATGTTGTTTTTGACCCTTATGTGAAGATTAGCATAGAGGGTGATGGACATCTTGAGGATTTACGTGAATTGTCGGACGTGGCAGGCTACAACGGCCCTTTGTATCATCCGTTTGGGTACGTGATGTCCAACCCCCGCCGAACTCTCCGGCAATATGGATACGTCCAAACAACGGTGACACGTGAAATGTTTAAATTGTGTGTAAATGGGTCGATGATCGAAGGGCCAAACATCGTGCTAAACTATGAGCCCACGCCTTCAGTCGCGGTTTGGAATAACCGCACTGATCCGAAATACCAAGTCCAAAGGAATGAGTTAACTCCCTCTCCGGGCACAAAAGAGGCTGCAGAAGATTACTTGGAGTGGTATCGCCATTTTGGTCATCCAACTATCATCAACAATGATCCTGAGACTCTGGCAATCAACACAGGAGATGGTTTCTGGAAGAAGGCATATTTCAATTTGGTACGTACATTATTTGTGTTATTAATGTTTTTAAGATTTATTACTAAACACTCATCCTACTTTTATTTTCATATGTGAATAGAAAAAGAAAGCCGTTGCATTGGCGGACTCTATTAATCCATGCCTAAGCACAATTGATGTGAGGACGCCTGACCAACTCCAAGCTTTGATTAGGGAGGTTCATCATGAAGTTGAGGATGTGCAGCGGACTTTAAAGAGGAGTAGACCCGGTCCAAGAGGCGCGACTAGAGATGCGAGTACTACTAGAAGAGAGCCCCAAGCATCGGATGAAGAGACACATGATGAAGCCGTGGGTGCGCAACATGGTGCTCGTACTCGAGGCGGTCGTGCTGGAGCTCGTACTCGTGGCGGTGCTGCTCATCGTAATGTTATGAGAAAAAAAAGAGATCGTCAAAGTCATCGACCTACCCCTCCTCCTTCTCCCTAACTCTATGTCTATGGTTTTGTTTTGTATGTGTGAATTAGTTGTACCTTTAATGTGAAGTTAGATTTGAAGTTTGAATTTAACTTGCACGTGAAAATTTATTTGATTAATTTTTTTAAGTTGGAAACCATGCATTGGGAAATCCCGATAAAAATACCCAGTCACATTAGTGTTACGGTTGGGTTTCTAGGCAAAACCCAACAGTAACACCTAAAAATGAAAAATATTGCAGGTTTACGGTTGGATTTTGCCTGGAAACACAACCGTAAATCTGTCACATTTTAATACTACAGTTTTACGGTTGGGTTTTGGCTGAAAACCCAACCGTAAATATATGACCACAACACATAATTTCCCTAGGATATTACGGTTGAGTTTTTAGCCAAAACCCAACCGTAAATTCTACTGGATAACTTTAAATTTGATTCTCTAATTTGTTTTTTTTTCGTTTTTTCTTTGTTTGAATGACCCAATTTACCTTCAATCTAGTTAAAATGATTGAATAATTTCAAATTTTTGATTTTGAAACCCTAATTTGACCTTAAAACTCAAAGCTACAAAGGTTGGTTACGGTTGGGTTTTGTCCTAAAACCCAACCGTAAATAAAGAACATCAACACATAATTTCCCTAGGATATTACGGTTGGGTTTTCAGCCAAAACCCAACCGTAAATTCTACTGGATAACTTTAAATTTGATTCTCTAATTTGTTTGTTTTTCGTTTTTTCTTTGTTTGAATGACCCAATTTACCTTCAATGTAGTTAAAATGATTGAATAAGTTCAAATTTTTGATTTTGAAACCCTAATTTGACCTTAAAACTCAAAGCTACAAAGGTTGGTTACGGTTGGGTTTTGTCCTAAAACCCAACCGTAAATAAAGAACATCAACACATAATGATATTACGGTTGGGTTTGCAGTCAAAACCCAACCGTAAATTCTACTGGATAACTTTAAATTTGTTTCTCTAATTTGTTTGTTTTTCGTTTTTTCTTTGTTTGAATGACCCAATTTACCTTCAATGTAGTTAAAATGATTGAATAAGTTCAAATTTTTGATTTTGAAACCCCAATTTGACATTAAAACTCAAAGCTACAAAGGTTGGTTACGGTTGGGTTTTGGCTTAAAAACCAACCGTAAATATAGAACCTCAAAAAATAATTTTCTAAAGATATTACGGTTGGGTTTTAGGACAAAACCCAACCGTAAAATCTATTTTTAGGAAAGTTTTGGGTCGTTTTTGATTTTTTTTTGGGTTTTCAAATACAGCCGTTCAAACCTTGAACGACCCATTTTTCAAAATATAGCCGTTACACTTCTGGTTTATAAGTGAAATAGTTTATTACATATCCAACCCATCCATTTTTTTAAAAAGTTAAACCTTTATGTTACAACAATCATCTCTAAAAAACTAGTACTCTAACATAGTGGAATATGGGTCAACCTGGGATTAAAAATCCAGATTTTTCTTTGGATGAAGATTTATGTATTTGCCGCAACTATGTATTATGTTTTCCAAAAAGAGGAGAAGAAAGAAGGCAAAGTGGTATAACGAGTCCGAGTTATTGGCAAACAATCCATGAAAACTTTTGTTCTGAAACCGGCAACCCTTTTAACCGTGATCACATCAACTTGATTTGTCGATATAACACTATACACCGATACGTAGAAGAATTTATGGAATTAGTTCGTATTATTGGTCAACTACGACTTAGGGGTGAAACCGAAGATGAGGTGTTACAGAGATCTCTTGAAGAATGGAGGAGATGGAAAATATGGCCCTTTTTATACCTACCTCATTATCACATCCTAAAGGACTTTTTGCTCACTCGCAAACCTATTTATTAGTTCTTTTGTAATGCCATTTGGGTTTGTTAGTATTAATTTCAATTGTATCCCAGGTTACTTTAATGATTTCATGGGTTGTAATGTGGTAAAAAAAATTTGATATTTACATAAATTTTGTATTTTGACCCAATTTTGAGTGAATTGAAATTCCAAAAAAGGATTATCAATGATAATATTACGGTTGGGTTTTGAGTGCAAACCTAACCGTAAACCTTCCAGTTTAAAATTCATCCAACCGTAAACCTGGGTGAATTTAAACTGAAAGGTTTACGGTTGGGTTTGCACTCAAAACCCAACCGTAATATTATTATTATTGTGCAGTGACTTGTTTACGGTTAGGTTTTCAGTGAAAACCCAACCGTAACCCTGGGGGAATTTTATAGTGACACATATGATAGTACAAATTTTTCATTTCAAAAAACCAATATTCATATTATGATTCCTCCAACATACATATGATATTGTTACTACTAATATTAAATTAACTATATTATGATTCCGACTCCGAGTCAGAAACAAATGATATGAATTGAAAGGTCGGGGAGGGTTTTAATGCCTTCCAGAGTTCGAAATTTTGCTCGAACCGGTGACACCAACCCTTGGCGATGTCACCGTCGTATCCATCCTGTAACGGGGGTAATGGACTTCCTTCTTTCAACTTGAGACCGACAAAATGGCAGTTCTGCACCAGCCCAATCACACATCTTATATTAGCCAATTGTTCAACAAATGTTGATCTTGTTGGTGCAAATGTAAAACAATATCCATTTGAGATATAATGGATGACGCAATTGAAAGCGTTGGCGAGGATTTGGCCACATATTGGCATCCTCATCCAATACTCGCTAGTGCAATTCTTGTTGCCTATTAAACGTCTTTCGAACGCAATGAACTCCTCGTTTAACAACGCCTCTTCATCTCTATATGCACACATCATTGGCTTGTATAAATCCTGGTAAAAGCGTAGTTCAACCCCTGACTTATGCCTTACATAAGTGACTTCGTCCATACCCAACCATGCTGCTCCGCTAAATGGTCCAACTTGTTCGATGAATACATGGTATCCACAGTTACCATCACCGGCAACATCGTTGGTGGCCTTTATGTATGGACGAAAAAAAGCCGGAAACGATGACATATAATTTTCATAAATAATGTGCTCGGTTCGGACGATTTTGCCATTCTCAGTTCTTGAAAAGTTTGATGGAAATTGCATCAATCCTCTTGCAATCCGGATCGTATATGGCTCTTCAACCACTAATGTATTGGCTATAAGTTTTTCTTTTCTTCTTGCTAATTTTTTCATACAAACTCTTTTTTTTCTTCTTGCTAATTCCTTCATACTTACTCTTCTTGAGTTTGGGTGTAGAGGAACTTTTCCCTTTGCACCAAGATCAATTGTTGAACTTTCTTAGTGGGAACCGCGGGACCTTTTCCTTTAATATCTACTACACTTGGCCCCCCTTGTTCCGTTTGACTTATTTTTCGTTGAGCATCAATCTCCTTCTCATCCTCTGCTTCATATTCCTTTTGCAAATGCTCAAACGCACAAGGGTTTCTTTTCTTTGATTCTTCATGCAATTCCCTAGCTTTTTTGCGTCCCATGGCCCTCGATTCTTTGGTAGAAGGCCTACCTTTTATCTTCCCTCTAATTGGTTCCTTGACAACGTACCTTGTGTGCGGAAACACGAAGTAACTCAACTTCGTCAACCAAATTTGCCTTTGCGCCTTATCTAATGTATCGTATTTGTTGGCTAAAGCCTTTCCAACGTGGATCTCGGCAAACGATGCACCAAATTCTTGCTCGACGATGGGTTCATCGAAGACAATTGTTGCCAAAACGGATCAATATCTTGAATTGGGATCACACCGTCTTCTTCGTACTTGGGCATCATATGCCGGCAGGGAAGTCCCAAACTTGACATGTTAGGACAAAAACACTCTTCTTCTTCGTGTAAGTTGCCCAATCTATAGTGCTTTACTTCGTACATTATCTTCTCAATAGCACAATGCGACACCTTATAAAAAATACTTTGGAGCAATAGTTCGTCCTTATAGCTGACGAGTTTTCTAGAAAGGCTTTTTTCAAAAGATTCCTTAACTCTGTCAAGGTCACGGAGAAAATAATCGTGCATGGCTTCGAAGACCGTAACAAACCCACTATCAGAATTATGAAGCTTCTTCTTCATTCTGTTGTGAGATGACTCCACGGTACTTGTAGCTTGGTTGTCAAAGTGCCTATATTGGTTTGTGAACGCCGCTACAAACTTCTCTTTGTGGGGATTCAACCAATGGTCCATCAAATAGTTCACAACTTTTGGATAATTACTCCAATGCAAGCATAACATACGAACATTTTCTTCATAATCTTCCTTGGTGATAGACCATGTCAAAGCGTCCCATTCAGTTTGGAAACTAGCCCATTTTAGTTCCGCCAACTTGTCGTCCTCCTCGAATTTTTCTTTCGCCGTTTCTTGTTCTGATTCCGGCAATTTTTTAATTCTCTCCATCTCGTTTTTCTTTGTTGGCCGAATAATCGTTTTGCACTTGGTTCGAATATTGTTCCACAAGTGGAACATGCAAAGAAGATGATGAGCACCTGGGAATACCCTTGCAATGGCATTCATCAAGCCTTGTTCTTTGTCGGTGATAATTACCTTAGGGGTATATCCTTCAACGTAGAATAATTTAATTTGTTCCAATGCCCACACATAGCTTTCTTCGAGCTCGTTTCTCAAGAAGCAAAAGGCAACACTAAACGGCGACTTGGTAGAAGTTTGGCCTACAACATTCAAAACCGGGAGCTCATACTTGTTAGTTTTGTACGTGCAATCCATCATAAGCACTTGATGGGAGAACCGTGCTAACTTTATAAACTCGCGATGAGCCAATATAATATGCTTAATTTCTTTATTCTCATCTTCTTCATGAAACATGGTGTAGTTTTTCGTCTCCCCCAAGTACAAAAGTTGTTGGATCGGGTCCCTTTTTTCCCATTTCTCACGCTTCAACTTGGCTTTGGCATTGTATATTGTCTCCAACGTAGACACATTATTTGAGTCTTTTTTCTTCAAGTGCCCGAGTATATCATTGGGTTTCAAACGCTTATCCGTCATATCGTCTACGATGAGCTTTTCTTCCTTGGTAAGCCGGGCCATAGAAGGATGCGTTAACAAAGTCTCTGGTGGTAGGTGGTTGTGACGACCGCATACAACTGTAGACAAGAACCACTTATTCTCGTTGTTAATATGA
>JAJJMC010014297.1:7412304-7499299 GCA_023531435.1 Papaver californicum | reverse complement strand
AAAAAAATGACCCCTCCCTCGAACCCCTTCGAGTTGTGAGACACATTAAAATTCAATACAGTAATAAGCTTATATGTTGAATTTACCGTAAATTTACCATTTTTAGATGTCCAAATCAATCTATCATGACCACTAATGGGAATTATGGATGATAAAATGTGATGAGAATTTTGCAGAGAAAAAAAAGTATTAACCAAATCAGATTTCTAACAGTTTTATTCTTTGTTAAAGAACTCTGCAACATACCAACTAGGATTGGGTTAGGGGATACATATATGGTGGGAAGAATTTGGTATTCAGTTATCCTCAGATGTCATAATACTATCATCATTTCTTACTTTCCAGTGAGAATTTTTCATAATAAAATCAATACCATAACATAGACTTTTCCAAACATAAGAACAATATATGTTATTGTTGTAGCACATAGGATTGCTATTCTTGAAATACTTACTTGAGAATCTTGGCCCACAACTCATAAGAGCAATGTATCAGATTCCAAACGTTTTTAGTAGGGGAAAAAAGGATTAACATGATTAAGGTTTTTGAAACCTAAACCACCTTGAAGTTTATGAAAACATATTTTGTTCCATTGTTTCAAGTACAAACCTCCGGTTTGGATTTTCCTCACCAGAAATCTCTTTGGATTTGATCCATTTGGTGGGTTATTTTATCTGGAATGGGGAATGTATTTGTATGATAAATTGGTGAAGCCTTTAACACGTGTTGAACTAAAACGGATCTACATGTTTGGTTCAGTTGTTTACCTTTCCATTTAACAACTCTCTTGTTAAATTGATCAGTGAGATATTGAAAAGTATTCACTTTAGATCTAGAAATGAAAATTTGAATGCACAAATATTTTTCATTTAGGAAATCTTTTTAACATTTTAAAGATCTAATCAGACAGACAACATGACCAGGATGGACATTATTACTAAAGAAGTAACCTGATTTTATAAATTTGATGACTTGACCATAAATAATACTGAAGTCCTTGATCAAACTCATGAGGTTACTAACAACTGAATTAGAGGCTTTTGAAAAAATTAGGCAGTCATCTTCAAATAGCAAATGCCTAATGCTAGGGGCCTCTCTAGTAACCTTAAAATTGTGTATTAGGTGGCTATTCTCAGCATGAGTGAGATATCCGGATAAAGATTTCATACAAATTATGAAAAGGTATGAAGACAATGGATCGCCCTGTCCCGGACCCCTAGTTGATCTATAAGATTTGCATAGAGAGTCATTAAGCAGAAAGGAAATACTGGTAGTACTAATACATTGGTAGATTAAGTCACACCAATGTATGGAGAACCCAAAAGATTTGAGAACATCAATGAGAAAAGACCATTCTATTCTGTCAAAAGATTCGACACATCAAGTTTGAGTCCCATTACCCCCCACTTATCCTTTCCCCTTTTTCTTTTCATGGTATGCACCAGCTCATGATCAATGATAACATGTCTTGGATAATGTCTGTTAGGGATATATGCAGCCTGATAAGGGCTTATTATTTTACTCAGAAGAGGTTTTATTCTATTTACAATGATCTTAAGAATGATCTTGTAATTATCATTGCATAAAGAAATTGATCTAAAGTCAGCTGGGGTGGTGGGATTATTAATTTTAGAAACTAAAGATAGAAAAGTGTGGTTAATATCTTTTAAAAGGTATTTGGAACTAAAAAAACTGTTGACAATCTTCCAGACATCTGTTTTGAGAAGATCAATGTTCTCCTTGTAAAAACCAGAGAGAAACCAATAGGCCTTGGAGCATTCCAGGGGGTCATTTAGTTTATAGTGCCTATGATTTTCTGCTGAGTGATAGGACTTCACAGTTGAAGGTTATCATTTTCAGTGATACATGATTTAATGCAATTTAGAAATCCTCAATTGCTGAAATGAACAGAAGTATTGATTGTGCAGAAATGAAACTTAGGTTGAATTTGGTATTGTTTTTTGTCTTTTCAAAAAACACTTTGGAAACACATACATTATAATATTTTTTTCATCCTAGTGTTTGAGTAAACTTTTTGTAAAATGCTTTTAATGCAAAGCATTTCCAAAATTCTTAACTTAAAAGCGAGGAGAATGAGCTTTTAAAAACTCCAAAAGCAAAAATTATGGTCCCACCTAATTTGTTTATGTGATTCTTTTTCTATCCTCTATTTTATTTTATAAATGAAAAAAAAATCCTTAAATTTATATGCTAATATACCATTAAAAAAGATTTAACTTTTTTATTATGCTTCAAAAAAAAATCATTAATTTTTTATTCCATTTAATTTTTAAATAATATTTTGTATACTATTTCAATGAAATTTTTCAATAATAAAAATAAGTGTAAATATTAAATAATTGTTTAATTTTAATTTGACTTTTTGTTTGGAAATTATATTTATAGTAAAAAGTGGTTAATAAAAAAAATACTTTTTAATAATAACAATTATAATAATTATTAGTAAATTTAATAGGGCTAATTCATAAAATGTCAGTGTAGGGAAAGCCAATTAATAAAGTGATCACATTTTTCTCAATATTAATTTAATACCCATGTCGTTAGCATAACCATCAGGACCCACTAAATTCGTAAAATCTCGTGGACTAAGTAAATTTCTCATATGATGAGATGAGATTTTGATGGCCGCAATTATAAATCTGCTCATTACTCTAGAATATCATCATATCATTTTTCACCGCCTGTTTGATTAACGACGACTCAAATTCTCAATGAGGAAAAGATCTTGTTAGAATAGTTAATAACTTATCTTCACATTCATCATCTCTGTCATCCCCTCAACTAGGTTCTCTGCTCATCTTATTTAATGGCAACTTCACTCAAACCCATTAGGAGACAAGTAAAGATATGGTAGCAAACATCTAATTCACCGTTTCAACACTATAGACTTTATCTACACTATAGGGAAGAAATTGAAGTGGTTAAAGTGGATGGATTTTGGGGCAATTTGTGAATCGGAAATGAGCAAGAAAGGGGATTTGTTGCCCTTTGAAGTGATAGGTGTTTACAAGAGTTTGAGCAAGTGAAAATGGTTGTAGTATGTGATGGAAGTGTGATTCGAGTTTGGGGTTTTGAGAAGTTGGGATTCACAAGAAAATTATGGCTACAAAATGAGGGCAAAATTGGTGGAGTTTCAAGACATAAACCAGTTGAATGAAAGGGATTTTGTGCTATTGAAATGATGGCTCTAGTGGTTGTTGTTCTAAGGGGTTCGAACGTATTTCATAAATTTACAACGAGAGGAGCTATGATACTAATTCAAGAGAAGAACAATTTATAGACAACCAATTGTAGTCGAAAATACAAGAGATGATAATGGTGTTGCTATTGATAATGGGGACTGAATGTGAAGGTTTATGAATGTTGGATGATTTCTGAAATATGGGTTTACGTGATATTTTTATTGTGCGGGGAAGAAATTGATGTGTATCCATTAATGTGCAAGCAGTATCTATCCTTCATCAGTTTGCTAGGTGGCGTATCAAATGTTTAATAGAAATTCTGAAACAACAAATTAGTTGAAAACTTAGTCGCCACTGATTTTTGGGGCTTAATGGTGGTGATTGTGTGGGTGTTTGTCATGGGTTCCGAGAGATGTTGGAAGATTATAAGAACACATAACCAGTGGTATGAATCAGTGGAGTTCTGGGTTATTGTTGGACTCTAAAGACTATAATATTTGGGAAGAAGATAAATAGTGCTTGGTTTTACACGGAGTCACGAGTTGATTATTTACACTGTACTGAGTCACGAGTTAAGTTGAAACTAACTGACTGTAACTCGGCCATAGCTAGACGATTCATGGACTTGAATGTCTTTTGATATGTACTATTAAATGCTACCTATACACTAACTGCAGTTAGCCGTTTTTTGAATAAAACAGGACGAAAAAGGTTAAAGTTTAGGAAAATTAATGTTGGAAAAAATATGGGCATTTTATTAATTACGGTTCCCTACATGGACATTTTATTAAAAACCTCAATTTAATATTATATAAATATATAATAGTTAAAAATTTAATCGTTCTTAAACTCAATAAAGTATAATAAAATTATTTTCAGAGATATATTTTTTTTGTCGATTGCTACAATAACAATAGTTGAACCTTATATTTTACTAAACATAATTTGATCACTTTTCTAATAAGATTTAGGGGGATTTTGTATTTTCTCTCGAAAATAAATAACTATTTTGTATAACCCCATTTATAAATCGCTAATAGGTAAAACGGTTTTTTTTGTTATAACTGCACGTATGTAGCAATAAAATAATAAATTTTTAAAACCCAAAAATATCCCTTAACCCAAAGTATAAAATAATATGTTGATATCTTAAGAAACCACACCTGTTGATCAACACATGTCTCAAGTACCCTAATTTGCATCCTCGCTCTTTATTTTCTTCTTAATCTTGTCTCCATCTAAAAATTTAATAGAACCTGGAATTTTGATCAAATCTTCCATAAAAATTTGGTAAAAATAGAACCAAACCTCAAATCATTAATAATTCTTTCAGGTAATGATTCATACAGATCCGAGGGTTTTGCTCATATTGATACCCAATACATGCAAATCACCATCACCATCATATAAATTATTAATAATTCTTTCAGGTCAGTTTCTTGTTTAGCTCTTTGTGGTTAAACGGATTAATTATGTTCAAATCAGAAAAATCCTTAACTATTATAGATTGAACATGCTGATTATATTGAGAAAGTTTCTGATTTGAAAAATGTTTAGAATCATATAAAGCTAATGATGATGCTATTAATAAGAACCCTCATATAAGGGCTTACACTTCCAATAGAGGGGATCTTCTAGGTTTAAGGATAACCCAATAGTTAGATATAGGATATCCTATGACAATAGCAAATGTCTATATTACCCTTCAATCTATAAAAAGTCTAATTTGCTCTTCAATCTATTAAAACCTAAACAAAAAAACAAAACCCTAACTATTTATTTCATTTTCAATTTCAAAACCTTTAAACTCCTCTCCCAATCGCAACCTCTTCTCCCCATTTTCTTCTCCATCAAATTCATCGTCTTCGGTTAATCGTCGATTCGAAATTTATAATCGTCGATCAAACACTATAGTAAAGATGAAAAATTCTATAAAGGTATAGAAGGTAGAAGTGATTTGAATCAAAATCAATCAAACGATTCAAATCAACCTAATCAAGAAATTGAAGAACAAATCAATGGTGAAGTCAAATCAAACTCCCCAACCCATCAAAATGGTATATATGAGGTATGATTCGACAAGAACCCATGTTATTTTTCTCCTTTTTGTGATTGTAATGTGTTAGAATGATTAAATTCAAAGAAAAAAAAAATAGGTTTCCATAATTTTTTACGGTTGGGTTCTGTTCAAATTCCAAACGTAAATACAAGTTCTCAAGAACTTACAGTTGGGAACCCAAACGTAACTGTTTTTTTTATATTTTTCATTTAGGTTATTTCAAAACCCAACCGTAAAGTTGAATAAAGAAGATGAAGATGAAATTTTACGGTTGGTTTCCATTCGCAATTCCAACCGTAAATTCACTTGCAGTAAAAAAGAATTTGGCATTTATATTTGGTTTTTTTCAACTGCAAGTATTTTACGGTTAGGTTTCACTGTTAATTACCATCCGTAAATTTTCCTGGGTAGTTCAAAGTTTTTGATGATTATTTACGGTTGGGTTCGAATATTATTTACCAACCGTAAATATGTTTACATTTGGTTTTAAAGCCAAAACCAACCATAAATTTATTTACAGTTGGGTTCGATATGTGTAACCCAACCGTAAAAAATTCTGAATTTTCAAATTTTTGATTGTTTGTGTTGAATTGTTTGGAAATTATCTAACTTGTGCTTTCAATTTATATTGCTTGTATATTGTAGGAATAAGGATAGGGTAAAACCCAAAAACAAGAGGAGTAATAATTTAACACTAATTGATCGCACTCCCACCCCTCGCCACGAATTTCATTTAGGGGTAGATAATAGAGGCTTGAGAAAGAACGATAAGAAGAAGAAAAAATTTTAGGTAGGGGTGGTAGCTCTAGACAAGAAGTACTACCTCAAGAGGAATCCCATGTTTTCCGAGACTTCAAAGATCTACTGGTGGTGAGTGGAGGTGCACTTTTGATTAGAGAACCACCAAGAGGAAGAATGTGATGATGAAGGAGAGACGAACGAAGAACAAATTTTCGATCAAGGCAAAGGTAAACAAATTGTTGTTGCTTCGCCTCAACCTCAAGTGAAAGAAAGAAAGCCAAGGAAGAAACCTTCACCGAAAGGCAAGCATATTCCCCAAGGAAAAGACATGTTGTTTCCTAAGAAGAAGAATGGTAATCTTTTGGGTAAGGCCCCAGATAAGTCTGTCATAGTATTTGGTTATCCGCATTCATGGGATGCCAAAGTTGCTGAGACTAGGGTAATAATCTAAAAACTTCTTTTGTTTTGTTAAATTTTCTTTGTTTAACTTCAAATTATAATTTGTTGGTACGATTTTGATTAAAAAGATTGTTTTTATTCTTTGTAGGATCATACACAGAACGTGAAGAAATTGGTTTGTCAAAGGGCTCAACATTAGCCGTTAGCTGAAGAATGTAACGCCGTCCGTGATCTCGTAAATGATACAGGGTTAGCTCCCGGAATTACCAATTTTATGTTGGAATATATCAGTGTTACCTGCACAGCCTTTAGGGAACGCTATTGTCCTGAAACCGATACGTTTCATCTCCTATTCGGTGAGATGATGACAATACCGGATGATGTCAAGTCAATTCTTGACTTAGAAGTTGAAGGAAAGGTTGTGTATGAAGATTTTAACAACAACATGTATTGGAGTGATCTCTCTGTACTTGTTAAAGACACACTTGGATGGGAGAGGACATAAGCCGAGTTAGAGTTTAAACTGGATGCTGGAGATAAACTAGGTGAAGCAACGAAGAAAGTTTTAGGTATGACCAAGAAGATTTTGTTACGTAATCTGAGGGAGAAGTTTGGAGGAACCCTGCAATTGGAAAAGGATGGGGTCGTGATAAATGAAACTAGAGCTATCCGTACAACCAAAGCGTATCTTTGTATATGCTTGGTACCATCTTCTTCGTTGAGAACTTGGGAAACAGGGTAAACTCTCACTTTCTACAGTGGTTGAAGGATCTCCAGAAGACGCATGAGTATTCATGGGGGCACTGCCACCCTCGCTTACCTACTTTCCAACTTTAGAAAAGCTTTCACGGTTGGAGGTACTGAGATTGCCGAGAATACTGGTCTTCTTCAGGTAACTTATTTGGTGAATTTCAATGTTTAACTTCAAATTTTAACTTCAATGTTCTATGATCACTTTCTGAGCTTGGCTCCTAAGACGGCGTGGAACGGTGATTTTACTGGAACTACAGGAAAGAAATGCAGATTCACTGGTGCTCGGTCAAAGCGGAAAGAAGTTAAAATAGCAAAGAAGATGAGTGAAATTGATGTTTTCACCGTCGAAGATGTGGTGTTTGATCCTTATTTGAATATTAACATAGATGATGATAAAGAAGAAGAATATGTACGTCAATTTACTGATGTTGCAGGCTACAACGGGCCTTTGTACCATCCGTTTGGATGCGTGATGTGCAACCCTCGTCGAACTCTCCGCCAATATGGATTTGTCCAAACCAAGGTAACAATCGAAGCCGTTAAATTGTGTGTAAATGGATCCATGATCGAAGGCCCAAGCATCGTGCTCAACTACATCCCAACGCCTTCAGTCGTGGTTTGGAACAACCGCCATAAAACGGAATACCAACTCCAAATGGAGGAGGTACATCCAAATACGGTCACAAAAGAGGCCCTAGAAATTACTTGGATTGGTATCGCCATTTTGGTCATCCTAATGTGATTAATATTGATCTGGAAGCTATGAGAATAATTCAAAGGGGTCAAGGAAACAACACATGAGATGGTCTCATTGATGTTTGGAAAAAGGCATATTTCAATTTGGTACGTAAAATTACTTATGTTATTAATGTTTTTAAGATTTGTTAATGTAGACTCAACTAATATTTGTTTTTATATGTGAATAGAAAAAAAAAGACTTGTATTGCCAGAGACTATGACCCCATGCATAAGTAGAAGTGATGTTATGACAGTCGATCAACAAAAGGCCTTCCAACACATAATGAGGAAGCTTCATGAATCAAACGACAATGAGTCGGAGCAGAGCTTAAAGAGGAGTAGAGCCGATCCAAGAGGTGTGACTACTAGCCAAACTGAGCCGCAACCTAGTGATGAAGACATACATGATGAAGCCGAGGATGTGCACGGTCATGGTCATGGTCGTCATGCTGGTCGTGCTGGTTCTCGTACTCGTGGTCGTGGTAGCACAGCCACAAAAAGAGTTTTTCGTGGTGGTCATAATACTCGTGTTGAAGAATCTACTCCTCTTTCTCCTTAATGCTATCTTTTATATCAAAATTGTATCGAACTTGGTTGTTTTTATGGGTGGATTATAGCTTATTGCGACGAATTAATATTTAGAGTTTTAGTTCAAACTCTTAGTTTATATAAGAGTTAATGGACAAATATTTCTCAATTTAGTTAGAATGGGTGAGGATGTTTTTATCTTAAATTGGTCTAGCTAAATTTCAAGTGCAACAAGATCTGTGTAGCTAAATTTGTGTAGAAATCATGATTTATTTACACAAATTTCAAGTTGGAAATCAAATAAAGGAGAAATCAAGTAAAAACAAAACAAATGATTACTTAAGGTTGGATTCACAAGTCCAAACCCAACCGTAAAACTGTCAGCATCATAAGTCCTAGATTTACGGTTGGGTTATTGAGTTAAAACCCAACCATAAAGTTGACATTTTTTTCATGCCAGACTTATGGTTGGTTTTTCAGTCAAAACCCAACCATAGATATGAATACCTATTTTACGGTAGGGCTGGGAAGCCCAAACCCAACCGTAAATATTCCTGGACCATCAAAAATTGTACTCTAGTGCTTGCGTTTTTTTTTTTGTTTTTTTTTATTTGAATGACCCAATTTACCTTAAATCTAGTTAAAATGAATGAGTAAGTTTAAAGATTCGATTTGTAAACCAAATTTAACCTTAAACTCAATGTTACAAAGGATGTTTACGGTTGGGTTGGGAAGCCCAAACCAAACCGTAAATATTGGCTGAAATTGGTATCCAGTTTTACGGTTGGGTTCGCCCCTAAATTCTCAACCGTAAGTTGTCAAATTTGAATTTTTGTACCCTAATTGGCATGAAAAAAGAGCCGTTTGAAAAGTGTACAAATAGGTTTTACAAATTTTAGCCCTTACACTAGCCTTTGGAAGTTTATTGTTTTCTCAACAAAAATCCTCACACTTCTCAAACTAACTCATTTTTTTTCATCTTCTTAAAAATCCTAACACTTCTTAAAATGGCTACTAGCTATCCACCAAGGAAGATGTTGCAGCTGTTCGGGCATGGGTGGTTACTACGAAGCATGGTTCACATCTAAAAATTAACTCTTCTCAAACCGTGTAAGCTTTTAGGAACCGGGCTTTCCAAGTTTTTGTGGGTTTAGACAACAATGGATTTGGAAGAACATGGAACGAGGTCAAGGATAAATTCTCACAACTATATAATCATTGTGATTGTTTTATAACTGATTTGTACAATGTCAAGTTTAATTTCCCTGAGCTCGACATCAATGGATATGTAAGTATATCTAAATTAGATGTTAATCAAATCAATTATGCAATCAATATAATACTAAATTATTATTCATTTCTTTGTTTTTTAAAACTCCTTATGCTCTTAAAGAATATAAGCATATATATGTCAGGAAGTTCACGCATTTTGCATGCTATGATGTATTGAAATTAAATGATAAGTTTTTCGATCACGAGTATTTCGATGACGACTATTGGTCAATTAGGCGTCAAAACTAATCAAGTGTAGTTTTATGATATACTTTATGTCTTTAACTTTATTGTAATATCTTATCCTTCAACGAAAACTATTATGAATTTACTAGCTAAGTCCAAACAAGCATAAATGATCCTTCATTTGCTATTACGGTTGGGTTATTGAGCCCAAAACCAACCGTAAACTATCTATATCTCTTGTGTTATTAAATGATGTGTTTTGATTAGTTTTTGTTTGAGTGAATGACCAAATTTGTCTTCATTTGAGTTATAATGAACGAATAAGTTTAAAAATTTGATTTGTTTACACAAATTTGGAGTGAAAGGAAATGAAAAAAAAAAGTCCAGGAAAATTTAGGGTTGGGTTGAGACTCAAAAACCCAACCGTCAAACTGACAGAAAATGGGTTTCCAGTTTTACGGTTGGGTTCGAATCCTCCAAACCCAACCGTAAAACTGACAAACAATTAGTTCCCTGTTTTACGGTTGGATTTGGAGGATTCGATCCCAACCGTAAAACTGTCATTCTTTTTCTACAGTCTTACGGTTGGGTCTTTGCCTTCTTTTTCCAACCGTAAAGTTTTTTTTTGATTTTTTATTTCACTTTTGTAGCCCTATTTGGTTTAAAAATAGATCCTTTTGAACCTTGTATGACCCTTTTTTCAAAATAGAGCCGTTACACATCTTCTTTATATAGGAAATAAAGAAGAATGGTTGAGTATATATCAAACCCATCATATTTTTTAAAAAATTGCACTTTTCTTCTACAAAATCATCTCCAACTAAACTATCACTCTAATATACTAGATTATGGCTTAACCTGGGGTTCATGATCTTGATTTTACTTTGGATGAAGATTTATGTATTTGCCACAACTACGTACTATGTTATCAAAAAAGAGGAGAAGAACAAAGGCAAAGTGGTATAATGAGTCAGAGTTATTGGCAAACAATCTATGAAAACTTTTATTCTGAAACTAACCCTTATAACCGTGATCACGTCAAGTTAATTTGTCGATATGGTACTATACGCCGACAAGTCCAAGAATTTATGGCGTTAGTTCGTATTATTGGTCAACTACGACTTAGGGGTGAAACCGAAGATTGGGTTTTACAGAGATCTATTCAGGAATGGAGAAGATGGAAAATATGGCCTTTTCAATACTTACCTCATTACCACATACTAAAGGACTTCTTGCTCACTCGCAAACCTATTATTAGTACTTTGGTAATTAGTTGGTGGTAATTTTAATTATCTATGTAATGGTTTAATGGTCGAATGGGTTGTAATGTGGTCTAAGTAATGAGAAAGGGGTGTTTATATTAACTGTATATTTTCAGGTTCATTTACGATTGGGTTTTAAAGGTCGAACCCAACCATAAAATAAACTTAATCCACATATTTTGTTACAAGTCATATTTACGGTTGGGTTTTAAAGGTCGAATCCAACCGTAAAATTGGTTTAATCAACACATTTATGTTCAAGTCTTTTTTACGTTGGGTTTCCAAACCAAAACCAAACCGTAAAATATGCTGGATTAATCAAATGTTTTGCTAAAGACTAATTAAAGGCACAATCATTCCAACAAAATACTTTATTCATAATTTGATCCCTTCAAAATACATATGATATTGTCACTACCAATATTATATTTAGTCAATATGTCTATATTATCATTCTGACTCCGAGTCGGAAACAATTTATGCGGAGGCTTCCTTCGATAGTCGTAATGCGGTCCAAAGTTTGAAACTTTGCTCGAACCGGTTACACCAAGACCTGGGGAGTGCGCCGTCATATCCAACCCTTAATATGGGTAATGGCTTCCTTCTTTCAACTTGAGACCGACAAAATGGCACATTTGCACCATTCCCATCACACATCTTCTCTTAGCCAATTGTTCAACAAAAGTTATTCTTGTTGGTGCAAATGTAAAACTACATCCAAGTGAAATATAATAGATGACGCAATTCAAAGCGTTGGCGAGGATTTGGCCACATATTGGCATGTTCATTTAATACTCGCTTGAAAAATTCTTGTTGCCTATTAAACGAGGTTCAAATGCAACGAACTTCTCGTTTAACAACGACTCTTCTTCTCCCGGTTCACTCATCATTGACTTGTATAAATCCGAGTGAGAATGTAGTTCAACCGCACACCTATGCCTTACATAAGTCATTCGTCCAAACCTAATTGTTTTACTCTATTAAATGGTCCAACTTGTTCGATGAATACATGGTAACCACAATTACCATCACCGACAACATCGTCGGTGGCCTTTATGTATTTACGAACAAAATCCAGGAAATATAGCAACCAATTTTCATATATAATGTACTCGGTTCAGACGATTTTACCTTTTTTCATTTCTTTGTGAAGTAGAAAGTGCTTGCATCAATCCTTTCACAACCCGGATCGTATGTGGCTCTTCAACCAATGATGTATTTCCTTTAACATTTTCTTTGCTTCGTGCTAATTCTTCACCTCAACTATGCGTCTTGATTCTTGTTTGGAGTGAAATATCAGACATTTTCCCTTTGCACTAACTTCCACTGTTGAAATCTCTTGAGAGGGAAGTGCGGGACCTTTCCTTTATAATCTACTAGGCTTGGTCCTCCTTGTTCCGTTTGACTTCTTCTTCGTTTGTTTCTACCTTGAACATCCTCCTCCTTCTCATCCTACGCTTCATATTTCTTTTGCAAATGCTCAAAACCCGAAGGTTCTCTTTTCTTTGATTATTCCAACAATTCCCTCGCTATTTTTCGCACTACCTCCCTCTTTTGTTTCGTAAGAGGCCTACCCTTTCTCTTCCCTCTAGTTGGTTCCTTGACATTGTACCTTGTGTGTGGAAACACGAAGTTGCTCAACTTACTCAATTATATTTGCCTTTGCGCCCGATTTAATGTGGAGTATTTCTCGGCTAGAGCTTTTCCAATGTCGGTATCGGCAAACGATCTACCAAAATCTTGTTCGACGATGGGTTTATTGAAAGACAATTATTGCTAAAACGGATCAATATCTTGAATTGGGATCACACTGTCTTCTTCGTACTTGGCCATCATATGGCGGTATGGGATTCCCAAACTTGACATGTTAGGACAAACACACCCTCCTTCTCCGTGCAAGTTGCCCAACCTATAATTATTAACTTCGTACAATTTTTATCAATTGCGCAATGCGATGCCTTATAAGAAATTCCCTCATGTCATGGGTCGTCTTTATATTAGAGGTATTTTCTACAATGACTTCTTTCGAAATTCTCCTTAACTCTATCAAGTTCACAGAAAAAATAATCATGCATGGCTTCGAAGACCGTAACAAACGCACCATCACAACTGTGAAGCTTCTTCTTCAATCGGTTGTGAGATGACTCCGCGGTACTTGTAGCTTGGTTATCAAAGTGTTTATATTGGTTTGTGAATGCCGCTACAAACTTCTCTTTGTGCAGATTCAACCAATTGTCCATCAAATACTTCACAACAATTGGATAATTTCTCCAATGCAAGCCTAACATACAAACATTTTCTTCATAATCTTCCTTGGTGATAGACCATGTCAAAGCTTCTCACTCCCTTAGGAAACTAGCCCATTTTAGCTCCACCAACTTGTCATCCTCCTCGAATGTTTCTTTCGCCTTTTGTTGTTGAGGTACTGGTAATTTCTTAATTCTATCTATCTCGTTTTTCTTTGTTGACCGAATAATTGGTTTGCACTTGGTTTGGATATTGTTCCACAAGTGGAACGTGCAAAGAAGATTATGAGCATCCGGGAATACCCTTGCTATGGCATTCATCAAGGCTTGTTCTTTTTCGGTGATAATCATCTTAGGGGTATATCCTTCCACGTAGAATAATTTAACTTGTTCCAATGCCCACACATAGCTCTTTTCGAGCTCGTCTCTCAAGAAGTAAAAGGCAACACTAAACTGGGACCTGGTAGCAGTTTGCCCGATAAAATTCAAGACCGGGAGCTCATACTTGTTAGTTTTGTATGTGCAATCCATTAGAAGCACTTGATGGGAGCACCGTGCTAACTTCATACACTCAGGATGAGCCAATAAAAGATGTTTAATTTGTTTATCCTCATCTTCTTCATGGAACATAGTGTAGTTGTGCTTCTCCCCCAAGTACATAAATTGTTGAATTTGATCCCTTTCTTACCATTTCTCACTCTTCAACTTGGCTTAGGCGTTGTAGATGGTCTCCAAAGTAGATACATTCTTTGGGTTTCTTTGCTTCAAGTGTCCGAGGATATCAATGGGTTTCACCCACTTTTGCGTCATGGAGTCTACAATGACCTTTTCTTTCTCGGTGAGACGTGCCGCATAAGGATGCATTAATAAACTCTCCGACAGTAGGTGGTTGTGACGACCGCATAAAACTTTAGATAAGAACCACTTCTTTTCGTTGTTGGTTTCAAATTGAAGCTTGAAAGGACATCCCCTCTTGTTAGTGAAAGTAGTGTTCTTCCTCTTCGTCTTTCCTACATACACGATACCCTTCTTCGTATGACTTGTATGGAAACCATTACACTCGCAAACTATTTGGAAGTGGCACTCATTCACTTGATTATTCCAAACAATCACACACATGATGTGTTTGCCATGTTCTCTAGCCAATTGCTTTGCATCGTCTTTATTTTTCCATGTTTACATGTTCTAAGAACACAAAGTTAGAAACCAAAAAAAAACTTAACAATATTAAGGAATTAACAACTTATCTATAACCTACCAAGTTGTTCAAATAGTGATTCGTAGTATCTTCAGTTAGAACATCATTTGGAGGAGGTTGGGAATACATTGGGTGAGGTAAACTCTCGCGTTGAACCAAAAATATCAAAGCATTAGCCAATAAAACACTAAGAAACATAAATTTACGGTTATGTTATGAGCACGGACCCAACTGCAGGAAAAATTACGGTTGGGTTTTGCCTTCAAAGCTACCCGTAAAAAAAAATATACAGAATGAATTACGATTGGGAATCAAAAGTCAAACCCAACCGTAAGTGTATTTACGTTTCGATTTTTTTTTGGTCAAACCCAACCGTAACTGGTGCAATGAAATAAATACCCATGCACATAATGAGTTACAGTTGGGTTCGATGCTCAAAACCCAACCGTAAAACTGCTACGGTTGGGCTTTCCGCCATGAAAATACAATTACGGTTAGCTTAGAATGAACATCTAACCGTAAAGAAGATTTACGGTTGGGTTCGAGAAGAAAACTCAACCGTAAACCTGCCTGAATCACAAAAAAAATCATACTTTTTTATATAATTTCATCAAATTTAGTCATAAAAATACCAAGAGTATACCTAACTACTCTCGGCCATTGAATTTTCACTTTGATGGCTAGTTTCTCCATTTGGTTGAGATTCACCATCACCACTTTGAGTTAAAACCTCTACCATCCAAGAGATCATCCATAGTTGGGTCTCCACCAATGGATATGTAAAATTTGGTTTAGTCATCATACAAGGATTCACCCACCTCAAATTTGTCACTAGAATCACTCATTTTGGTTGAGCGAATCAAAATCTAAGATTTTTCAAAAATCCCCAAAAAATTCTCTCTTTTTCTCTGTTTTTTCTTCCCATCAAAACAACACAAAAATCTGATTTGATTTGATAAAGTATAACATTATTTTAGATTAATTATTATTAATTTAATCTATTTGATTAATTAGAGTAACTATTGTTAACTAAATAAGAATAATTTAGGGATTATAAAAATATAATGGATATGGATTTTTTGAAATATATATATCTAGTGATTCTATTTTGTTCTCATATGATATTGGAAGCATAAACCCCTATGTGAGAATTCATTAATAAGTTAGTTGCGGAGAAAGGTAAAGTTTATTCAGCAGCAGATAGGAAAATCAAAATTTAGATTAGTATTCGTTACATTTGCCGACTGGGTTAGTTGTCGAGAAAGCTAAATGGTATTTTGTGATTTTACGAGTTTGTGGTGTTGGCTATACTAATGTAGTGTTGTGTGATAGTACTGGTGATCTTCCTCAATCCTTAATTCTTCAAAACGAAACCTTAAATTGTGATAGTTTTATGTCTGAAATCATTTTAAGGTTTTTAAGTTTGGATCTAATGGTGACTTCAATCTGCACAATGAAGAAAAGAGTTTTTTAGAGAGAATAAATATTAAAACACGTGTATAATGATCTGAAAATTAAAATTAAATTACGATAATCCTAGTCGGTCATCCATTTCGAATTTGAACGTAAGATCAAATTATTATATTACAACATTTGTCTGGTTTTAAATTTGGACTAAAAGGTAGCTTTGGATTTTACTATTTTTTTATTTTTTCTTGACACACTCGTCTACTGTAAGTGCACGGATAACTGAATGGTCACGGCAGTCATAACATAAATGGGGTTTTATTAGCAATTTATAAATAATGCAAAAAAAATTTATTTATTTTTGGGTAGGAATATAGATAACCCTAAACTTTAACTTTTAGTTTATATTTCATCCAAAGTTCAACTGTTTTTTACACAATGATGTATAATAAAAATACGTTTTTATAAAACTCACAACAATAACAAACTAAGTGTTGATTAGGGCTGCTTAAATTTAAAGTGGGGCTGTCAAATAAGATAAAATAAGATCATTTTGAAGTCAATTCGAAAACCCATTAACCTATCATTTTTATAAATTACAAAACTGCTCATTTGTAATTAAGGCTAATCTTATTTAATTAGGGGTTAATGATTTTTTTTTATTTTTTGAATCCAGATTTACATGAAAAATCGTCAAGATACTAAATTACTACCATATTGACTTTTTATTAAATCAACAATATTGAATATTTTCATAAAAAATTGTCATGATTTATAAATTTGTACCATGACGACTTTTTTTATGGTATATAAATTTAAACCGTTACTACTTTCTATAGTCAATTTTTAAAAAAAATTTAAATGAGTCGTCATGGTTAAAATTTAGAACGATGACAACTGTAATGGAAAAATATACAAGTCCAATTCTGTTTCAAAATTGATAAGAATTACCATGGTTGAAATTTAAGACCATGATGACACACAATAGCCTCCCAAATTTTCAACCAGAGTCGTCATGGTTTAAAATTTGGACCATGATAACTTTTCATTGTGCAATAAATGATGAAGAACAACATCAAATGTCGTAAAGGTACTAAATATCGACCATGACGACTCTATTTTTTTTATTAGTTGATAAGAGTCGTCATGCTTGAAATTAAAGACCACGATGACCCTATCTTTTTTAATTTATTTTATTCAGAACTTAAACGAGTCTTCATGGTCGTGATTTATCGACCACGATAATTTGAAAAAAAGTTCATGAAAAAAAAAATGTATATTAAGAAATTTTTAAAAAATTATAAGAAATTAAAAAATTAAAAATAAAAAAATCAAGAATCAAATTATATAAGTAAGATGACACATGTCTCAATCTTAGGGATTAAGGTAACTTAGTATTTTTACTATATTTAGACATCCTTTTATCCACCTTTCATGGATGAGAATGAAATTGACAACTCCCATTTAATTTGCCCAGCCCCAATTAAGTCAGGATTTATAGGGACTTATTTATTTCGTCCTATTTTTTTTTATAAGCACGTGATATAATTGATTTTGTTTTTACTGTCCACCATCCACCTAGCTACGCATTGTGTTTTCCATTTGTACGGGAAATTTGGTAGGATTATTTTTGTTTGGGTTTTACATGTATACTAGATTTATGCTCGTGTTATGCACTGGTATAGTTGTTTGTACTTTGTTTTTTTAATGTGGTTCTCTTGAAATTAATAGTCACCCGTACCTTTTAGTTATGCCTTCCAATCAAGTTCTTCTAATTTCCTTATGAGGAATTTCACCATAATATGAATTTAACTTTACCAGATATATCTCTTTGACAAGAGATACAATCATAGTTTCGATAGAGATTGTTTCACGATTAACATCATCCCGTGCATATGAGTAGCACTCTCTTCCTTCTCTTTACATCTTTTTCAAATGGTGTCTTACATTTGAATATGGTTGCAAATCTTAAATCTTTTGATTATCTGGAAGAATATCATGAGACAACTTCCATAAGTATAGTTGGCATACGTATTGAACTTTTAAATGCCAAATGAGCTAAAATATGCTTTCAGTCATTTCTTGAGGATTTATGTGATGTTGATCTTGCAGAATGACATTATATGTTGATTTCACTATGAAGACTCCGGCTCTGGTCAATAACCATTTCAACTCATCTTTTATATTGATTGCAGGTATGATATTCATTATAGTTTCATTTTGATCTTGAGAGAATAATTGATCAAGACTTTGAAGAGTCTAGTAATTGGTATTCTCATGAATAAGATTTGCAATCTAAGATTTATATTGCTCAATTGATTATTTCGTTGTATATTCATTGCATTCTGGATTTTTGGAATCCATTTGCCTTGATACACCTGAATTTCTCCATTTCTAATTTTCCATAAAGAGAATTTCTTAACCAACTCCAATCCTTTGTAGATGTTTTTCCAAATCCAGGTTCCTTTAGGCTTATCACTGAACTTTAGAGGATCAGTGTATTTAAAGTATCTTGGTTTTAAGACTTTAACCCATTTAGACATGAATCATATAATCTATAAGGTTTACTTAAGTTAGCACGATTAGGATTAGTTTGAAGCAAAATATGAGCATGGTTAAAACCTAAAGGAATCAAGTTAATAACAGGAGCTTCAGGGAAAATATTACACCAATCATTATTACACCATGTAATAATCAAGCCTAGTCCTAACTTGCTATAATTATTTCCTGTGATTAGACCATGTAAATTTACTTCCAGAAAATGGGATATCAAATGAGACCATGTTCATCTATAGTATTACTAATGATAGACTGAGAGCTAGTATGATTAATAGAGTAATTATGCCTCTCATTACTGTAAAGATTAGCATTGAAATCCCCTACTAGGATTCATGAAAGATTCATATTATCACCCGTTTCTTTTATAAAATTCCATTCTTCAATTTTGAGATCATTATAAGTAGAACTACATAAGCAAGACGAGAACCATTCAACATTGTTAGGGCCAGAATGTATGGTGACATATATAATGAAATAATTGTTATGAATAAATTCAATCTTGAACCCATCTTTTCACAAAAGAGCCAACCCATAAGCTCTTCCTACAGGTTCTTCACACCGGATATTTGGATAATTCATAGATCTAAGCATGTACCTAGCTTTTTTATTGGTTAATTTGGTCTCAGATAAAAATATGATATAAGGACCAGAATTGTATGCAAAATTAACTAAATGATTTCTAGTATTTTTGTTTCCTAGACCTTGTACGTTCCACGCTAAGATTTTCATGATGTAGATTGTAGTGACTACTATTGATAGTCTTGCTATAACTAAGGGAAAAGAAGACATCAAAATGGTTATTGATTATGCTAGAGTAAAACTTATTAACATAACAGGGAGATAGTCTATAGGAAAAAACCTTGTTTTCCTGTATTAGTTTCTAAGATCATCATCAGTTGTAACATATTTGTCTCAATCTCATTTGGTAATGTTTTTGATATTGGTAATCTTCCATCATCCTATCATGATAAGATAGAGGGGTTTGCACTCCAAGATTATGCATAATAGAGTCTTCATACATCTCCTGATTGAGAAGAATAAGTTATTCCTCTATCCCCTACCCTTTTGAACCTTCTCAGACTTTTCTATCCTCTCTCTGATCATCTTCTAGATAAATTTGTTGATTAATGTTAGATGACTGACCACCATCTTCTCACTGAGGAACAATAATTCTCATCTCCAGGTCTGACAAAGCAACCTTTTCAACATTTTCTGCTTTCCAGACTTATTTGGAGAAAATTTTATAGTAATTTGTTGAATGAAAAGAGGAAAGTCAAATGAATTGTCTTCTAAGACCTTATACAAGAAACTGAATAAGTTTCTAGCAAGTTTGTTGATATTTTAGCTATTTCCTTACACTTGTCTTCTTCATGGTTGATAGTGAAATAGGATTATCAGAGTGATGAGGCTGCTTACTGTAATAGAAGGTACCCACTAAGAGCAATTAGCCACATTTTGAGCAAGGATGCCTCTGATTAGAGGCCTGTATATGTTGATCTCTATTATGTCATAAATATTATTAGAATCTATTGGACTTCCACATTCAGGTTATAACTCCAATGCTCTAGCAATAACTCTTCCAATTTTTGTAGCCACATCCTCCTTCTGAAATCGAAGAGGTAAGTCTTTAAGAGCAACCCGTAATTGTTAAGAGTTAATGAACTTTGCATGATTGTCAGCCACTTTTCTACTCATGTGAACTTCAGAAATCGGTTTGCTTAGAAGATTTTTTTTTTCATTTCTTAACACAAATTTCATGATAATTTTGAGTCACATTGATGACAGACCTAATTTCATCATCATTAGAATCAATTAATGCTAAATCAAGTTGATTAGTAATACCATTGATATTTTAATCAGCGCCATAAGAAAATGATTGGTGTTTGATAAAAAGAATGTTGTTATGATGAATAAATTCCTAAGAAGTATGAAGTATCCAGTTTATTATGGATTTACATGCGTCTTCTGTTTACATGGTGGATTGAATTTGAGACGTGTTTTAAAGATGTCAATATCTTTTCCAAATTGCTTGAAACAAAAGAAGGTATACAGAGGAATCTTTTCAGAAGTTTTGAATTTATCAGCAACTTTGGAGTGATCATCCGTATGGGAAAACTCTCAAAAAAAGGACGAACACTACAACCAAAAAGGACCTTAAACAAGGCAAGAAGAACCAAATGTTTAGCAATACCTGCTAGGCATAAAAACAAACAAGTTAAAAGCAAAGAGGGAAAAATAACAATCAAAGGAAAGAACATAAAATTAATTACATGAAAGCGATAGATGAGAGGAAAGAAATGAAAACAAAGACGATTAAAAAACCAAATCGAGAAGAAAAGATTTTAAAATTGTCAGAGAGGAAAAGAAAGCCACAAGCAAGAACATAAATCACTGAATCATTAATGGAGAAATGAAAGAGTGAGTCGAGTCGGAAGAATACCGGAGGGCACAGCTACCAAGTCACTACGAGTAAACTTCCTGTTGAAATATCTATCGGTAGATAATACAAATTAATTCTAACTAATGTTATACCATATTCATGCTCCTTTCTAATTATACTCGTATTATTTCAAGTTATATCATATTTACGGATTATATGTTATGCACATGATAAAAATTTGTTTCGTATGGGTATTTCAATTTCAATTATACTTATATATGGTTTATTACTTAATCTAAGTTTATAAGTTGCAATTTACATCTAATAATTATGTTCTTGTTGGAGATCGAAATCCAAATTTACGGTACATGCTAATAAAAAATATAACTCTAAAAATTTTATCCAACAAAATAGTTCCTAAAAAAATCCTGACTAGGCTAAGAGTTAGTAGAAAAATATATTTATGCGTTGCTTGAATATTTTTGATATAATAACACAATAGTTAGACATATGCATGGTTCAGTTTGGGTTTTTTTTTTTGCCAAACACAAAAACCAAACCAATATCATTTTTTTAAAACCAAAACCAAACCAATATCATTTTTTTAAAACCAAAACCAAACCATCGTCGATTTATAAATCTGGAAACTAAAATCGTCCTGTTGATTTTTCGGTTGTTTAGTTTTTTTAGATATTTTATGTAAGTTTTATTTTTTAACTAGAACTTAATATTTTAATTAATTAAATTTAATTTCACTGTCACTAAAACAAATCATACAGTAATTTGAATATTTAAATTTAGATAGGTTAAAATGAATTTTTGGGATTTTTATAAAAAAAAGATGATTATTTTAAAAAAATTATTGGAAGGTTTTTAGAAAAAATATTTTCTAGTTATAAAATTCCTAAATAAACTAAATTTTTATATTTATGCTCATTAGATTCACATATTAGCAATATTTTTTTTAACTAAAGTTCTTTATCTATGAGCATATTCATTAAAAAAAAAATTATATTATACTAGGTGAAAGTTGGTCACATATTATTTGGATTTTTATTAGATTTTTTAGTATTAAATTTCTGGATTTTTTTGTGTGTTTTTTTTTGTTGTTGTGTTTTTCTTGGAATATGAAACCATACCCAACCACTTAGAATTGTCTTTTCGATTTTTGGGATTTTGGGATTTTCAGCTTCTGGATTCTTCGGGTTTTTGAATTTTGGATTTTTTCAGTTTAGACTTGGCTTGGTCCGGGTTGAAAACAACCCCATATGTAACCATAAATACTGTAAGAAAATGAAAGTTGTATTGATAAACATTACACATAGACCTTGTCTTTATATAGACAAGTTAAGAGGACTCAGTCAGAATCACATGATGATTCTGTTACAGGATAACGGACTCAATGGCACTAAAACAAACAAATACTAACAGAAATAAAAGATTCTGTCACTTGACAGTTACAATAACAACAGGAGATAGCTACACATCTAAAAATTTGTGCAATTTGGGGAAAAAATTGTAGAAAAAAATTTAGAGTAGAAAGTAGGAAAATTTTTGTATACAAATTTTGGTGTAAAAATTTGATTTGGAAATGGTGAACTTATAGGTGGGAAAGAGTTAGTCGTTGGCCACATAGTCTCCGTCGAGCGATAGACTCTTGGCCGTTAGCGATAAAGACTACGTCGCCAGCGACTTACTCTTTGTTGAGCGACGAAGTATTTGTCGCTCGACTAAGACTATGCCGCCCAGTGCAAAACCTCAAATCAGAGCATTTGAGAGGTCATTTTGATCATTTGCTAGGTCATAGTGGCTCAAAATGATCAAATATGATCATTTGAGAGGTGCATAGGAACCGTCCTAATGACACATCTAAGGTAATATACGATCTAACATTCCCCTTCAAACTAAGCTTGGATGGAAAGCATCAGTTTGCTCATAAAATGTGTAAACTGTGAATCGGACAGACCCTTAGTGAACAAATCTGCAAACTGATGTAAAGTAGGAACAAATAGAACTTTGAGAAAACCAATTGTAACCAGGTCTCTGAAAAAATGGTAATCGACCTCAATGTGTTTTTCGAGCATGATAAACTGGATCATTAGCAATCCACCAGCACCCATATTATCATAAAACAGTTTGCATGGAAAATTCAGAGGAACATTAATCTCTTCCAACAAATAAGCTATCTGGCGAACTTCAGCAACAATATTAGCAAATGCCTTGTATTCAGCTTCTGTTGAGGAACAAGAAATGGTTGGTTTCTTTTTATAAGACCATGAAAATAAATTACCACCAACAAAGACACAATATCCAGTTGTAGACTTTTTTGTGTCAGGGTATCCATCCCAATCTCTGTCACAAAAAGCCATAACTTCTGAACAGTTTCCACTACCAAGATTTATACCAGATCCTAAAGAACCCTTAATGAATCTCAAAATCCTCTTAGACAACCGCAAATGAATGTCAGTAGGGCAGTGCATAAAATAGGAGACATAGTTTACATCATAACTAATGTCATGCCTGGTTAAGGTGAGATATTGCAAGCCTCCAAACAAACTTCTTTCAACTGCAACATCTTCCTAAAGTGTACCATCAAAATACAAAACTTTTTGCCTTGAGCAATTGGAGATTTACTAGGCTTGTAACCAAATGTATCATGTTTCTGTAGTATCTCCATAGAGTATTTAGTTTGATTAAGAAGAAGGTTATTGGAGGAATAATTATATGTAGCTTCAATGCCTAGAAAGAAACTGAGAGGACCAAGGTCTTTCATTGCAAACTCAGCTTTCATGGCAGTCACAAAGGTATTCAGCAAGTATCATAAGTACCCACCAAAATGATGTCATCAGCATATAAAAGTAACATAATTCTAGAAGATTCTTTGTGAAAATGAAACATAAAGTTATCATTCAAGGATTTGGTAAAACCGTATTGAAGTAGAAAACTATTGATTCTGTCAAACCAGGCTCTAGGAGCCTGCTTAAGACCATACAAGGATTTCTTAAGTAAGCATACCTGATTATGATGTGTAAGAGATACAACGCCATATAGCTGCTCCGTATATACTTTTTCAGAAAGATGCCCATGCAAAAAAGCATTATAGACATCTAATTGTCTCATAAACCACTTATTAATGATAGCCATACTGAAAACAATTCTAATGGTAGTGGCTTTTACAACTGGACTAAAAGTTTCATCAAAATCAACACAATCTACTTGATGAAAACCTTTACCTATAAGTCTTGCTTTATGTCTTTCCATCCATCAGCTTTGAACTTGGTTTTAAATAACCACTTACACCCGAGCACATTCATGTAAGGATCATAATCAATAAATTCCCATGTGTTATTACTATATAAAGCATCATATTCATCTTGCATAGGAGGTATCCACATAGGATTCTTAGATACAACTTTGAAATTTTTAGGTATATCTAAAGGATCAACTAGAGCAGTAAAAACAATTGAAATGCGATGCTTAGATGTACAATTTGCAATGAAAACTGAGTATAAGTGTTTGGGTACCTTGATGCTCGACTTTGACCATGTATGAATAATAGAGGAAGGAGCAACTACAACATGCTTAACTGAAGTACTTGTAGATATTGCAGAAGAAGTATCAATGCTAGAAATACTTGGTATAACAACTGATGAAGTAGAATTATCCAAAATAGAAGATGTAGACTCAGCAGAAGTAGAAGTACTTGAAGTGGAAGCATATGGAAATTTGGATTTATCAAACACAATATGTGTGCTAATGAAACTTCTATGAGAAATCGGGTGATAACATTTATATCCTTTGTGATGCATGTTGTATCCCTGATGGACACAAGAAAAACTCTTTGGACTAAGTTTATCATGCCTATCGGGAACTATATTAGGGTAACAGAAACAACCAAAAACTCTTAAAAGAGAATAGTCAAGATTAGTGTTCAAAAGAACTTCATATGGACTCTTATAGTTGATCACTTTTGATCGCAATATGTTAATAAGATAAACTGCAGTCAAGAAAAAGTCATACCAAAATCTTTTGGGTAGAGATGTAAAGTATTTCCTACTTCAGTGATAAGTATGTGTTTTCTCTCAGCACTTCTAGTTTGCTGATGTAAGTGAGGACATGAAATTCTTAGTTGTATACCATTACTCAAAAATTTACTAAAAGAACCTTTTTTCAATTCATAAGCTCCATCACATTGAAAGGTTTTGATATTTACATCAAGAAGATTCTCCATAGGAGTCTTAAACAATTTAAAACAATACAAATTATATGTCCTACTCTTTATTGGATTTATCCAATTGAACTTACTAAAGCCATCAACAAATAAAATGTAGTATCTGTAACCAAGTGCAGAAGACACTATAGCTGGACCCCAAATGTCATAGTGAATGAGGACCAAAGGAAAATTAGACACATGATTAGTTGAAAGAAAATAAAGGCATTTACTCTTGCATAAATGACATGAACCACAAACAGACTCAAAAGAAGCATTAGTCATCTTGATAGAAACAGTAGCATCAAGTCTCTTAACTATCTTGGATGCAGGATGACCCAGCCTTTGATGCCAAACACTTGGAGAAGCCACAATTGGATGAAGTGCTGAATGAATTGGAGAAGATAAACTGGTTGGCAGAAAAGGATATAGACCGTTATGTATTTGTCTACTATCCAAGATTTGTTAGGTCTTTAATACTTTGATTTCATATCCCCAAATGAAAAATTCAAAATAACAATCATTGTCAAAAGTGAACTGAGCAATTGACAATAGATTTTGCTTTCAGGTACGAATATATAGTACTTTATACAGTGAAAAATCGGTAGATATGTTGATAAGGTAGAAGAACCCGTTAAACTAATAGGGAGTATCTTACCATCACCCACCATGACTTGATCAACTTCAGCATAAAAAATACATCATTTTTCATGTGGCTTGTAGCACCAGAATCAGGGGTCCATTTAGGACCAATTGAAGTATGTTCTCAATAACCACCACCAGTAGTCTCAATAGGAGCATAAGAATGACCAACAAACTCAACTTCATTCATACACTAAGAAGAACCACTACTATTATCAGAATTAAGATTCCATCACTTGAAAGTTACAATAACAACTGGAGCCATCTACACAACTAATGACATATCTCAGGCAATATAAGTATTATGTTCTTCAACCTCTTCAACCATAGAAAGCCTATTGCTACCATTGTTTCCCTTATTAGTTCTGGAATTCATGATGTGTAAAGATCAATTAAGAAACAAGTTCTTAATTAGAGATTAATAATATCATTTTCATGCTTCATATTTACAGTGAGATCAAAATTTATAGAAAATACATAAAAACTCCCTAAACCATCCTATAACTGACAGTAAGAAGTTACAACTAAATTATGATATCCTAACTGACTTCTAGGTCAAACATTTATTCAAATATTTATTGTACATACGTAATACTGTGAAAGCTCTAGCACATAAATCTAGTACATAACATTTCTCCTCCCCTAAAAGTTGTTCTTGTCCTCAAGAGCAAAATATGGAAACCGCTTTTGGAACTCGTCGAAATTCTCCCAAGTGGCATCGGCTGGACTAGGACTATGCCAATGAATCAAGACTTCAGGACGCCTTCTCTTAATGCGCCGGTCTAAAATAGCTTGAGGTGCTGGAATAATAGTCCCGTTGTTATTTGCGACTTTTGGTAATTCCGTTTGAACTTCAGTTTGTCGACCAACCTGCTTCTTTAAAACCGAAACATGAAAAACATGATGAATTTTGGAGTTGTCTGGCAATATTAATTTGTAAGCAATATGACATACTCGCTGCACTATTTTGTAAGGACCGTAAAATCTCGGAGAGAGTTTCAGATTTCGCCTGATGACAAGAGAGCCCTGACGATATGGTTGAAGTCTTAAGTAAACCCAATAACCAACTTGAAACTCTCGTTCTGTTATATGAAGATCAAAAAACTTTTTTATTCGAGATTGTGCTTGTTGAAGGTTCTTTTGTAACTCCTTCATCATCGAGTATCTTTGCTGCAATTGCATTTCAACAACGTCGACTTGAGTTGTACCAGGCATGTATAAAAAGAGAGTAGGTAGTTGTCTACCATAGACAATCTCAAACAACGTCTTTTTATTCGAAGAATGAATACTTGTATTATAATAATACTTTGACCAAGGAACCATGTTACCCAATCCTTCGGTTGAGAGCTGGAGAAACATCGAAGGTACATTTCAACTGTGCGATTCACGACTTCTGTTTGCCCATCTGTCTGAGGATGGTGAGCAGAATTGAAATTAAAATCGATACCTTGTAGACAAAATATTTGTTTCCATAATGAACATATGAAGGATGGATCACGATCACAAGCAATAGATTATGACATGCCATGTAACTAGAATACTTCTGCAAAGAAAATTTGAGCCACAGAAACCGTTGTATTCGGATGTGATATTGGAATGAAATGAGCATACTTAGAAATCCTATCAACGATCACAAAGATAGTTGATTTTCCTTTTGATATAGGCAAACCGTTGATGGAGTCAATTGATATGTCTGCCTAGATTTGAGTTGGTATTGACAAAGGTTGTAAAAGCCCTGGTGGAGATAATGTTTCTACCTTGTGACGCTGACATATATCACATTGTTTAACACACTCCCGAATCTGATTCATCATGCCTTGCCAATAGAAAATATCCCTAATACGTTGGAGCGTCTTGTGGTTACCTTCATGAGCAGCATAGTGCATTTCTTTGATGATTTGAGGTTGCAGATCCGATCCTTTGGAGAGATATATTTTAATCCTAAAGAAAAGGACACCATCTTTGTAATCCCAAGGACCCACAACTTCATCATTAAGAATTAACTTGACCAAGATATGTAATGAGGATTCCCTTTCACTTCTTTTTTAATTGCTTTAACCAATGAGGTATGGGTTGCGAAAGAGCTTGAAGTATATAACATGCCTCTCGTCTTGATAAAGCATCTGCAACACAATTCTCACTACCCTTTTTGTATTCAATAGTAAAATCATAACCCATAAGCTTCACTAACCATTTTTGTTGAGCCGTTGTAGAAATACGATGTTCCCATAAGTATTTTAGACTTTGATGATTAGTACGAAAAATAAATTGTTGACCCAACAGGTAGGTCGCCACTTCTGAATTTCCAACACCTAAACCTACATTTCTTCTTCATAAGTAGAAAGAAGTAGGTTTTGACCTTTTAAGGCATGACTATAGTAAGCTACTGGTCATCGTTCTTGCATAAGAACACCACCAATTCCGCACCCACAAGCATCACACTCCACAATAAAAGGTTTGTCGAAGTCAGGAAGAACAAGAACCTGAGCTTCAGTCATTACCCGTTTTAATACCTTAAAGGCGTCTTTCGTAGTTACAGACCACACAAAAAAATATTTCTTTAACATATCAATTAACGGTCTTGCAATGATACCGTAATTTTGTATGAATTTATGGTAGTAACCAGTGAAGCCCAAAAAGCCACATAAACTCTTTAGTGTAGTAGGTCTGGGCCAATTAACCATGGCGTTAATCTTGTCAGGATCAACAACAACTCCATCCTTGGTAATGACATGGCCAAGATAGTTCACATAAGTTTCACCAAAAGAACATTTTTCCTTCTTCACAAATAAATTGTGAGATTCCAAAACAGAAAAACAATCCCAAGATGTTTCAAATGATTATTACAATCTTTACTGAAAATTAAGATATCATCAAAGAAAACCAAGACAAACTTACGGAGATACGGTTTGAAGACATCATTCGTTAAGGATTGGAATGTCGATGGAGCATTTGTAAGACCAAACGACATCACCATAAATTCATAATGACCAAGATGAGTGCGAAACGCTGCTTTAGAAATGTCATTAGGTGTCATATGAATTTGGTGATAACCCAACCACAAATCAAGCTTTATAAAATAAGCAGATCCATGTAAATCATCCAACAACTCGTTTATAACTGGAATTGGGAATTTATCTTTGATAGTGATTTTATTAATTACCGGTAATCAATGTAGAAACGCCAAGTTCCATCCTTCTTCTTTACAAGTAATACAGGCGAATAATACAAACTGTTGCTGGGTCGTATGAGTCTGGTAGATAATATCTCTGCTACAATATTCTGAATTTCTATCTTCTGGAAATGTGGGTATATGTATGGTGTAACACATACTGGATCTTCTCCTTGTTTCAGTGGAATACAGTGATCATGTTGTCGAGGAGGCGGAAGCCCTTTGGTTTTATCAAAAATGCATTGATATGACTGCAACAACACCCTTAATTCATTGTTGTCATCCATAAAACCTTCATGTTCTTCTTTGTTAGTAGTAATCATTTGCAATAACAAATCATTCCTTTTTTTTTTGGTCTCACGAGCAATACTAGCTTCATCCACCCATTTACTGGACCGAGTAGAAATGCCTTGCAATTTAACTTGTATGTTTCTTATTTAAAAAGACACTTCAAGTTTGTTGAAATCCCAAACTATTGGACCAAGATTTCTCAACCATTGCGCAACAAATACAACATTACAACCCTCTAATGATAATAAGTATAAAGAAATAGAAATTGAAACACCTTGAAGAAAAATACTTACCCATTTGCAAAGACCAGAACTATCTAACTTCTCGCCCGAAGCCACAAGGACATGAAATTGACCTTCCGTAGATGGTTGTAAGCCAATTTTCCGTGCAATTTTGTAACTCAAAAAATTGTGCATACTTCCAGAATCAATTAGCACCATCAATTGTTGTCATTCTATGGTTCCTTGTACACGTATTGTTTGTGGGTCTTGAACACCATTAATAGCATGAAATGAAATTTCAGGAATTTCTTCTTCCATGAACTCTCCATGACAAGCTGCATGGTCCTTATCCTCCTCGAATTCTCTACCATCTTCATTAGGGTAACAATGCTTCAATAAGAAACAACTTTTTACAGCGATATCCAGAGGTAAAACGTTCATCACATTTGAAGCACATCCCTTTTTCTCGTCGTTGTTTAATATCTTACAGAGTCATTTTTCTGATTTCTGGCAACGCAGAACGAATCACTGGGATAAATACTATCTACCTTCATCATTAACCTGTTAGGATCTTCATTGTCATTAGAAACTGGAAACTTGAATTTGACTGTAGTTTTGGATGACTACGAACTCGTAGATGACTGTCTACCCTCATCATTAACCTGGTAGCCTCTTCCTCTACTTTGACGATTTTGATTGTGTGAATTACCATTTGACGATGTCTGGTTATTAGCCATTAGGTCTACCAATGTTTGCATAGTGGTAACCAAGTTGTCCACTTTTACTTCCAATTTATCCATGCAACGCTCTTCAGTATGCCCTTCATGCGATTGATCCGGATTTGATGCCAAATTGTTATGTTCTTCAACCTCTTCAACCATAGAAAGTATGTTGCTACCATTGTTACCCTTCTTAATTTTAGAATTCATGATGTGTAAAGATCAATAAGAAACAAGTTCTTAATTGGAGATTTATAGTTGTGTAAAATCCAATTACCTATATTAAACCATTCATTCTCAAGTAAAAGATAAATATTAATACTAAGAGCATAATAATAATTCCACACAAAAGATATACGTGGTTCAGTATGATTACCTACGTCCACGGGGGGAAAGATTGATATTATTTGAAAGAGATCGAACTTATGAAAGGGACAAACTCAATCTCCCCAAATACTCTCCCAATTACTCTCTCAGATTTAATATAGCTTTCTCTCCAAATCACCTAATGTAACTTAACTTTCCTCTTGGATGATCTTGGTATTTATAGATAAAAGGTATTATACAACCAAACTTCAATGTTGGACGCCTGTATCTGAATTACGGTAGTTTTCTCGGGAGTATATCCCGAATCTCTTGATGTCATGCCCCGAGTCTTCTATGGTTCTCTCAATATGCTGATCTTCATCTTGACTTGCTCTGGATACGACCCGAGAGTGGCTTCTTGTTCTTCATAGTCACGACCCGAAGAGTATACATCGATTCTTGTCAGGTGCATTAAATGCTTTTGATCACACCACGCGTGCTCTGTAAGCTCATTTAATGCTCTGTCTCCCCTTTCAGACTTGACCGTTGATTTTCTTATTTACTTTCCACGCGTCCTAACTTCTAGTTGATGTGGTAGATATATCGTTTACCGCGTAAGATCAAGAAGTCCTCTTCTGTGTTTCGCCCTCATCTTAGTATTATAATCCCCTCACTTAAGATGTTTACACGTATCCTCAGATATTTCTCTATTATATTTTTCCCATTTCCATCGGTACCAAGAGTACGATGGAAAGAAACATTTAATATTTTCTTTAATCGTTTTCCACGTCCCTCGGTGTACTCTACCTTGTATTCTTTTTTCACCTTTTACCTTCAAGCGTCGGTTCCCTTTTCCCTCTATCTCTTTACTTTAAATAAGATAAAAAACTAAATTCCCTCATTTACTTATTCTTCGACATTCTCTGCAATTTCAACCTCCCCTCTTCTCCGCCAGTAAAGCTCTCCTGACATTCCTTCCTGACTCATTTTCTTCATTATTTGCTATATCACCACCGTTATTGTTGAAGTTTCCCCCTACTTATCATCTAGGTTGTACTCATTATAAAAAATTATCACGAAGATCAAGATCAAGATCATCAGCAAAAATCAAATAGCAGATAAATCATCCTCCAGTCCTCATCACTCATCCTCGAACAAAAAGTATGTACCATTCTTTGATGAGAGTTTTCATGTTCTTGATTCTTTATTTCTATCCATTGATCTTTCCCATGATGCTCGTGATAGACTTTGCCATGCTTTCCCTGATCATCATATACGTTTTGTTGATCATGATTTTTCTGATTGTGAAACCCTTTTTTTTTACTGTAGAAACCCTGAGAAGAGATCTACCCCTAGAATCGCTGAGATGTCCCGATGAACAATTTTGTGCCTATCTCAAGAAGCAGTATGCTCTTCAATCTTATGATGTAGTATTGTTGGATGGTTAGCGCCGTCAATTAGATCGTACAAATTACCTTGAGTTTTCCCATTCAGAGAATGCTACTATTATCACTAAGGGAAAACTCGACGTAGGACTCAGACTGCCTCTTTACAATCCCTGTCGGCCATTTATGTATGATTTCTTATCTCGTATTGAATTGGCTCGTGCCTTGGGACAGTATAATGGTAACTGGTACCGATTTTTATCTGAGTGGAGAGACGGAGTAAGGGCAAGTGTAAAGATTCTCCTCATTTTACTTACGATCATGTTGACGCCCCTAAGTATATTGTCCAGAGCTTTCTGGATAATTAAAAAGATTGCACTCCCTCTTCGGGTGCTTTATCTGGGTTGTTTTTCGGGACGGCTCGCCATATTCTACCTCTCAACAAGGCTGAAGCTGCTGCTCGACGAGTACTCCGAAATGGTTCAGGCGACCAATAGACACCTGAGACGTTCCAGGGATCACATCTGGAGTAAAAAATCACTGGTTATCCATGAGAATTTTCTTCTTGGGAGCCGTCCTTCTCTTATAAGCTTTGCTGTTCATACATCCTGTGTACCTTGGGTGGTGAATACAAAAAAAGTATGCCTTTGTTATCCACTCTTTCTTCTTGTTATCTAGTTTCCATTTGTTGATTCTTCTTGATTATTTTGTTGTCTTCTAAGTTGAGTCGGAAGAGGAGTGGAGATGCTCGAGGCGGGGATGAAGCTGTTAAGGTAGAAAATGCCATTTTTTAACCTTTTAAGTACATGTACTTTTCCCCTATTTGGTCCCTTAACGGAATCTGACCCGCGTCTTCTTTATTTTATAGAGGGTGGTGTATGTTGTGATTGAGGAAGATGAAGATGACGAGTCTGAAGGTGGTCTTATCGCGAGGATTTCAGAGGTGCTAGAGGTAGTGAAATTCAAGTTGTTGTTGGTAGTGGTGATGTTCAAGTTACTGGTAGTGATCAAGTCTTCAACGTTTCTCTTCTCGGCAGCACCACCACCACCGGAACCAGTGTTGGTGGAGATGGTACAATTAAAGTTATTGATGGTAATAAAGAAAAGGGTATTGTTATGCCTGGTGATAGTGAGGATGCTGATGGCGGATATATTGGTGAGAGAAGAGATAATCTGGAGGGTGCTGGTTCTGGCACTAACTTTGTGAAAAAGGTTGTATTTCAACCTAACATGTTTCCCCCAGATTTGATGTTAAATAGTGGCATCCCTGTCTCTAGTGAATCTCTGCCTGAGCCGGACGAGTCTATGAAGCTCAATGTTTAAATAGTGCTTCCCCAAGGGGAGGACTATGACTTTTTAGTAGAGAATGAAGACAGTAGAACTGGTGCTGCTACTGTGGACCTTCCCACCCTTGAGGGTGGGAGTGTGAACTCAGGCTCGGAGGAGCCTGTGGTGAATTCATTGGTCCCTGGGCCTACCGGAATCATCTGCACTATCCCTCTCTGGGGATGCTTGTAATTCGGTTGGAGTCCTCACTTCTTTATCAATCAGGTCTCTCTCCCGAGCCGACATGCTCTCTGTTGTCTCGGCTCTCCCTGCAGATGTGTTTTCTTTGTTGCTTACTCTGGTGAGTTGTGTGACTTTTCCTTCATTGTTAGCTCTATAGTTACTGCATGTTTGTTTGATATCTTTACTTTACATGTTGCTGTGGGATCAAAACGTTCAACTTTGGAGTCAAGATGCGTATGAAAGCACATGCAACAAGAACCAATTGTTGGAGGCTGAAGTTCAAAATTTACAGGGGCAGATCACCGAGCAGCAAGGTAATTTCTCCTCCAAACTTTCTTCTTGTTGCCTTAGTAATATTTAGCTTTTAAAACCCTGAGTCGTGAATGTCACTGCTAGCCACCATCGAACGTCTTCAACTTAATGCCAGAGATCAGACTTATGGGGGAAATTAAAGTCTTCAAAAGTAGAGTCCTCAACTTAAACCAGCGGGTTATTAATAAAGATGATCAAACAGATAGGCAAGAATATGAGCTTGAACTGATTTGTGAGTTGTCCCGTAATAAACTTCTGACAACTAACCAGCTCGGGACAGATGCGCTAATCTTGAGGCCTTGAATCGTGATCTCTACGCTGATCGGGAGACCCTAATCCGATGGAAGGAGAATGCCGAAATTGTTCTGAAAAAGAATGATTTAGATGCTACTCATTATGCTGAGATGAGCCGTCGATTAGACTCGGTTCGGGCAGAACGGATAATATCCAAATTGCTTATAATATCCAGAAAGGTGTATTTGAAAATCATATGAAGACATGTCAAGCCGCTAAAAAAAGATGATTTGGTCTTGAAATACAGCAAGCTTGATACAACTGTTATTGAATCATAGAAAACCCTTAAGCTTAACCTTCAGATTTTAGAAGGTGTTTTTGATTCTCAGGTGCACAATTGCATCTCTTGCCTTATTTTGCTAAGCTAATTTTTATTTTTATGATTTCAACATCTTAAACGGAAGTGGAGATTCTGAAGAGGGAGGTGAATTCCTTGAAGGAGTATGAGAAGAATCTCTGAAGCATCTCTGGGTGCTGATGTGACGAATCTGAAGGAGCTGCTTTCTCGGGCCGATACGGAAAAAAATCAGGCTCTGGCTGATGCAAAGAGAGCCTTTGAAGCGCAAGTTGCTGGTCCAGTGCAGGAGAAGGTGCAAACCACTTTGAAAGACCTAAGAACCAAGGCCCAGGCCAAACGTGTTGCTTCTGCCTCCAAGCCTCCTACCTCTTGATATTGATCTATTGTTGCTGGTTCTTTCCTGATTTCTTATGGACAATTTCTTTTATTGGGTGTTGCGTCACCTTTTTGAACATTTATTATTTTGGGGTGCTGCGTCACCATGATGACCTCTCTGGTTGATTTTTTATTACTACACCTTTATTTTTTTTCTCTGATTGTTTGATTTCATCTTGACTTAGTTGTTACTTCTTTGTTATGCGTGCCCCATTCCATCATAATTCTGTCAAATTCACATAGTCATTTAGTTACTCATAATATTCGATATCCATAACAAGGAAGATCTTCGTGCCCAATGCCATATCCCGATTTGGATATCTCATCACCACTAATCCCTAGTGACGGGATATGTTAAGTCCATTAACTATCTTAGCGGGGTCCAAATTACATTGGGACTTACCAATTGCCTAATTCGAATAATTTGTTGTTACTTGGAGGGATCCCTCTCTCATTCAATTGACCACCTAGGACAATCTCATGGGACCACCTGTGTTAGTCTCTGGGTGGCCCCTCTGATATGGACCCGTAATCTAGAATCCTCATGTCACCCCAGGGGAGAATCGTGTCTTGCCCCGAGTGCAAATGACCCATTTAGTATCATGAGGTTACTATAATTAATCTCTGGGGAACCTCTTTGACTCTGGACCTACCAGAGTCCTCAGATCACCTCAGAGGAGAATCGTGTCTTGCCCCGAGTACGAATGACCCAATATGTATCATATTTTACCTCTTAAGGATAATATTGCTTTAGATGTTTTATGTTCCATGGGTGCTCCATTCCTTTCCATCGGGCTTGAGTAGCTTGTAAGCGCCTTCACCCACCTTGGATAATATTGTGTATGTACCTCCCCATCTGGGTGCTAATTTCCCTTATTCTTTCTCTCTTTCGTATTCAGGGATCTCTCTGAGTACTAGCTGTCCTGGATGGAATTCTATGGGACGAAGATTCTTGTTATACTCTCTTTGCATCCTTCTCTGGTAATTCTCCATCTTCTGGATTCTCGGGCCTCTATCAAGTTGTCAAGTTTGGCGAGTATCAAATCTGATGTGAGGTTCTCCATCCATGTTTCTGATTTAATGGTAGTGATCATTATTTCAGTAGGCAAAATTGCTTCATTCCATAAGTGAGCATGAAAGGTGATAACCCCGTAGCTTTTCTCTTTGTGGTTCGATATGCCCATAAAACGTTATGCAACTATTCGCACCAGTCCCCATAGTGGCCATCCAACTTCTTCTTCAGATTATCAGCTATGGTTTTGTTAGTGATTTCTTCCTGGCCATTGCTCTATGGGTATATGGGTGTAGATTTGCTCTTCTTGATTTGGTAAATGTTGAACAGTAGGTCTATGTTTGTTCTTTGCAGCTGCTTCCCATTATCTGACACTATGGCGACGGGTATCCCGAATCGACAAATGATATTTTTGAACAAAAATTTAAAGACATCCTTATCCCGAATATGCTTCCACCCATTTGGTAGAGTAGTTTGTGGCCACGATGAGGTTTTTCTTTGGAGCGTCCCTTCGTGAAATGGTCCCACGATTTCTACTCCCTATTTTTCAAACGACCATGGGATTAACACCGAGTTTAAGGATGTGGATGGTGCATGAATATTCTTTCCAAATCTTTGACATTCCTCACAGACTTTTGCCATGCACTTTGCATCTTCGTGCATGTATCCCATAGTTTTTGTTCTATGGGATAGGTTTCTCCCTGATTTATGATTGTTAATGTCTCTGTAGTGCAATTCCACCAGGATCTGGTGCCCTTGCTCTTTGCTTAGGCATCTAAGCGATGGCCCCAAATAGGAAAACCTATATAAGATCCCGTCCCGAAGCTGATAATTAGCTACCCTGCTCTTGATTTTGTTCGCTTGAATAGTGCTCACAAGTAATTTTCCAGATTCGATGTATCGGTGGATAGGCTCGCTCCAGTCACCCGATTCATAGAGTCCTGAACCAATTGCGGCTATCGTCTCCTTGTCATCTTCCGTCTCGGTTATTGATGGTGTGAGGACCCTCCCAAACCGAATTGCTTCTACCGTAGGATCTTTTAACATTGACGTGATGTAGGCCAACGCATCATCATGTATGTTTTTCCCTCTTATAACATGTCTTAGCTTGATGATTGGTATTTGACTCATATAGTGCCGAGCTAGTTTTAAGTACTTCTGAAGACATGGATCTAGAGTCTGGTAATCCCCTTTGATTAGGCGTATTACTAAATGAAAATCGTTAGTAAGCCTTACTTCTGTTATTCCCATCTCTATGATAAGTCTTAGAGCGTGGATTACTGCTTCATACTCGGTGACGCTGTTGCTAGCTTTGAGCTCAAGTCTGAAAGAATGAATTATCTTTATCCCCTTTGGTGTTGTGAACACTACGCCTAACCAGGATCCGTCATCATTAAAGGAGCCGTCTGTGAATACTTCCCATCTCTGGGGATAATAACTTTCGAGGAGTCTTGCTAATCCGTCATCTTTTTCTTCCATCCCGTGATGTCTTCTACTTCTTCTTCTTCTTCTACGGGAAATCTGCCAAAAAATCAGCTATGACCTGGGACATGATTGTTGTTCGCATCTCACAAAAGATATTGAATTATCTGATTTGAGCTCCTCATTTCGAGATTCGCCCGATCTGGAAGAGTTATCTAGAACCGATTCGATAGTGGATTTGGCCAGAACCCGAATTTTGTGTACTTGAAAGTAAGTTCTTAGCTTTTGTATTACATATACTAGAACTAGGATCATCTGCTCAATTTTGGTGTAGTTTCTTCAGCTGGTAGCATGGTCTTGCTGATGAAGTACACAGGTTTCTCGTCTCCTTTTTCGTGTTTGACTAGCACAACACTGATAGCGTGAGTGGTAGCCTCAAGATATATTGTAAGAACTTCTTCAGGATCTAGCCTCTACAACACTGGCAACTTTGCGAGATGCTCTTCGATCTTCTGGAATGCCTCCTCACATTCATCTGTCCACTTGAATTTATCCTCTTTTCTTAAAGTACCAAAGAAAGGTTTGCATTTGTTGGACGATCTCAAGATAAATCAACTCAAGGCATCTAGGCGTCCATTTAGCCTATGTACATCTTTCACTGTAAGGGGTGACGACATATCTCGAATGGCACGAACCTTGTTGGGATCTTCCTCAATACCGCCCTTAGTGATTATATAGCTTAGGAACTTCCCAGACGTTACCCAGAAGGTAAATTTCGCGGGATTTTAAATTTCATTTTGTACTTTTTCATCTGATCAAAGATTCTCTTTAGGTATGAAACATGATTTAACACTGCTTTTCTCTTGACCAACATATCATCTACATATACCTTAGTAGTCTTACGAATCCAACTTTCAAACATATCTTCCACCAACCTCTGGTACGTTGCCCCTGCGTTTTTCAATCCAAGTGGTATCTTTGTGTAACATCAGAGCCCTCTAGGTGTGAAGAATGGTGTGTTTTCCTGATATTCGGGGGGAAATGGAATTTGGTTGTTCCCAGAGTAACCGTCCATGAGAGTCAGCGTCTCGTGACCATTACTCGAGAGTGGGAAACTGTCTTTCGGGTATGCTTTGTTAATGTCACTGAAATCTATGCAGATTCGGACCCCACCATTCTTATTTGGTACAATTCCCATGTTTGAAATCCATACCGGATATTGCGCATTTCGGATGACTCCAGCTATTTGCATCTTCTTTAACTCCATTATATTGAGGACTGTAGCTCTGGCGCGATTATCCGCATCTTTTGTCGAATGGGTTTAAACTTTGGATCTATTCTCAGTGATGACAACAAATTTCTGGGTTAATCCCTTAATTTCCTCCATGCTCCATGCGAACACATCTATGTATTCCTGCAACAAAGCTTTCAAGTTTGTGATTTACTCCAAATCTAACAATGATCCTATCTTTACTATTTTCGGCTCTTTCTCCGACCCGATGTTAAGTTCCAGGGTTGGTTCCAGAGCCAAGAAATGCTGCTTGGGTTCCTCGATAGGATTTGCGGATTGTAATTGCTATGCATCCCGACCCTTGCTTTCTTTTCCAATCTCCTGGGCTAATGTCAATATCTCCTCTAGATCTTATGAGTGCTTCTCTCCTTGGACGCGGTTCTTTTCTTTTCTGTTCCTGACTTGCTTGTCCTCGTTTTGCTGGATGTCTGCTTATATACAAAACTTTGCAACTTGTGGATCTCCCACCACTCTATTACTCCTATCGGGGTCGGGAACCTCAGTCGCTGGTGATATGCTGATGCTACTCCTTTAATTCCTGCAATCCATGGTCTCCCGATTATGGCTTCGTATGGTGAAACAACGTCTACTACACAGAAAGTAGTAATGGTGTCCAGATATTTTCCTCCTATTACTCTTAAAGTAACCTCGCCTTTGGTTGGTGACTGACCCGTTAAATCCATAGATGCTATAAGTAGAAGGGATGAGGATGTCTTTTGATAGGCCCATTCTTTTGAAAGTGTCATTGAATAGAACTTCCACAGAACTTCCATTATCCATAAATATTTTCCTTACTCTCCAATCCTCAATCATCAGTGTAATTACCAGAGGATCTGCATGAGCTTCCCCATTCAAAGTCACATCTTTTGCAGAGAAGGATATTGGCTACATCATCCATGACTCCATCGGCAGAGTCTTGGCTACGCTGTAGATTTCCTTTCTCGAGTGGTCTTTCTTGTTAACTCGAGACATAATTCCACTTCCTAGCTGAAAACCTTGAGTTACTGAGTAGAAAATTGTGTTACATTTGAGGACCCTAGCGCCTCTTTTAATTTTTACTTGGTGTACCGGCACTTCTGCTGGTGCAGGTTGAATTCTCACATACTTCTATAAAAATCCATCTCAAATCAAGTGTTGCACAATCTCCTTCACATCTCGACAGTTGTTAGTTGAATGCCCTCTATACTGGTGGTAAGCATAGTAGTCATGGTGGCCTTTTTTTCTCTCAAACTTTACTCCTCTGTTCGGGGGATAATTGATATCTCCTCCCTTTTCTACTTCCTTGAAAATTTCTTCTAGGGGGTATTCAGTGACACGTACAATTTACCTTCGAATATAGGCCTTTTCCCTTTTGGGATCCACATTTTTGAGGTCGCACTTCTATCTTGTCGGTTTCCTCTTTTCTCAACTCTTCTGGACTCTGTATGGGGAATGACATGTATATCCCGAGACGGTTCCGCCACCTTCATGGTTTCCTGGACTTGGATTTCTTGCACCCCTCTTTGTATTTCTTCGAGTGCAATGTAATGTTCATGCAGCTTCCTGATATCCTTCAGAGTCTGAGGATTTTCATTGTAGATAGCTACGTATATTGGGTCCTTCTTTCCTAGATCATTTTCAAACCCCAGAATCTGCTGGTCCACTGGTACTTTTCTAATTTCGGTGCATTGCTTTCTCCACATGTTTGTAAATGATTGAAGCGATTCTTTATGTCCTTTGGATAGGGTAAACAATTTGTTTGCACTAGGTCTGGATATGTTGTTGTGTATGTAAGCCTCCAAGAAGATTTCAGTCAACTTCTTATAGGTCCCGATTGATCCATGAGAGAGTGAGTAGAACCAATTCCTTGCCTCTCCATCCAAACTTGTTGAGAAGAATTTGCACATGACCATATCATTATATCTCCATTATAAAAGTGACATGTCGTGCATCTTAATATGCTCCACTGCATTGCCTGTTCCATCGAATCTTATCACAAAATTTGGGAGAGTGCACTTTGGAGGAAACTCAGCTCTCGCCAATCTCCTGGTGAATGGGGTCTTCTCAGCTTCCGTTGTTACTTCTTCCAGCTTGTCATCATCTCATTTGCCCACCATCTTCTTGATCATTGCCTCCAGATTTTTTACCTTCTCCGGCATGGTCTGTGTTTCTTCGATTCTCTTGCCTAGGTTTTTCCTCAGAGGTACAGTCTTCCCTGACCCTATAATATCTTCGTGGTTGCAACTCGGCTTCTGGACTTAGGTACAGTGGAGAAGAGGGCTTTGTTATTCTACTCATGCTCGGTGTTCGAATCGTGCCTCCAGCTGCAGAGCGTGTATTATCACTAGATCCCTCTATCGGGTACTCCCTTGGTAAGCTTCCATGTCTCACCCCTCTTTACCTTAGTAAGTTGTTCTCTTGTTCCAGCAGTAAGTTCCTTCTCTCTAGTTCCCTAACCAGTTTTTCCTGCTTTTGTTGGTTTGCCAAGATTCTTGTCAGAGTCGCATCTGTGCTTTCGTGAATAGATGGGTTGTCCTCCTCTGAATGATGCCTCCCTCTTCCAGATGTCTTTTCCCTAACATGATCTGATGCTGCCTTTCTGCTTATGTCTCGACCGCTTCTCTTCCCACCATCTCAACCATCATCATGTGCTCTTCTTCGTGAGCCATTCTTTGTGCATGTTCTTCCTTACTGTCCGAAGCGGAAAATCCATCGGAAGGATACTCTCCATCTCTTGTCATTTCATGAATCTGCAGATTAGCTGGTCGGACCGGGCGGATCTCCTCTTCCACTTGTGGCATCTCGGGTCGGGTTCCTCTTACTAGGGTATGTCTTGGATTGGGTTGCTTTCTTGCCCATAAGTCGTGAGTCCCTCCTGTAGACTTGCTCCAGCTGCCATTCGACTGCGTAGATGTTTCGCTGGCGCTGACGAACTGGCCATCGAATCTTGCTTGTTCCCGATGTTTACCTACGTCCAGAATAGAAACACACAGACTCACCATAACTTATTAAGGGAAATATAACATATTTTTAAAGCTTCTTTTGTCAGTTACTAATCCCCAAATCCGACAGTTTATAACCAAAAATGTCAGTGTTCAGAGGTGGTTATCTGTCTTATGTCAGACTTCGCCTCTCAGAAAAAGATATGTTGTGGTCCAGGTGGTTTTTCGGAAAAGAGCGTCATAGCCCAAAAAACCTAGGTTTTTCTTTAGTGCAAGTCAACTTTTTCTGTTACTGAGTGAGTGGAGTCTGACAAATTTTTCAACCCCGGTGACTGAATTTTTTTCTTGGGTGACATTTTAAACAAGATGCAGAGAAGCCTTTATTTTTCTTTGATCTTAACTTCTTTTTCCGCCATCAAAACTATCCGACGAACTTTGTGAAGTTTAGACTACGACTGATCTGAGTTTTTCTTTTTAGTTTTGGTTTCCTGAACCTCAAGTTACGAAGGTTTCCACCATTACTTTGTTAATAAAAAAAAAGCTAAATCTTTTTAGGTTTTGGAAGAAAAAAAATATTAGCTTGTAACAACCCCTTTTACCACTTATAGAAAGTTTTCTTGTGCTTATAACTCTGAGAATGGAGAAAACTTAAATGCTTTTCAGTCCATTGTGCTGTTAAACCTTTAAATAACTCAGATCTACGTTAGCTTCTAACAACGTATCATTGATACCTTGGAGCTCGTAGATCTATAACCTTTGCAGCTTTTGAAACATGAGCAACTCTTGTACGGATCTTTTAGCTTCTAGAAAGGTCAGTGACGCTTTGGAGCTTAAAAAATCTTTAAGATTAACTACTGATAAAACAAAAAATAACTTGAATAATCTTCAACGAGAGTCTTTTAGCTTCTACAAAGATCAGTGAGACTTTTGAGATTACAGATCTCGCCGTTTTATGAAGTATTTCACCACAAAGGTACTCAACAAGATGTTAATCAGTCCCTGTTTCTAGCGCCAAAATATAGTTGTGTAAAATCCCATTACCTATATTAAACCATTCATTCTCAAGTAAAAGATAAATATTAATACTAAGAGCATAATAATAATTTCCACACAAAAGATATACGTGGTTCGGTATGATTACCTACGTCCACGGGGGGAAAGATTGATATTATTTGAAATAGATCGAACTTATAAAAGGGACAAACTCAATCTCCCCAAATACTCTCCCAATTACTCTCTCAAATTTAATATAACTTTCTTTCCAAATCACCTAATCTAACTTAACTTCCCTCTTGGATGATCTTGGTATTTATAGATAAAAGGTATTATACAACCAAACTTCAATGTTGGACGCCTGTATTTGAATTGCGGTAGTTTTCTCGGGAGTATATCTTGAATCTCTTGATGTCATGCCCCGAGTCTTCTCTGGTTCTCTCAATATGCTTATCTTCATCTTTACTTGCTCTGGATACGACCCGAGAGTGGCTTCTTGTTCTTCATAGTCACGACCCGAAGAGTATACATCGATTATTGTCAGGTGCATTAAATGCTTCTGATCACACCACGCATGCTCTGTAAGCTCATTTAATGCTCTGTCTCCCCTTTCAGACTTGACCGTTGATTTTCTTATTTACTTTCCACGCGTCATAACTTCTAGTTGATGTGGTAGATATATCGTTTTTACCGCGTAAGATCAAGAAGTCCTCTTCGGTGCTTCGCGCTCATCTTAATATCATAATCCCCTCACTTAAGATGTTTACACGTATCCTCAGACATTTTTCTATTACAAAATTAATAATATCAATTTCCTGCTTTCTATTTACTATGGCACATATATAATAACTCCTTGAACCATCGTATAACTGACATAAAAAGTTACAACTAAATTGTGATATCCTAATAGACTTCTAAATTAGATATTTATTAAAATACTTACTGTACACACGTAATCCTAACACGTAATCCTAACACATAGCCGGGTATATCCAAATTCGAACTCCGAAGTAATACGAAAACCTAAAATTACATTATTAGCCTTCTGTGAACAATCATCCAAATCCGAACTCCGAAGTAAACACAAAAACCTAAATTTACATTATTAACCTTCTCTAAACAACTGAACAACTACACTCCACCCATATGTCTCTCTCTTCTTCGTCGCGCTACAACATCTGTAAACTTAATAACAAATTTGAAATACCCAATTTTATCCTTCCATGGCTACAGCCATCTCATCTTCTTCTCCTTTCACAGAATCAACAGCAAACCCTAATTCCTCACAACCACAATCCCTAATTTCCTCTTCAGTTGATCAAATTGAATCTCAATTCTCCAATATATCTTTCTCTTCAGCACCATCATCTATGCATGAACAAGAACAACAACCAAACCCTAATGATGAAGAAAATCTAGAAAATCAATTAAAACTTGATCGTCCATCTCCTATACTTCAAACGCCTAACCTAAACCCTAATTCATCGGATTCCCCTTCTTCTTCACCGTCTTTACTTCATCTATCATTCAATCAAGATCACGGATGTTTCGCAGCGGGTACTGATAACGGGTTTCGGATCTACAATTGTGATCCATTCCGTGAGATATTCCGACGTGATTTTGATCACGGAGGAGGTATTGGAGTCGTGGAGATGTTGTTCCGCTGTAATATACTTGCATTAGTTGGTGGTGGACCTGAGCCGCAATACCCAATTAACAAAGTCATGATTTGGGATGATCATCAAAGTCGTTGTATTGGTGAATTATCATTTAGATCTGAAGTTCGGACTGTTCGATTACGTCGTGATCGTATAATTGTTGTTCTTGAACAGAAAATCTTTGTGTATAATTTTGCTGATTTGAAACTACTTCATCAGATTGAAACAATTGCAAACCCCAGAGGGCTTTGTGTTGTTTCACAAGTATCGGGTTCATTGGTATTAGTTTGTCCTGGTCTGCAAAAGGGTCAAGTTAGAGTCGAACATTATGGGTCAAAGAGGACTAAGTTTATTATGGCTCATGATTCTAGAATTGCTTGTTTTGCATTGACTCAAGACGGGAGAATACTAGCTACTGCTAGTAGTAAAGGAACTCTTGTTAGGATTTTCAACACGTTTGATGGGACGCTTCTGCAAGAGGTAATGCTTTCGGCTTCTTTCATTTTTGAGTGATATGTATCTTGTTAATTTTCGTTTATGTTTTAAGTTTTTTTTTTTGGTTGAAACTGCTGTCTTGGTTACTAGTTTAGTTGTGGAGTTCAGTTGGAACTTGTATTCGAGTAAACACATGAAAAATACTATCAGCGGAGTGGGTAGTGGATAGTGGATATATTTGGTTTGCTCAAGTAAGGAATCTGATAACTGGTTCTATGACCTTAAAAGGGGCTTTAGTGTGTTCACAGCAGAACTAAGAGCTTTGGTTACTTGTATTGAAATTTAAGCCAGCATAGAGTGCTATGGAAACCTGAAAGTAAACCTTCACCTATAGCCTACTGTAGGAAAACATGGGACACCACGGTATAGAACTCTTTAGTGTCCAGCAATTACTAAAAGAGTTTAGTCGAGGCAAATTAGTTATAGTGGTACATAAGAATTAAGATAAGGAAGTGTCAAAGCTAGAACTTGTTATTTTGGTTTTAACTTTGGAGTCTCTGGACTACCAAAGAACCTGCCACTTAAAATGTTCACTGCCTGATTATCCTTAGATAAGAGCAGGTTTTTAGTTTGAAGATTCATATTTCTTTACATTTTTGTAAAATTGATTTAGTGAATTTCACCCATGGTTCTTCTTAACCATTATCGTATGATATGAATCATGGATCCATGAATATGCACTAAAAAGATATGTAATTATCGTGTTTGCGGCACTTACTAATTTCCTTTGCATATTTGAATGAACGAAAGCTGACATACGAGGTTTCTATGGGGCATTTTTTATTGGCAAAGTCAATGTTTAAAACAGTAGTACGGCGAAGCGGTACGCTCTCCTAGCAAGCGGAAAGCCATTGCTAAAAGCCTTATTGAAGCGATGCCTCGCACATAAACAACTGGTTTTCCTCTAATAACTGGACCATCAACAGGAGTGCCAACTATCAAGCTGTATTCTTTTTTGTGCATTTTCTTGCTTGGTATACATGATGGAAGAATAAAAGATGATAACAAAAGAAAATAAAAAGAAAAAGAGGAAGAAGTAGTAAAAGTGACTAAAGGAGACGTTTCTAATATAATTTAAACCATGGGCATTTATTAGTATCTCTTGTAGAATTGACATGTTTGAGGAGTGGTCATTGACCCGCATGGTTTAAAAAGGCATTTTGGGGCGTGCCATGATAAGTGTTTTATTGTGCCTCGCCCTCAAGACGCCCTGATTCTAAGCATCAGATATAGGTCTTATACAAAAATTGGGCTGTGAAGCCTAGTAATAAATAGGCCTTAGACGTTGTCAGACTCTTTTTTTTCGAATCTCAAATTATCATAAAAAATCTTAAAATTGTTTTATTAATTCATTCAGCCAATTGTTTAAAACGTTTCTTCTTCTTTGTTAGTCTATTACTATTTTTTCTTCTGTGATCATCCTCTATTAATCGATTATGACTGGCCAAGCTAGAAAACCTATAAAAAAGACAACTTGAAAGTGTCACTCCTGTTCATATAAATATTTTAGTATTTATTTATTTATATATATTGCGAGGCAACGCTTCGATAAAGCTTTTTAGCAGCACTTTGAGCTTTGCTAGGAAAGTGTATCGGTACGCCGTATCGCTTTCTGAAACAATGTTGACAAGGATACACAATGAGCTTGAACTAGTATTTAAGCTTTCTTAATTTACTGGGTATTTTTTTCTGCAACTGATTGAACTTTCCGTTGGCAGGTTAGAAGAGGTACAGACAGAGCAGAAATCTACAGCCTTGCCTTTTCTAATGCCACCCAGTGGCTGGCTGTCTCAAGTGATAAGGGCACGGTTCATGTCTTTAGTCTTAAGATCAATGCGGGATCCCCAACAGTTGACAAGTCACACAATTCACCTGACAATGATGTTACTGTTCCCTCAGCCAGTTCATCTCTCTCATTATTAAAAGGTGACTTAATCTTTCTCTATCATAAATATGTTACATTGTTATGTATGTACTGTCAACGAAGTATGATTGCCGTACAGCCCTAGCCCCAGGAACTTCCTTATCCTTTTTTGGTCTAAACCAGTAATTTATTTCTATTTGTTTCTTTGATAATCTAGAATGAAGATTCCCGAGGTACGACTTCACATGTAAACATTGCCAAGTAAAGATATTTTATGTGGTTGATGATTCTCTTTTTTTTAGGATGTTGGAAGATATTTGGGTTGTTCTCTTGTTTGCCAATGTATTATGTTCTTTATTAAAATGGTCGTATTAAGTAAACCAATATGCAACAAGCTTCTAAGTAAGATTTATGTTGTTTGTTTTCAGGAGTGCTGCCAAAATATTTCCACTCGGAATGGTCTGTAGCTCAGTTTCGCTTGAGTGAATCTTCACAGTACATTGTTGCTTTTGGACACCAGAAGAACACAGTCGTGATTCTTGGCATGGATGGAAGGTAAATATAAAACCTCAATTTGACGTTACTAGGGAATTTCGTTATATCCGCTTAAATATAAAAAACTATAAGAAACAAAGATGCTTATATAGTAACCACTTCCACATATAGTTTAGACATCTATCATCAGATTTATGACATCCTTAGATTATCTAATCATATATTGAACAGCTGACATAGATGAACTTGAGGAGGATAGATTTGATTAATATACATTTTTGGACTTGCAGCTTTTACAGGTGTCAGTTTGATCCAGTGGCTGGGGGTGAGATGACGCAATTGGAGTTCTCCAACTTCCTCAAGCCGGAGGGACCGTTTTAGACTATTTATATATATCTTCTGATTTGAGCAACTTACTGTTTCTTGTTATGTTTATATGTAGATATGTTCATGTATCTGTTCTGTTCTTGTGGGCTTAAAATAATGGTGTGTAAATATCATGGGCACGAGGAATTCATTAGGATTTGGAATAAACTTTTCTTTTAGCAATATAACATATCCGTTATGTTTAAATTCCACTCACATCTCAATATGTCACAATCCGAGAACACGGTGTATCATACAACCACATATCAAACATCAAGTTAGCCTGTGTTTTTGATCTTGGGACAGTTAACTGGGATATCTCTTCCTTGTTGATCTATCTCTTCCTTATTGATTTATATTCTCTGTTTCTGTAAAAATGTTACTATCTTAACTTGGAGATGATTTTTGAATAGAACTCCATCCGTTTTTTTAGGCTAAATTAGTATATGATAAACTTGCAATTAATGTTATGAAATTTATTGCAATTAATGTTATGATAAACTTGCAGATGACTTTTAAATAAAACTCCATCTAATTACTGTTGTGAAATTGTTCTTAGTACATTATTTGTAGGTTACTTCAAACAAATGATATGATATTTCTAATGATTCTACATTTCATCATCTGCTAGAAAGGTATTTGTAACTAGAACTCTTTGTAACTATTTTTTTCTTCTGAAGCATCTCTTTGTAACTGTGAATTAATGCTTTCGTCTCGTTTTTTTATTTATTTACAAAAACTCTGAACGGCCAGAAAAGGCAGGGTGTCAAGTTTGATCCCGTTTTTAGTATATCAAAATTCAGAAGTCAACAGTAACACAATATCAAGATTGTACATCCGTTCTTCATCAAATCTCTGTACTAGTTCTTCGAGGAGGAAGAGGGATTCTTTAGGTATTTTTTCTAATTATATATCTTTAAGATAATAAAATAGAAAGATTTAGAAATGACAGATCTTTTAAGCTATTCTGCGGAGAAAGAGTGATATTTTAGGTCATTTTTCTAATTATATCTTTAGGGCAACTGCAACGGACGACCAGATCAAAGAGTAAACCCCATTTTTACTTTTTGGTCGCTAATAATCAGGCCCAACGGGCGAGTAAAAATAGGATTTTGACGATCAAATGTACAGTATTGGAGAAAACTTGGTCCCAAACCTATATATAGTCAGGCGCTTTTCTGGTACATCGTAATACCTAAACGTCCTCCTAAGAGAACATATTGAAACACGGACGGCGTTGCTGAACGACGTCTACTGAAACGGTCACCCAAAAAAACGTCTGCTCTCACGCTGCACTAAGACAACGCTCGTTAAACAAACGCAACCCATAAGAGCGTCTGGCTTAAACGTTCCCTTAAAGCAGCGCCAATTTATCATACGCTATGTTAAGAAAGCGTCTGGCTAGGTATAGGAAGTGACACTCTAGTAGGTGAGCGTCGGAACAACTGAAGAGTGGATACGCTCACTTAGGTGAGCGCCGGACGCATAGACGTCTCTATAAAAAGACGTAATGGTAGTGAGAAGCTCTTCTAGGAAAGCTTCTATTTCAAGTTAGTTAGAGTTACACGTTGGTTAGTGAGAAGCTCTTCTAGGAAAGCTTCTCACTCCATCCACGGACGTTTCATATATGGACGCTTTTATAGGGCCGCGTTTGGCATCCAGACGTCTATCAGCAAAAGCGTCTGTCGTTATACATCCACACAAGATAACGCATAACTTACATACGTTCTTGTATGAATGTGCTTGGATAAGAGACGCTGGTTAGGGTGGACGCTTAAACATAGGTTTTCCTAAAGGAGCGTATCAATAAAGAACGTTCATTTACAATGGCGTATGGTTCCATACATATCATACGCTCACCTAAATAAGCGCCCAACAACATACGTTATACTAAACAAGCGTCCGTGTCATGCCACGTCCATTTACGAGAACGCCCAACAACAAACGTCTCGTTATAAAGGCGTCCGAGCATAATTTGGTCTAAAACCGTTGCGTTTTTTTTTTTTAAAGAGTAGACAAAATTTGGGTTTTGATCTTTACTCTACTCCAACCGCTGCAGTTGCTCTTAGATAATAAAATAGCAGAATTTAAAAATGACACATCTCTCAAGCTATTCCTCGGATATTTGTATTGTTGGAAATCTAAAACACATATAAAATAAATATAAACATGACTATCAAATTATATATATTTCTCATATTAATAATAATTAATTAAAAAATAATTTAAAATAATGTGTTGTTTACTGAAATAGTTAATTTTTAGGAAAACACAATTCTAAATAAATAACTAAACTTTTGGAAAACAGAAGGAGTAATTTCATTTTTTATATAATTTTAATCTTTTTTTTATGGAACTGGTAAATTTATATTCTTCTTTAAAGGATTAACTCAATCATGTTCCTATATGGAATGGTGACTAAAGCTCCCTATCCAGTTAAAAGTGAACAATACTCATCCACTCATATTGTTCAAACACCCAAATACTAAAACGGTAACGACCATCCACCTTACTCACAAAAACTAAAAAAAAAAAAACCAAAAATAAATAAATAGTGTACTTCAAAATCTCAAAGAAGAAAAACTAGGAATCTCATCCTCCTGCTTGTTTGGCTCATCGCAGCTTTCTGCCTCCTTAAACCCGGACTCCATTATTTTTATATATTCTTCTCCCAATCCTTTCAACGAAAATAGGAAATATTTGATGAAATCTTTCCTTGAAATCTGCGAGGCTCTTCGAGGTTGAAGTTTTTGCGTCGTTAATATTGAGATATCTAAAATCGTAGCTTAAAATGCTGCCACTCTTCGTAAAGACTAATAGTTGTTTATCGAGAAGTCTAAACTCTTTAGTCCACCCCAATGACCGTACTCCATTCGTGCTGTCTCATGATTATCATTCCTGTTTTTATATAGCCATATGTCATAAGATTTTAGATGGATGGATCTACTGTTTTGAAATTTCAGTAGTACAGAACAAAAGCCCACCTAAAACCCCCATTGTACTACTACCAGCAATCCAATAGCCTCCTCCTGGCAGGGAAGCAGGTGATGAAATTTGTTCACCAACATTTTCATCAGCCAAATCGAAGACCACAATCACCCCTATTGCAACCCAATAAAGAGCTCCATTCAGAAAGACACCGGATATGCCGTAATCACAGAAAGCTCCGGATTCAAACTTCCCAACATTTCTCATACATTGCACCATATGTTGAACCCGCCACACCAAATCAATCAAGGTTTAATGTATCGTGGCGGGTCCTATCACACTAAATTAAAAATTTTCATCAAACCCGGTGCATAGCATGAGTTACATGTTAATTTTATTAAAAGAAAAAAAAAACTTAATCGAAAGATAATTGTTATGAGAAGTTATATATACCCAGGTGCGTAGCACGGGTACAAATCTAGTTAATTATTTAATATGGTACAACATGTTAGCAACTTCTTGCTTATTAAAAGCATTACAAAGGAGAGTGGACTTGTGGACTTGTTGTTGCATATGTGTTGACATGTGATGTAGGCTTCGGATTCTAGCTGCCTTTCCAAAAGTGGCTACCACTGTGTTATTTTTCCTGTTAATATATCGTACGTATGCTTGTGGGAGATTCTTCAGAATATACATAAACTTGGTTTTCTGCTTGCCATGCAGCCTTTGAATATTTGTTGTTAACTATATATGCTAATTGCATGCAGTACGTTTGTATGGTTACACTTGATAGTAGATTGATACTTAACCAGTTGCTTTCTATTAATAGTGATTGTGCCTTTGCATGGAGTGCCAAAGAAGCCCAACTCGATCCCGCCGCAATATACATAAATGATTTATTGTCTACCGAGTGCAATAAGAAGGCATAACCCGTAGATAAATTTTATTCCTTAAAGAAAACATCAATAAATATGATCCAATATGTATCCATTGTAGACCACAAAAGGTCTAATTACTCATGAACCCTGATCCTGAGACAAAGGAGGTGATGGTTCGTTGGGAGCTTCTTGGAGATGCTTTTTAATTTAATCAATCAAGGTAATGAGTGAAGGAGTGTTATTTTCAAATATCACAGAACATCTGTGTTGCCAAATGAACCACAAAATAGTTGTAATTTTATTAGAAAGGGGAGATGATAAAATTTGAAAACTTATGTAAATAATAACCGTAATCGCACGACTACAATGTAGAAGCGGCAAATACGGGTCGAACCCATCAGGAGCGGGGAAAATATTGTAATTTATATCTCTAATAAACTAATCAAAAATAGTATTTTTGGAATTTTTAGAATGCAAATGAAATAAATAAATAAAACTAAACTAATACAGTAAATACAATGAGAGGCTCGATAACCATGGTTTATAATATCCACCACATACCTATTTAATTACTGAAAAGAAACGTAATTCTTAAATATTTATTTATTCTCCGTTCTATCGACACCACTTATTGTATGTATAGAGTCACAAATATCACTAGTATACTATAAGCATATCACATCAAAATAAAAAACCCAAGCATGCACCATCAAATTGCACTGCCGAGAAAATTATACGAAACTAAATATTAATTCACAAATATTACTAGGTTATTTTAAGCATATCCTACAAAAAAATTAACCCAAACATGGGATATCAAACCAATGATCCTATCAATTATGCACAAAAATCATTGTATCGTACAAATCCGGTGAAACAACAATTCATATTTTCGATAAATAATAATCAAGAATTAATTTATTCAAATAATAATAGTCTTTTACTATATAATTCAATTCAAATAGCCTAGACCTCCAAGTGGTTTCAATCTCGTTTCCGCACCAGCAACTCCAAAAGAGATCACTCAACCTTTTCACTTTCTGTTCCAGCCGATACTTCCCTTCTTTCTTCTTTTCTGGTCTACAGTCCACTCCTTGTTCTCTGACTCCATCCCTACCTCCCTCTCTCTGATTTTCTCTAGTACCCTTACACCTCTTTTTTTTTTCTATTCCCTCCTCACCTTACAACCGCCAATCCCTCATATTTTTTCTCGACGTAAGTTCCCCCCCTTCTATCTATCTCTCCCTATTCGGTCCCAAGTCCCAACCTACAAAAACTAGCATTTTTGAGGGCTATTCAAAAAGATTTTAAGGCTACTAATTTAGTCTCATCCAATGAAGGTGGCTATGGGGTATCCTAAAAATAAAAAATGTTTATACTATTCTTTACCTTTACTCTAAACTTAAACATATATCCTTTATTTTCATAATCATTTTGAATACTCCTCTTCTCCTTCTTTATATCTACCGATTGAATTTTTTCTTCCATCGTTTTTATTTTGATTATCAAACATCGTCGACCAAAAAAACTTTAGAATTAATTGTTTGAAATTAAAACCAAAATTCATTAACCTTAAAGTTGAAACTTAGAACATCAAAACAAATTCGAGTTAAACAAACAAAACGGAAAAATGATAATAGTTGTATCCAAACTTAGATTTTATTGCTTGAAATCAAAATACTGATTGAAATTTTTCTAGGAATTACAGTTACAGAAACATAATCGGTTGGTAAAGAGTTGATTTTATCCACCGATTATGGTTGATGTTCTTAAGAAATGAAGAACATCAACCATAATCGGTAGGTAAAATTGATCGTTATCTACCGATTATTTTTGTGTCAACAAATTCAATTTTTATGTACTAAAAATTAAGCATAATCGGTAGATAACATGAACCCATGTATACCGATTATGAAAGCATAAAAAATCAAAATTTGATAAGTTTTGCAAAAATTGTATTTAGGGATACTTTCACAATTGGTAGATAATGAACATCACGAAACTACTGATTGTGAAAGTAGAGAAATTCAAAATTTTATTAGTTTTGCTAAATTTCAATTTGGGGATACTATCATAATCAGTAGATAATGAAAATCACGAAACAACCGATTGTGAAAGTGGAGAAATTCGAAGTTGAATTAGTTTTGAAAAAATTAAATTTGGGGCAACTATCACAATCGGTAGATAACGAACATCAGGAAACTACCGATTGTGCTTCTATTTTGGAACAAAAGAGTATAATCGGCAGATAACGTACTCTATTATCTACCGATTCTGGGACGTTAATGGCGCTGAATGCATCCATCGTCATCTCTAATCGTTATTGAACCTTCAACATGATATTTTTAGTGATGTTTCCCACCTTATTCTTCATACTCATTCATTTTTATTATTGATTTTAGGTAAACCTAGTTTTCCCAAACTTCTTCTTCTCTGATACACTCTCTATTTGTTTTTAAAACTATAACTCAAATGATTTTTTTTTCACACTAACATGATCAAAATTAAGTAACTAATTAAGTAAGGGTAGATTAGCCATTATGAAATATATATGGATAAGAGGTGTATTGATATTACTTCGTAGTGACCCTATTTTGTTTTATTGGTCGCCCCAAATTCTTTTTGGGTCGCCCTAAAAAACGCTAGGCTAAAAAACTTCAGAAAAATTATGTTCTTTTCTTTTATATAAACCTTACCTTGCTTGAGTTTAAGAACCAGCGGAAACTTATTTCGCCAACTCACGTGCCTTCACCTTCGTGCTTATACGAAGGATTTATGTTTATTTTATAACATTGGGAATTATGTGGTCAACCTATAAACACATAAAAATAGTAAAATTAGTATAATTATAAGAATTAACAAATACTCCCTCTTTTTTTTAATTTTAGTCCGCTTTGACTTCGTCAGAATATTAAGGAAACCATAGTATTTTACTTGACTACCCTTAGTTACTTACCTATTTTATTTTAATAAAAACGTTAGTACTAAAAACTACTTAAAATTGTTAGGAGGATTGTAAATAGGAAATAAAAAAGGAAGGCTAAAAGATTATTCCCTCCAATTCAAAATAAGTTTTCGCTTTGACTAAGTCAAATTATTAAGGAGACCATAGTAATATACAAAATTACCCCTACTAAATGCTATATTGTTACTAAAATTAAAAATATTATTTTATTTTTAAAAGGAATAAAGTATAAGAAATAAAGATATTAGCGCATTTGTTTCCTAATTATACAAATATTATTTAAGATTTTAAACTGGGTCCCATTAAAAATAAGTTTATGGATATAAGAGATTAAGGGTATATTTGAGAGTTTGTCGAGATAATACGACCCTATAAACAGAAGCTGGACACAATTTTGAAACTGGCATAAATGGAATAGAGGAAAAATATTTTGAAAGGAGGGAGTATATACTTATGGAGTATAAATTTAATAAGAAATTTAATTTTTGGAGCCAAATATATTTTCTTTTAAAAGGTATGAAAGATAAAAAGAAAGATATTCAAAATTTGTTTCCTAATTATACAAATATTCTTTAATATTTTAAATTGGGTCCCGATAAAAATTAATTTATGAGTATATAAGATTGAAGGTATATTCGAGAGTTTATCAAAAAAATACGACTATAAACAGAAGCTGGATACAATTTTGAAACTGACGAAAATGAAATAGAGGACATAAATAATAAAACAAAGGGAGTATAAATTAGGCGGTAAATATGTAAAAATTAAGTGCTCATCAGGCGAGTACGTTGGAGAAGCTATCCAGTTAGAAAACCAATCACTAATAAATCCTGAGGGAGAGTCATCTATCACTGCAGCTAGCGAAAACAAGAACCAAATTGCTCTAGAAAATGAACATTATATATAGGAATATGTGTTTCTCTATTTCTGGAATTTGAGAACCACACAAAGAATATGATGGGGTTATTGCCGACACGTGAGAGGAAGACGGCTCAAAGTTTATAGAGCCTTGTTCACTAACTTCCGTTAAAAAAGTCTAATCTTCGAAACAATCAGGAGGTTCTATAATTTTTTCCATGGGAAATTAATATTGTTACTGGGGGATTGACTCGGAGGAAATTATACACTTTTTTAACTAAGAAAGAACTAAAAACATGATGTTTCTATCTGATTATATCAGATCGAGATAATTGCGAAAATAATGAAAGGATTTTAGTCGTAGTTTCTGGGGGGAAAAGGTCGTCAAGTTGGAGGTGTCCCAATTTCCTTCAGGAGAGATTAACTCATTAACCAAATGAGGAACTGGTTCATATCCCTTCCAGTTGTCTTGGGGATGCTGGTTGAATTGGGAATCCAAACATTTCACAAATTTTGGTGGAGGCTATACCTCTGATTGCCAGATAAAATTATCATTAATGCGGGATAGAACTTTTTGTATACTTGTCCAATTACATGATAAATTAGAACTCCTCGTTGAATCAAAATGATTGGAATTAGGAAAAATTTTGGTTTTAGGAGTTGGACCCAAAAATGGTTGGGTTCTCAAATGATTCCATTCACTAGTTTAATTAGCAGAGTTATACTGAATTTACGAGGATTTTTTATACCAGACCGCCCTGTGATTTAGGATTCATATGCTTGACCAAGCTTTGATATAACCCCCTTTCCTTTAGATTTGTTTTTATTCCACCTAAAATCTCTCTGAATACGATCAAGTTGACCAAGGGTGGTTTTTGGAAGAACAAGACAATGCATTTTGTATGTGTGGTAAGATTGTAGAATTGATTGAATAAGGACGGTATGTACGACTTGGGAAAGGAGTTTCGACTTCTAACCTTCCAGAGTAACATAGTATTTGCGTAGGAGAGGCTTAAAATTCTCTTTGTGATTTTTGTCAAAGAATATCGGAGTGCCTTGATATCGATCATTTTTTATCATTAACGGGAGTTTTAAGATTTTGCTATTATTTTACCATGTTTATGATGAATCCGGAGGCTTCTTAATTGGTGTTTGATGGGACACCAATTAAAAAGTTTTTATAATCTCAACCACGTGTTTCTGCTTGGTTTGAAAATATTTTATCTTGACCTTCTTAGGATAAAGTTCTTGATTTACAATAGAACCATTAAAGTTGGGTTTCTTAAACAAAAATCCCCAAATCCAAAATTTTAAAATTAGTGGTTTTTTTTTTGTGTTGTCTCCTAAACCAAGAATAGAAGATAAATGATTGTAACTTTGTTGTTAGTATGTTATTAAATACTTTTGTGATATTTGTATTTTGTAAATTTATATATTTGGAAAGCTCTTTAAAATTATCTCGCTACGAGTACAAATAAGAATATTAATAAAATATTTCATTATCTTCAAATTTTATATTGTTAAAGGAGTCCGATATGTGTTCTTACTAGTACATATTACTAATACCCATATAATTTTTTTTTGAAAAAAGAAAGTAAGTTCATTAATAAAACTACTGGATTACATGTCGTATATCCTCCAACAGTTGCAGACTGATACTACGGGGGGAAGAGTTATTCCATACCCTATTGATTCTCTCAACTCTTGTTAATTGATATAGAAATATCTGCTAATTTATTCATCTCGTTTGGCACATAGTAACAAGACCAATAGCTAAATTCCTTATAGCGCTTTTAGATATCAGAAGCAGAAGTGTGTTTGCTCCTTCAAAAGTAGAAGTCAGAAGCAAAATTATTTTTCTTCAAAAAAAGTTAACCTTTTTGCTCCTAAAAGTCGTTTTAAAATTCGATACCCAAACTGACTTCTAGAAGTCGAAAAATAACTTATGAGTGCACATCCAAAGAAGCTATTAAGGACTAGTCTAATGTCCTTAATTAAACTAGATTTGTACCATTGCTACACACTGGGCGTAGTAAACTTCTTCTAAAAGTGTATACAACAAAGTTTGAGCGTAGTGTCAGAAAAGTTAGCTTTGATAATTTTGCTAAAAACAATCGCTAAAAGTGATATCAATACACAAAGCCTTTAGCATATCAGGGTGGTGTGAAGCATGCAGAAGTGTATTATATGAAGCACCGGATTTATTGTAAACTTCTGGCGTTTATTCCTTTGTGTTATAAGTTATTAGATCCATGTAATATCCCTTGTGAACCCGTTTTAACCCGCATATATATATATATATATATATATATATATATATATATTCATGAATCTTAATTGATTGGTCATTAAATTAAAAGTACTTTTCAACTCATGCAACAAAAAAAAAAAAATTCAGTTGTATAGTGGTTGTGGCGCACTCTCGTATATCAATGACTTTCTTGGTATTGAAAACTGCACACAACTATGAAGTTGAAACTAGTCGTTACACCCATACATTAACCACGAAAACTTACAAAATGAAAATAAAAATGTTAGAGCCGAAATTCTACTAAACCCACTGTTGTCATAACTCATACAGTCTAAATTTTACAAATTAAAAGTTAAATCGAGTTTAGGAATATTTATGGTTTACCATAAATAAAGTGTTTTGTCCAACAATTTTTTTTTCTAATTAAAAATATAAATTAACTATAATTGTTTATTAAAGACGATATAACGTAGATCGTCGATCTGAAGTGTTGTCCACCCATTGGAGGTGATGATGACCCGGTACAATTAAGTATGAAGTGTAAAAGAAGTGTAATAATTTTTAAACTCAATAGCCAATATAAGAATGAGTTTCATTTACCCCAGAATATTTTCACCAATTCAACTTTGATAAGTGTCCTCACCATAATTACCGCATCACAAAAAACTTATTTCATCCAATAGGAGCGAGGGTTATTAAGCAGTATTACATAATATCATAGTTAATAGTTGATTTACATTGAACTGTTGCTTGTTCTAGTTGCATTCACCATTGCTGGCAAAAAGAGTTCTTTTGTCCCCCAAAATAGAATTCTTGGCTCCGTCCCTGATCAGAATTTTGTTAAAAGGTTCTTAGATACAAAAAACGAGTGTAAATTATAGGTATTTGATCTCCTAATTCCTACCTGAGATACCTGTATTTCTGTTAGGCTTGTCTAGTTGAAAGATGTCTGAAAGTTCACCCAGGTATGACAGGATTAGCTTTAGCTGCATTTGTTGTAGAGTGTCGGTGAACGCCAGGATTCATTCTTGACGCTCGAGCATTCACCAGTGTTTTCTCCGATTCTGGATTAATTAAGTAAGAAGAGCATAATTGATTGAGAAGAAGGTCATGCCTTTCTTGAAATCTGATCAATCTCAACTCCGCGTTTCTAGCGCATCACTTATGATTCTTAGTTTTTCTTTAACACTTACCTTCTTTCGCCATTTCTTAAGATGTGGCAAGGAGAAGGAGATTGATGCAGTGAAGCCTCAGAGAACACAAAGAATGTGACCAGACTCCATTTACGTTTAATCTGTCAGAGAGAAATGTAGGAACTAAAATGTGAAAACAGAGAAATTTTTTATATGATGCTTGGCTTTGTGTATGGGCAAGTAAGGTTGCTTGATAGGAATAGTGGAACAAGAACGAACCACAAAATTTTGTATCAAACTTTACCCATATTTTGCGAGAAGTTTCCAACGTAGCATCACCCATGGATTCCAAGTTAACGGTACACTTCCTGTAGTCTCTACGATAAAATATACTTCTCCGTTTTATTTAAAGTATTTGTCCTTTAATCCATTTTCACCAAATTTAAAATTATGTCCAGCTTCTGTTTATAACCGTATTATCTCGATAAACTCTTAAATATACCCTTGAATTTTTATACTTATAAACTTATTTTTAATAGAACACAATTTAAAATATTAAATAATATTTATACAATTAGAAAACAAATGTGATAATATCTTTCTTTCTTATACTTCATTCCTTTTAAAAATAAAATGATACTTTTAACTTTAGTAATAATAAAGTATTTAGTAGAGATAGTTTTGAATATTCCTCCTATTTTCTTAATTTTTTGACTTAGTCAAAATGAACATATATTTTAAAAAGAATGGAGTATATACTTCCCCCGTTTCAGCTAAAGTGTTATCATCACTTTTTTATTTAACTTAAAAATAGACCAAAATAAAAAAATGATAGTAACACTTTTGCTGAAACGGCTGGAATGGAGGTAGTATTATTTTTTTCTCATTGCATAAAAAAATTCTAAGAAATAATAGAAAAACGACCAAAAACTGATCAACAGAAATTGGCGAAACACATAAGTGTGATATTCCGTACTGCAGAAATCGCACCTAAACCTAATAAATAAACTGATTGTGTATTTTACGTGTAGCCAATATCTTCAGAGTTGAGCGGGTCAAGTTCCCTTGTCTTGTATGATTTAAAATAACATCTCAGACGAAACTCATTTGCTTGGAGCACGCCTCGGCTTTTCTCTAGCTGTCTAACGACCGGTTAAAAAATTCTACCTATGCTTGCTTATGGTTCTTAATCTGTATTCTTGATATCCATGTACTAATGTCAAACGGTGTTTCCTTTACTCTGACATGGTTGGCTTTCTTGGGAGTGGATATCGTTTTACAACCTGTTTCGATTAATTCACTTGAACTTGAATTAAGGCTTCTGCTTTGACAATTTTGCCGATAATCTTTCTCGAACAGTTTTCAGGTCTTTGTTATGTTTGCTTGGTCTTTTCTTCCTTCTCCCTTTTCTACACTTCTTACCTTTTAAACGACGGCGACGGATCTCAGGATCAGCCCAACCTTTTCCCCATTCTGAGAAGGTGGAAATATATTTTTGTATTGTTGTCGAGAGTAAAATGTCTGCCTCAGGGCAAACGTGGAAAACTGCCTCACGATCAGACTGAAGAAACTTCAGTCCCAACTCTGTAAGCTCCGGGAATTTTATGGAAGGTCAAACCTGAACGAAAGTCAGAGAATTACAGGTGGCCATTATTTTTCTGAAAAACCTCATTAAAAGGCTAGAAGACTATTAGCGCAACAGATCAATGGGCATTCAATTACTTACCATGTCAGCCCCCTCTCGAATGTACGCCCTTATCTTCTAATACGCGAGCAAGACCTTGCCACCATAACCTATCAGTTGCTGCAAATTTCGGAAACTGTCCAAATAAACATCACATCAAAACTTGTCTACTCAAATGTGAAAGTAAGGATTTTATTGGCAAAGGATAATATTTACATCCAAAATTCTCGACTATATATATAAATAAGAGAGAAAACCACGAGTCAGGAACTAGCTGTTCCGTTATTATGCTGACCGATGTCCTGAACTCCAGCTTTTCTGCGGGTCTCCCTCTACATAGTTCTCATCATAAGAGCCAACCCCATACCTCGTATGCTCCTAAATTCAATAGATCTCAATCTCAGATAAAGATAACATGTCGTGAACATCCACTTAATAAATGCAACTCAAAAATACCTTGAGATATAAAACAATCCTTTATATTAATCTGCAGTAATAATATGCAATCAATATACCAAAGCATTACATGGTAGACTAGGGATCTTTTCTTACGAAAACCAAGGATTCTGGGTAAATGAGAATGAAAATAAAAAATAGATAAAAGGGGTTTCCAAGCTCATACTAAAATTGCATCTGTCATAGCCAACTCTGAACCACGTTTCTTACAAGATAATTGCAGTTTGTGTCATATGACTCGCATCAATGATCAACTAACTCAACTAAAATGCCAAACTACTTGGTGCTTATTGATTGTTTGAATCATAAAAAGAATGATGTCTAGAGTAACATGTTAAAATCCTTATGCACGCATAGTGATACAGTCAAACTGCTGAAGAAAGACTCACACGTTGAGCTGCAAGTATCCGCAAGAAAATATCTGTCTTGATCACACCTGACAATTTTTACCAAATGGTCTTTCGTTCAAAGAAACTAATATCAGGGACTCACAAAGTAAGGAATCAATATGAAGGTTGAGCGACTTAGAAAAGACACTTCCCATGACCAAAATCTTCCCCAAAGTACTGTCCAAGTGTCTTAGCTCGGCAAGTTGAATTGCCCATAACGAACCTACAGATGACATGAAAACCGAGAGATGGTATCTTTAAATGTTCATAGAACAATAAATAAACTCATGGAAAAGGAGATGCACATGAATTCTCTAATGAAGAGCGATACAAAACCTGAAGCAATCAGATAACATTTTATATGCTTTTTTTGTCTGTTCTTCACTCCGTTTACTCGGCAGAAGTGTAGGTGTTCTTGATAGGTTAGCATATAGAACTGCTTGACAGAAACCAGAAGTTTATAAAACATTATGGAGAAATAACTATAGATAGTAGGAAAGTATAAGCTAAGTGCAGAATGTGTGAAATAGTGTATGAAAGGTGTTCTGACTTCCTCATGCATCATATACAACCATCTCGAGAAACATCTTAGAGGAGATCTCCTCACTCCAAAAGTGATTGCTAGTTTACTTGGATATACAGTTTAACATACTTTAATATTATAGTGCAAGCATGAAGTTGAATATAGAAGAACTTACTGCAATCTGCTAATTTTCCATCCCTTCCAGCTCGACCTGCTTCCTGATAGTATGCTTCCAAACTCTGTCATCGAAGAAACAGATAATGAAGAGCAAATGTTAGATGCCTGTTATAGGAAATGATCAAATACTTACTGTAGTGCTGAGATAAATATTTCAGTTACTAGAGATATAGACCTGTGGCCGACCATAATGAATGATTTTCCATACGTTTGACTTGTCTATCCCCATTCCAAAAGCAATTGTTGCAACAACAACCTGGAGAGTGGGAGATATAAGTCGAGACCACCTTTTGAAGTATCAGTAAGGACAATATTATCTCCATTCTGGTAATAGTGGCTACATAAAGGTTTGATTTAAAACAAGTAAGGAAAAAATGCAGGCATGCATCAGATAAATTTAAACATGGGGATTAGTTTGTACAGAAAATCTACAACTACAACTAGATTATAGTATTAACTAATTTAACACCATACCTCTAAGGAGTTTTCGTGGAACTCCTTGTGGACCTTTCTAAGATGCACTTTTGGAAGCTGAAACAAAGTCAGGAGATAACTTTTGAACCACATAGAAAGTGAAAAACAGAAAATATAACGCCTATAGAGATTGTACATAATAGCTGCATCACAAGAAAATCACTAAATTTATAAGTAAACTCACATCGCATCTTAGATTTGTGACACTGATATAGATAGTACAATCTAGACATGGGATGTGGACTGAAAATACTCCAAGATGCACCAGAAAAAAGTAGGGCAACTAAACAGTAATCAATTTAGATTTGCACCTTTGCATTGTAAGCTGCAGCCCTTATGCCAAACATACAGAAATACTTTGCCAATGCTACAGTTTCTTTTCTAGTTGGCACATAAACAATAGTTGGGCCCCCATTGAAAGGCTCTTCCAGAAGTTTCAGTCTGTCCTGTGGGTTGATTGGATGACGATTTGTTTCAGATGGATTCTGCATTTCCATATTCTAAAAGTGCCTTATAATTTTTCAGTGGACATAAATTATGAGCCTAACTTTCTACTTCTGAATCTGCTAATATAGTATGACTTATCCAGCTTAAGCATATGTATGTGAGTCAAAAATTTGTAAGTTAGTGGGAGCAGAATAGGTAGAATGAAAACAATTCAGAAAATAGGTTACCATCCAAATCATCAACACTTTGCGGAACGTCTAACTCATCTTCCAGAAATCCAACTAACAGTTGCTTTTTCTTACGCGAAGCTACACCCTTCCTATTGCCGAAGCTAACTTCAGCATCATTTCCATCAGAGTACTCATCTTCAAAGTCCTCCAAATCACTTAGAGAGGTTTCTTCTGAATCAGATAAACTATCGTTTACATATCCCATAGAGCAGTTAGACTCGTCCAATGAGTCCTCAACCACATTGGTGTGTTTCCTTTTGCCAACAATTCTACGTGTCTTATACAAGTCTACCAATTCCTGAAAGTCCTTCTCATAAGATCTCGCAGATGTCCTACTATGTTTTACCTGTAAATATAAAATAATAAGAAAACAGCAATGCAGAACTGGTTTAGTGATAATGAACAACAAGATTAACTTACTGAAAAGCGAAGATTTGGTCGGAAGAATGATGTGAGGACTATCTTTGTCTCCATAAGCTTCTGTAACACATCACTCGCTTTCACTTCCCAATCTGCTCCTAACCCTTCCTCTTGTAAATTTTCAGCAACAAACACAGTTGAATTTCCATTGCGCAGACCAAAGTACTGCCCGTATAAGAACGACACACTGTTTTCACTTCTTTAGACCTAGACAGCAACTCTGGTTCAGAAACGGATGTACTCACCTCTCCCTCAATCCTACTTCTTTTGAGTCTAGGTGGTTGGAAATGGTCCGTAATACTAGACTATTTAATCCGACCAGAAGACAACGAAGAAGTCACCGCCCTCTTTCCCAGCACACGTCTGCTACTAAGTGCACAGGAAGGTTCAACGAACCCGTACTTACATTGCTAGGTTTCTTATGATGATTACTAGGATTAATAATGAAATCAACTGCTTTATCAAGAGTTGGACCTACTGATTCTACGGCTTCAATAACTTGAGAGAACTCAAAACCTATTTCAATCAATTCAGCAATGACATGGTCAGACGATACGCTGCTCTTTTCCATGGTCTACAAATTTTCTTCCCAACCCTAACAATTGTAAAAATTGATTGATAAATCAATCCCAAATAAGGAACCCTAGTTTGAATTATTACATTGAAAATTAATTAGTCAGGAGTTATAAATAAATAGACTGTACCTTAGGTTATCGATTGTTTCCTACATAGATTTGAATTCAATCTGTGTTAGATCCCTTCCAACTAGGAAGAGATTTGAAATTGCAAGAGCTGAGGGTTTTAAACGCGCGAAATAAAAATCACATTTGAAACCCACGTTTTTTCTTTTTCTTTTCTTTTTTGGTACATTAGTTAAATATCCCTACACATCAAACCTTTCCCAAATGCTCATGTATAAAATAAATATACCGCTACCCTGTGCAGCACGTATCGGCCGGTACGGCCGAAATTTCGGTCGGTTTGGCGGTACCGGTCAGTGAACGGTACGAATTTGGGTTTTTCGCCGAAACAATATTCTAGATGAAATACCGACCGGTACGGTTAAATACCGGTATTACCCGATATTATCCGGTTTTACCCGGTACACATTATTGTCCGTCAGATGAAAAAACTGATATGAATCCTAGGACTGATATTTACTTCTCCTCTGCTACATCTTCTTCTTCGTTTAGAAGCGCCACCATCTCCTATATTTGCCCTGTTCAGCGCATCCATCTCTGCTTCTCCTCTGAATAGGTCGCCTCCGTCGCCTCCATCTTCTCTGCTCACGACAACCCAAGGTAAGGTTCCCTGTAATTTTCACTTTCCCCCAATTTAATTTTGGCTTGTTTCATTCTAGGGTTTGGTTTTTTATTATTCCTTTGGATGTAAATTGAGCTAGAAAATGAAAATCTAATGTAGAGATGATGGTGATTATTAGGTTTCAATGGAATTTTCCTCTTTTGTATTAGAAAACTTGGAATATCAATTTTGTTTTGGTCCATACAGTAGGGTGCATCTGTAAGAACAATTGGTCGCTCCTTTACTAGACATGAACATAATTCTCTGCAAAAACAAAATTTGCTAAGTGTTGCAGCTGTAAAAACTCTAGTACAGCAGGCAGTAGCGGAGCAAGAGTTGAAACATAATTTGTTCCCTTTCCACACTGATTGATTACTTCAAGCTTATCTCGTACATGTTCATGGAGAGGTGGGAAATTAAGAATTACCGGTTACATTTCACATTCCCATTAGTGATTCTTTCTTTATTTAATCTGAGTTCAACTAAGACCTACAACTCCACCTACAAATCAACTATGATGTCGTCATTGGGTCAAAATGGCTAATCACTTGTGGGAAACAAAAATAAATTCCTCAGGTTCGTGATGTTACACACATTCCCTTTGCTGAAAGAGAATTGATGTTGATAAAGATTGCTGTAAATGTTGTTGCGAGAAGGGATGTCCTTGACATTGCTAGCATTTTTCGAGCAAAAGTTGTTGATGTGTCTGATCATACAATCACCCTAGAGGTTTGTATTTTTCCTTAGACATAGACACTCCATGATGACAACTTACATGATATATAGTATCTTTATTGTGCTTTCTTTAGATGTTATTGTGCGGTTGATGATTTCAGCTATGGGTCAACAGTGAACTGCATTGTTAGGTCAGAATATTTTGTTGTTGATGTGCTAGGTTAAATTTTCTGTAAGAAATATCTCAAAGAGTTGGACATCTTCATTTTTCACATCTATACTAGTAAATTTTCTTGCAGTTATTTATCATGAACTAAGGGTTTCTTTTTTTCATGACCATAATTATTGAAACTTAATCTTTGCCCCTTGTCAGCTCACTGGAGATTTGGACAAAATGGTTGCTTTACAGAGGTTACTAGAGCCTTTTGGCATTTGTGAGGTATGTCATTCATTAACTTAATATTTTCGAGATATTGCAGTGCTAGCTTCCGCTCGTCTTTGTACTGTAAGAGTGTTATATGGGTTGCATTTTAAGATCTATGAGCAAACGGTGTCGTTTAAGATTTATTGAAACATGTTTTCCAAATAATACGAGTCTACAATGATGGTTTCAAATAATAGGAATCATTTTAGACCTATCTAAACGTAGATATCCAAATTTGTCAGTTTATTATTAACTACTGGTTACTGCCAACCTAAGTCCCAGTTTTTTCACGACCAACTGTTTTAAAAGGGTCCCCATTACAAACCTGGGTTCGTTTTTTTGGGGGTAATCTAGCTATTGTTGAAATCTTTATGCTATTCTGTATTTGTTCTCTGAAGGTGGCAAGAACAGGAAGATTGGCACTTGTTCGTGAGTCTAAAGTGGATTCCAAGTACCTTCGTGGATATGCCTTGCCCATTGACACTTGTTCTTGAGTCAAAAGTGCATTCCAAGTACCTGTGTGGCTATGCTATACCTCTGCAATGTCAAGGATTATCGGCTATGGCAAGGAGAATAATGTGTTTTCCAGTTATAAAAGTAAGGATTCTTGGCTTGCCGAACTGGCAGTGGAAAGGAGAAGAGTTTTTAACCTACTGCTGTAAGTTAAGGTTTTCTTCGAGATAGTTTGTAAAAGAGTTTGTTTAATTTTGTTTATAGATGTGTTTAGTCACTTTTGATATCATGATTCCAAGTGGATTTTAGATGCCAACCTTTTCAAAGTTGCTGCTAAGTCATGCTCTTCTTATAGTTAAAAGCATCATCAAAAACGAACTTGTTCTTCAACAAATCAACCTAAATTGTCATCAAGAAAAGCGAAACGAATTTATATATGAGCAACAATCAATACTTATTAAGGATCTTTGCAGCAAAGCATAAAAATGACGGATTTACAAAGAAAACCGAGTAACTGACAAGATATTTTTCACCTTTTCTTTGAATCCAGTACAACGGCTGCGGAATCTATGGATTTACGAAGAAAACCGAGTAACTGACAAAATTGTAATATGGTTGTTTAATTAGTACTTTAGACGGTGAACTTTGAAGTTGTTGTTGTTTATCTTGTGTTTTTTGTTTGAACTTTGAACTATATGTGGAATCTATGGATCTATATATTTCGGATGAAAAAACATTTGTTATAACGTGTTGAAATATATTTATAGTTATAAAATGTGATCTAGTATTTTTTTTATAAAATTATAAGTATAAAATATATGGACCGATATTTCGCCGGTATTTAAACCGAAATTTCCCCGATATACCGGCGTACCAGTGTATCGCTCTCGACCGGTACGCACCGAAATTCGGTATGGTACAACCTTACCTCCACCATTTTGGAATTTTATCTATTTAAAATTAGATTATTTTAATATCCTTATTCATTTAATTTTTTCATTATCTATTATATATAATATTTTTTTTCTTTCAAAAAAAATAACAAATTTCTTTCTATATCACTTTATCACCACCACCATTCTACTATCACTCCAACTTGGCTAGTGGTGGTGCTAGTGGTAGTGGTAGAATAATGGTGGTGGTAGGATGGTGGTGGTGATGGTGGTGGTAGAATGGTGTTGGTGGTGGTACTGTTGGTAGAATGGTAGTGGTGGTGGTGGTGCTAGTGGTAGAATGGCGGTGGTAGAGGTGGTGGAATGCCGGTGGTGGTGGTGTTAATAGTGGTGGCGATGGTGATGGTGATGCTAGTGGTGGTGGTGGTGGTGGTGCTAGTGGTGGTAGAATGGTGGTGGTGGTGTCAACATTTTAAAGTTGACATCAAAATCTGGTGTTCACAACCCAAGTTGACATAAAAATTGAAAACTCATAAAAAAGTCATGTTATTGACATCATAATCTGGTGTCAACAAACTAAAGTTGACATCAAACTGAAAATTCAGAAAAAAATTATGTTGTTGACATCATAATTTGGTGTCAACAAATCAAAGGAAACACCAAAAACTAGTGTCAACAAACCAAAGTTGATACCAAAACTGAAAATTCAGAGGAAAAAAAAAATGTTGCTGACATCATAATATGGTGTCAACAAACCCAAGTTGACACCAAAAACTGGTGTCAACAAGCCAAAGTTGACACAAAAACAGAAAATAAAAAAAATAAAATGTTGTTCACATTATAGTCCGGTCTCAACAAACCCAAGTTGACACCAGACAACAAGCCAAAGTTGACACCAAAATTGGAAATTCAGAAAATAAAAGTTATGATGTTGATATCAAAATATGGTGTCAACAAGCCAAAGTTGACACCAACAGTGAAAATTCAGAAGAAAAAAAAGTTATGTTGTTGACATCATATCTGGTGTCAACAAACCCAAGTTGACACCAAAATTGAAATTCAAAAAAAAAAATATGTTATTGACATCATAATCTGGTGTCAACAACCCAAAAATTATCATACTTGGATGAATGAACCTGACGTGAATCGAATACGCATATTCTGACGTGGAGTCGGTTGTGCTACCATTACACCACATGTTCATACAATATAACTTCTTCGATGTTTATAAGGTTCACTAACAATAGACTTCGGTAAGGAAATCAACTTACTAAATGTTTCATGATGAGAGAAAACTGACCCACAATGAATATTTTAAGTTAATCCATTAAAATAACACGTCAAACAACGGGAATATGTTTAATTGCATCAATTTGAATCATTTTTCTTAAACATCAATTCTTATTTATTCACACATAAAATCCTACTTTCAACATAAATAACCAACTATTGGCAAAAGCATTAAGCACATAAATTGATGGATCAACAAGTAGGACTACAAAACAAAGTGGAAAACAATAATGTAATAAAATCTAGTGATGTACAACAGGTTAAATTTTTGACACACAAGAATCACATATAAAAGCATTAGCATCATAGCTAATTAACATACCCAAACTTATAAAGCATGCAACCTCCCATCTCACTGCACGAGTATACCAACTGATAGATACATTTTTGTGTCTGATTTGATCTTAATATTATATATTGTTGGTACTCGATTTTGTATTTATTATGGTTTTTATTTCTTTGTAGGTGTTTTTGGAGAAATGATAACGACACCCTCAACTTGGATTAAAGAACCCACTCTTTGGTTAAGGGCACCCACACCCAGAATTCAAATGATAGAAAGTGGCGGGAAGAAGAATTTATATTCTTCACGTACATCATGAAATAGGAAACTCAAAAGAAATTTGGAAACAAGCTTGGAGTTTGGAAATTCCTTTACTTAGGAAACTAGAATTATGCGGGAAAGAATTAAAAAGGGAATGATATCAATTTCTTCTCTTATTAGCATCCAGAAACGAAGAAATCAGGAAGTAAAGAATTCTGTTTTTGGAAAAGATTTTCGGTGGTCTGCCAAGGATCAAAGGAAAGATTTGAGAGGATTAAAGGAAGTTTTGGGTGATGGGTAGTATAAATAGAGGATACTAGAGAGTTTGGGGTACTGATGTAATTTTAAAGTGGTAAATAAAGATTCGTTACTCAGACTTGTGAAGATTGATTTTAAATCTAATTCCTAAAATAAAAAATAAAAAAACTTAAATATTTTTTATAAGGTTGAGAGAAATCTGAGGCTAGGATTCCACTATTTTCCAATTTCAAAAATAATAATTTTAATCATGCAATTCTAACATTTTAATTTGATTCTAAATCATTGCAAAAATAGATTTTCAAAACAACAACTGTATAACAAAAGCATGGAGCATCTAGGACCTAAGCCGAGGCATGCACCATCTAACGGAATCACAATTGCTTAACAAAAATCTTTTAAATCAATTTTTAATCAAGGCAATTAATCATAAATAAATTGCATAAATTAATTAAATAATTACCACATAATTGTTGGAAAAGTAGCTTCCTTCATAGCCTCAGAGATGAAGTTTAGCTCCTCATTGTAATGACAAAACCCTCAAAAATCGATTTTATAACTCAAAAATTGCTTACAATAAGAATATAAATGCTCACAGACACTCTGATACGGTTATAGGTGTTGCTGTGAACACTTCGCACCGTTACAGAAGGTATTTAGAATGAATACGCAACAAGAAACAGATTTCTGTTGCGGTTTGAAATAAAGGACGGACTACTGTGTAATGAACGATTGTTTCTTGGTGTAATATGCTTCGTGTTCTTGATGTGCAACAACAGAAATTTGAACTTCCTGTTTACGTGATTCTCGTGATTGTGAGCAATTCTAAGCTTCCCAATTCTTCTCTCCCCCTCTGGACACCTCTAAGCTTCCAATTTATACTAATCACCACCAAAAACAACCCAAAAATCCCCTCCAAAACTTCTTTTAATTCTCGCCATTCCTTCCCGTGAAAAACAATTTTCTTTCCTGATTTGTTTTTCTTGCTCCGTTTATTGATTCTATGATTAGAAGAATATTTAGATCTTTCTTCTTTTCTTCTTATTACCCAAATAACTTGATTTCCTAAAACAACTTTGAGAATATTTCCAAAATTAAAGCTTGTTTCCATATTCAAGTTATTTCCTGTTTACGTGAGAATTGTTCCCGCCAACTTTTTTCATTTGAAATTTGGGGTGTGGTTGCCTTTAACCAAAGTGTGGGTTCCTTAATCCAAGTTGAGGGTGCCTTTAACATTTCTCAAAAAATACCTAAAAAGCAATAAAAACCATAATAAGTACAAAATCGAATAATAACAATATATAAAATTGAGATCAAGTCGGACACAAAAATGTGTCCATCATATACCCCCAAACTTATTATTTGCTAGTCCTCGAGCAAATCTAATCTAAAAAATAAAATCCTAACTCACTTTCGCAGGAATCGCGACTACGTTTAGCATATGTAATAAGCCGTTAAACCCCTAGGTGTCCCTAGTGGACGAGTTTTGTCTCGTGAGGGTTTACAAGAGGTATACCCACAAAACCTTTACTCCAGATTTTAGCGACTCGTGAAAAATTAAGGGTATACACTAAACAAGCTATTTAGTTGGCTTACTCAATTCTTCGGCTATGGGAATCATTACCCTATATGAGTCCAATTGCTGTACACGAGTGTTTACTCGAGCATACTAAAATTCATATATAAGAAAACAGAGCTCTACTCAGATAATCGGTCAACCACAAGTCTCAGAATCTATCACAGTTCAACCACATGAAAATATTTAGAAGATGAGCATGGAAAATATGAAGGTTGCACGTGTTGACTAAGGTGACGGTGTTTCCCATATCTGTTTGAAGGTCATTGCTAGGATGAAACCTAATGAATTCGAGATCAGCACCCACTGTTCTTAACTCTAATATTAATATCAATTCAACTTGTCTATACTCGAGTTCCCATGGATCCTGCATTCCACGCTTGCTTAGGCGACGGAGACATGGAGAACCCACAATTTTTTAACAATAATATTTTGTTTATTTTTTTTTATTTTTACTCTTTTTTTTTCTTTTCTTTTTTTTAATAATAATGGGGCTTGATCTCAAAACACTCTATTTCATCCCGACGCCGATAAAAATTTGATACTGGGCCCCACCAAATCACTTAGAGAAACACAAAATTGCAAAAGTAAAAACAGAAAATGATATGGTAGTGATAGACTCCGAGATGTGGTGACAACTATGATGTTATTTCTAACACCTGAACTCTGTCCTTTTATGAATAGACCATTTCACTAGGCACACCAATTCCTATAGAAAAAGAGTTAAGTTTCCATCTACCTAGAATGGTTAGTGTCACCCTGAAGTGTTCACAAGTTTCTAAATTCTAGAACTTTATTATTCGACTAAAAAGTTTCTCCCTTACCCCCAAACTTAAATTAAACAGTGTCCTCAATGTTTCTAAATATGAATGATTAAGAGCATGAACAAGGAGAAACGGTTACCAATCGAAGGAAAAGAGCTAAGGAAAGATATTACCGTGTCGTATGAACATGGGTTACCTCCCAGGAAGTGCTAAGTTTAAAGTCTTCATCCAGACTTAGAAATAATTAGTCACCTCATAAAATCATATAGCAATAGTCGGAACAACTGTGGGTCATCTGAATCAAATAGGGCTATCCAAAATAAGAGGAAACAACAACAGGCCAAGAAAATGAACAAACCGAGCACACCCTTATTTAGTTTTCCGTTTACGACAACTACTTCTAGCTGTGGTTCAGTTCCAGGCTCTATAACAGGGTCTAGATAAAACATTTTCATGGGCTGGATCTCTTCGTAGACGGGATCAAAAGAATCAGGTTGTAGAGTCTAGAATAACTCAACTAAGAACTTAGAAGCACATAATAATAAACTGAATAATTGTGGATCCTTAAAGTCAATCAAATTTGACTCACACAGTTGACTACTATGAAGGTGGTCATTCATAAACAAATGTGTCGATTCTAATTTCCTAAAGTAATTAGGTTTAGTCTCAAAACTTAACAACTGAGACATTTGAAATTCCAACGTTCCCACATATGGACAAAAATATTTTTGTGGGAAAACAAAGTCAATCTTGGTACTACTGCCTAGGTAAACCACATCGACCAGAGGATGGGTTTCTATCAACTGAACTTCTTTCTGGACATCAACAGGCTCAGGGAATCTAGTTTGAAGATTATCTTGTAAAACGGTAGAGGTACATATGTCAAGTCCCAAGTTAGGGACCTTTCTAAGAGATAAAGGTAAAGCACATGGAGAATGATAGTCACCCCCAAACTTAAAGTTTTTGGTGTCTCTAGATAGACCAATCACAATTTCCCTAATTTCTAGATCGTCAGATTCCCAAAATTGGTCAATTTCTTATTCTAGGTTATAATCCGTTGGTGCATCCTCACTCATATTTAAAATCTCTAGGATTCTATCGTCTTCATCAGAGACTATTGTCTTCGAGTCGTCAGACTCCAAATCACTAGTCTTAAGATAAACCCGTTCCTCTAAACCATTATTGATTTCAAAGCAAGAAATTTCTACATTGTCTAGAACAGTGGTATCTCTAGTCAAATCCTCTTCCTTTTGAATAGGTGAATAATCACTAAAATTATTTGAATTTTGAACTATAAATAACACTCTCATCGTAAAACACAACTGGAGTGATAATTTCTTGATCACTCTGCCCGTATATTTCAAGTTCTTCACCAATACTATCCTCATCATCATAATAATACGAAGATGTTTGAACCTCGTCTAAATAAGTAGTGTTACCAATTCTATCCTCGTCCTCTTGGCCAGATGAATAACTATCAGGGGTAGCACTATATTGGGATATAAGATTATTTAGATCAATATAGTTCTTTGCAGCCATTTCTTTCGATTTCAATCGGATTATATCATACTATTCTCTCCTCTTCTTGTGATCCTCATCGAATTGCTTTGTACTTTTAGCTAGCTGCTTGAGGGCTTTTTGTAAAGGTGTAATAGGTTCATGATGAGTGCTAGGTTGCATTTTCTCTAAGGTATCTCTCCAAGACAAATATCTCGAATTTTGCTCATTTTCATGTTCATAAGACGGGTGTATGTATGAATAGTAATTGGGATCACCCTGGTATGAGTAATAACCTCTAGAAGGTTGATGATGGTCCCGATTACTATCCGCACCATGTTGATAGTACTGATAATGTCAATTTTGAAATTCAGTATAATATTCATTGTATTGGTCCCCATAATACCAGTTCGACATTTTCTAACAAAAAGTTCCTAATAAATTTACAAAAATCTAAGAAAATAAATCCTAACAGGAAGGGGTTCTAAACAATCACAAGCAAGGCTGACTCAACCAAATCACCTATTGAATCTAGCAAACAAAAAGCATGATGGATCCACTTAGATTGTTTCTAGACCAGCTTTTATTCTTTCGAAAGGCAACTAGTTACAGTTTTAGCAAACCTCTTAGGATGATCCGAATTAGATTAAGTCGAAGAGAAACAGGATAAGCTCTAAGGAGCTTTGATAACCCTGCCTCTTTGGCAACGTTTCCCTGGGTTACAAGGCGGCGCTAATCAACTTAAAATAATCTTTTCGAACTTCGAGTTAGGATAACAAAGCAACCAATACAATCCTTTTGAATGATTTTCCAATAAGCTCGATACCCTATCGGTCTTCTTTCTAGTCAAATTTTAAGGATTAGATTCGCGTTAGGTAACGTGTTCCTAAGGCGGGCAAGAAGGAAACTGTGATGAAATCCGAGTCCTTATCTTGTATGGCCAGTTCTTGCCCTTTACTAGAAAAGTAAGTCCGTTTTCAGTTCCTCGGCATATATGCATACGAAGGAATACAGTAAACCCATTTGCAGGGGATTCGTGGGTTCATCGATTCTTACCTCCCGTACCAGACGGACGATGAATCGGTTGAAGTCGACTCGGGCCACCGAATCCTGTGTCAGTGTGCGAACCCGAGGGGCCGAGACAATATCGTAATTGTCGTCCTTCCATGTAGCAGTTTATATTTAATACCCTTCCGTAGGGTTTAAAAATAATAATAAAGTCCAAAGTGAAGTGTCCAAAAAAAAAAATACAGAAAAAATTAAAATCCTAATACAGTTTTCTAAAAAAAAATAAAACAAATCTAATAAAATTTAATTAAGAAAAATCTTCGTCTTCTTTTTCGTTCTTTTAAGCTTTAGCTTTTAACTCCAAGTCTTTAGCTTTAATTCCAAATATTTGACTTTAATTCCAAATCTTTGGCTCACTTTCCTTTCGATCCAAAATCCAAAACCTGCAGCAAAAAGAGAAATACCAAAAGAAACATAAAATAGAAAAAAGTAAAAAAAATATCTAACTAAACTAATAAACCTAAAAAAAATAATCTAAAAACAATTCTAAAAACAAGTCCACGTCGGCGGCGCCAAAAATTGATGTAATTTTAAAGTGGTAAATAAAGATTCGTTACTCAGACTTGTGAACATTGATTTTAAATCTAATTTCTAAAATTAAAAAAGAAAGAAAACTCAAATATTTTTTATAAGGTTGAGAGAAAACTGAGGCTAGGATTCCACTATTTTCCAATTTCAAAGTGATAATAATTTTAATCATGCAATTCTATCATTTTAATTTGATTCTAAATCATTGCAAAAATAGATTTTCAAAACAACAACTGTATAACAAAAGCATGGAGCATCTAGGACCTAAGCCGAGGCATGCACCATCTAACGGAATCACAATTGCTTAACAAAAATCTTTTAAATCAATTTTTAATCAAGGCAATTAATCATAAATAAATTGCATAAATTAATTAAATAATTACCACATAATTGTTGGAAAAGTAGCTTCCTCCATAGCCTCAGAGATGAAGTTTAGCTCCTCATTGTAATGACAAAACCCTCAAAAATCGATTTTATAACTCAAAAATTGCTTACAATAAGAATATAAATGCTCACAGACACTCTGATACGGTTATAGGTGTTGCTGTGAACACTTCGCACCGTTACAGAAGGTATTTAGAATGAATACGCAACAAGAAACAGATTTCTGTTGCGGTTTGAAATAAATGACGGACTACTGTGTAATGAACGATTGTTTTTTGGTGTAATATGCTTCGTGTTCTTGATGTGCAGCAGCAGAAATTTGAACTTCCTGTTTATGTGATTCTCGTGATTGTGAGAAATTCTAAGCTTCCCAATTCTTCTCTCCCCCTCTGGACACCTCTAAGCTTCCAATTTATACTAATCACCACCAAAAACAACCCAAAAATCCCCTCCAAAACTTCTTTTAATTCTCGCCATTCCTTCCCGTGAAAAACAATTTTCTTTCCTGATTTGTTTTTCTTGCTCCGTTTAGTGATTCTATGATTAGAAGAATATTTAGATCTTTCTTCTTTTCTTCTTATTACCCAAATAACTTAATTTCCTAAAACAACTTTGAGAAGATTTCCAAAATTAAAGCTTGTTTCCATATTCAAGCTATTTCCCGTTTACATGAGAATTGTTCCATGTTTGGAAAGGTTCAATGAATTAATAATACAATGTCCCCAACATGGTTTAGAAGACCAAAGACTGGTCCAAATCCTTTATGAAGGGCTAGATTCTCCAACAACCATCATAGTTGAGTCATTGTGTACATGAAGTTTTGATAGTAAAGATGTTACTGAGGCGATGAGATTGCTGATAAGACCCATCAATGGGAATGTAGTAAGGAACCCCCTAGAAAAACTGTTCTGAGTATAGGTAATGTCAATAGGGTAGATGAAAGTCTTGAATCAGATGCCAAATATGCCTTTATAGTGAAAAGGTTAGAAGCCTTAGAATTAAGTCAATCTAGTCTACGAATAGAGCCCAAGCCATTTTGGGAAGGACAGACTGTTGAAGAGCAAGCCTATGCTCTTTATAATAACACTAGATATGATAACCGTCAGAAGTTTGATCCATATTCAGAAAGCTATAACCCTGGTTGGAGAAACCATCCAAATTTTTCTTGGTCTAAGGACCAGAATCAAGGTCAGTCTAGTAACCCTCAGGGTCCACCAGGTTTTGGTTATACTAAGAATACTTCTGGACCGTCACAATTTCAGAACTCTTTAGACAAAAGGATCATGAGTTTAGAAGAGTCTCTCGCTTTCCTAACATGTAACTCTGCTGAGTTTCAGAAAAAAATCAACCAAGATTTAGCAGACAATAAGAAGATAGTGCAAGATAACTCACAGGCTATCCATGATTTAAGAAACCAGTTTAGTTAGTTGAATGAGTTTTTAAGAGAAAAAGGCAAGTTCCCTAGTCAACCACAACCCAACCCTAGAGGAGTTCATGCGTTATCTACTAACCATGTGAATTCAACTGAAATCCTTAGGAGTGGTAGAGTAGTAGACAATGAGGTAACCTCGCCAAATAGTGAACATGGTGTAGTTCACTCTTCCGAGCCTATAGTTGAAGAGACTGATAAAGTCTCTAAAAAGTCCAATGCGGTTCCGGCTGAACCCGATTTTGTGCCCAAAGCCCCATTCCCACAACTTCTAATACCAACTAGGGAGGAATCCAACTTTAATGATATACTGAAGGTTTTTAGGCAAGTAACGATAAACCTTCCGCTATTAGATGCAATTAGGCAGATTCCTGCTTATTCCAAGTTTCTTAAGGATATTTGTACGCGAAAGCGAAAGCTTAATGTACCAAAGAAAGCCTTTTTAGCTAGTCATGTGAGTTCAATTCTCCAGAATACTACAACTCCTAAGTACAAAGACCCAGGGTCCCCAACCATTTCTTGCACAATAGGTAACTATCGTGTTGAGAAAGCGTTACTTGACTTAGGAGCCAGTGTGAACTTACTTCCGTACCATGTGTACCTTCAGCTAGGACTTGGTGAGTTGAAACCTACTCAGATAACACTGCAATTAGCTGATAGGTCTGTGAAAATTCCTCGTGGTATCATAGAGGATGTTCTTATTGAGGTAGATAAGTACATTTATCCAGTAGATTTTATTGTCGTTGATACTCAACCTGTCCGTGACCCAGGGAATCAGATACCTATGATATTAGGTCGCCCGTTTTTAGCTACATCTAATACGATTATTAACTGTCGAACTGGTATTATGAATTTGTCTTTTGGTAATATGACTATTGAACCAAATATTTTTTATATTAATAAGCAACCTTCTGAGTTAGGTGACACGTGCATGGAGGAGGTAAACATGATAGAAACATTAGTTCAGGAGTCATTACCAAATACCTTATTAGAAGATACATTAGAGGAATGTCTAGTTGATCATCATTTAGAAGAAGAAATTGACAATTTTCGGGAACCGGACGATCTAGAAAATAGGGAAAGTGTGATAAGTTTATCTAGAGACACTAAAAACTTTAAGTATGGGGGTGACTATCATTCTCCATGTGCTTTATATCTTAGAAAGGTCCCTAACTTGGGACTTGACATATGCACCTCTACCATTTTACAAGATCATCTTCGAGCTAGATTCCCTGAACAATTTGATGTCCAGAAAGAAGTTCAGTTGTTAGAAACCCATCCTCTTCTCGATGTGGTTTACCTAGGCAGTAATACCAAGATTGACTTTGTTTTGCCACCAAAATATTTTCTTCCATATGTGGGAACGTTAGAATTTCAAATGTGTCAGTTATTAAGTTTTGAGACTAAACCTAATTATCTTAGGAGATTAGAATCAACACATTTTTTTAAGAATGACCACCTTCATAGTAGTCAATTATGTGAGTCAACTCCGATTGACTTTGAGGATCCAAAATTATTCAGTTTATTATTATGTGCTTTTAAGTTCTTAGTTAAGTTATTCCAGACTTTACAACCTGTAGATTCTTCCTACGAAGAAATCCAGCCTAAGAAAATATTTTATCTAGACCCTTCTATGGAACCTGAACCACAGCTAAAAGTAGTTGTCTTAAACAGAAAACTAGATAAGGGTGTGCTCGGTTTGTTTATTTTCTTGGCATTTTGGATAACCCTATTTGATTTAGAATTGTTCCGATTATTGCTATATGATTTTATGAGGTGACTAATTCTTTCTTAGTCTGGCTGAAGACTTTAAACTTAGCACTTTTTGGGAGGTAACCCATGCTCATGAAACACGGTAATATCTTTCCGTATCTCTTCGATTGGTAACAATTTATCCTTGTTCATGCTCTTAATCATTCATCTTTAGAAACATTGAGGATACTGTTTGATTTAAGTTTGGGGGTAAGGGAGAAACTTTTTAGTGAAATAATAAAGCTCTAGAATTTAGAAGCTTGTGAGCACTTCAGGGTGACACTAACCATTCTAGGTAGATGGAAACTTAGCTCTTTTTCTATAGGAATTGGTGTGCCCAGTGAAATTGTCTATTCATAAAAGGACAGAGTTCAGGTGTTAGAAATAACATGATAGTTGTCACCACATCTCGGAGTCTATCACTTCCATATCACTTTCTGTTTTACTTTTGCAAATTTGTGTTTCTCTAAGGGATTTGGTGGGGCCCAGTATTAAATTGTTATCAGCGTCGGGATGAAATAAAGTGTTTTGAGATCAAGCCCATTATTATATTTTAGTTCTATGAAAAGAAAAAAAAAGAGAAAAAAGAGAAAAAAATAAAATAAAATAATATATATATATTATTGAAAAAAAGAGAGGCTATTATTGACTCTATGTTTGGGTTCTCCCTGTCTCCGTCGCCTAAGCAAGCGTGGAATGCAGGATCCATGGGAACCCGAGTATAGACCAGTTGAATTGATATTAGTATTAGATTTAAGAACAGTGGGTGCATATCTCGAATTCATTAGGTTTCATCCTGGCAATGACCTTCAGACAGATATGGGAAACGCCGTTCACCTTAGTCAACACTTGCAACCTTCATATTTTCTATGATCATCTTCTAAATCTTTTCATGTGATTGAACTGTGATAGATTCTGAGACTTGTGGTTAAACGATTATCTGAGTAGAGCTATGTTGTCTTAGATATGAATTTTAGTATGCTTGAGTAAACACTCGTGTACAATAATTGGACTCATATAGGGTAATGATTCCCATAGCCGAAGAATTGAGTAAGCCAACTAAATAGCTTGTTTATTGTCTATTCTTAATTGTTCACGAGTCGCTAAAACCTGGAGTAAAGGTTTTGTGGGTATACCTCTTGTAAACCCTCACGAGAAAAAACTCGTCCACTAGGGACACCTAGGGGTTTAACGGTTTATTACATATGCTAAATGTAGTCACGATTCCTGCTAGATTTCGTGTGAATTACCCTGTGTTAGTATTACTTTCGAAGTTTAAGTGTTTTATTAGGTTACATCTCTGAAACAAGTGAAATGGAGCTTTACAAGAGAAGAATTTCCAAGGATCCAGTGGGACTCAGTCTATTCCAGGATTTCTACCCTCCATCTTGTAGAGAATTTGATTACGAATCCTACGGCGAAAGAACGAGGTCATTCTGACTTCGTATGAGAAAGTTATGAGTGAAACGAATACTAAGGGCAAAAAGGTCATTTAAAAAGAGACTGCTATTGACAACATGGCATACGCTAAGGGCTTCCAAGATTCAAATAATGTTAATGCACCAGCCAGTTCGTTCAGGTCTGCCAACTTTCAAATATAACTATAACACCCAGCCGTGTTGCTAAGGGCTGCCCAAATATTTGAATTTCTTTAAAGGCGCCACCTTCTTCTTCCTTCTACAACAGCGAAAGCTGCTTTTTACTAGACACAGTTAGGTGATGAACATGTCACTGCTAATGGTGATTGTTGGTTGTAGGCTGATGGGAGTGAGAACGTGAGGATAGAGCATGGGAAGAAGGTGTTAGGTGAGGTTTGTGTTGGATATTACTGGTAGCAATGAGTGGAGTCTCTGGTAGTAACGTGAGTTTGAGATTGATCCTGTGTTATGATCGGCAGTTGAGCTCGTGGGTCTGCGAGAACAGAGAAGAGATGGTGAGTAATGGATTTCGGCAAGTTAGGGGGATCCAACTGTTTACAGTGAGAAAATAAAAATAAGAGAGAATGGTTGATGATGGTGAGCGAGTCTCGAGATTTGGTGGATCAGTGAGTAGCTGATGTTGCTGGAATACATGGGTTGAGGTTTTTAATGAGCTAATGTCGAGTAATGGTTACTGCAATTAATGGTGAAGGAAACGAGATGCAGAGTCTATGGTGGTGAGTCTGGTGACTAATGGAGAGTCGATGATAGAACTGAGATCATGGCAGATGCATCGGAGAAGATTGCAGATGGAAGAGAAGAGGATCTCGAGCCTGAAATAAATAATGAAGCCTGTGAAGATGGATAGTAAAGTTGTCATGGATCTGTGATGGTGGAGTAGGGCTTGTAATGGTGATATGGGTGATATTGATGGGGTTGCTGCTATTGGTTCGAGTTTGAGAAAGACTGTGATGATTGCCCGACAAGTCAGGGAATGAAGTGTTTTTCCTTGCCGTTAAAACAAGAGATGGTGAACGGAGTAGATTAAGCGGTGGAGTCTTGCTGAGTTTAGGAAAGTTTGTTTGGTCGGTGGGGATAAGGCCTATTGAGAATCCTGATCACTTTAAAACTCTGAATAAGAGGCAGCCAGTGACTTCTATATAAAGGTTGGCTATATATACCTATACAAGAAAGAATAGACTGGGGGACGTGCACAGACTTTGCAGACGCTGGGCAGAGAACTTCTATATAAAGGTTGGTTTTATTTGTGTTTCAAAACTAGGGTTTTCAATTATATGAACTAAATATCATTAATTTGTCTCTCTCTCAACGTTTTACCGTCTCGATGATTTTTCATGTTATATGTCACGTAGTTCATTGTTTGATTAGTAGAAGGACTCGTTGAAACCTTGTATGAAATTGTTTTATGAATATTCTTTGACTCTTTATGCCCCCGTATACTTAGTACTTCGAAATTCTACCTTAGGTTGAGAACAAACAATTATTTTTGAAAATTCTCTTCGATTCTTAAACGAAAAATCTTCCGTGTATTAGTAGCTAGATTTGCTATTTTACATGAGTAAAATCGAGACCCTATGTGACGAACGCAATTAAACCCTAACCTACAACGGATTCCCGGAACCTTAACATTTTTCTCGTACTTTTTTCAAACTTTATTAAATAATCTTAATTCATTAGTTGATTAAATTCTTTATAAAAAAAACCTAAAAAAAGTATTTTAATTAAAACTCCTCGTGGGAACGAACCGTATTTGCTATTGTCTACATCTTTCAACACTGTGCGCTTGCGGTAAAACAAAGTCGGTTTTCCGACGCATCAAGTTTTTGGCGCCGCTGCCGGGGAGTTGTTTTTTTTTTTCAATTAGATTGTTTTTTTTTAGGTTAGATTTTATTTTTATATTTTTATTATTTTGTTCGATTTTACGCTTTTTGGTATTTATCTTCTGCTGCAGGTTTTGGGAACGGAAACGAAAAGAAATTGAGCCAAAGATTTTGGTAATTAAAAGACTTGGAGTAAAGTTAAAGCTGAACGAATATAGAAGAGGACACATAGTTAATTTTTACTTTTTAGGATTTTTATTAGTTAATTTAATTTAGAAAACTGTATTAGGAATTTTTTGATTATTTTTGTAATTTTCTTTTAGTTTTGGACATTACGGACATTATTATTATTTTTAAACCCTACGGAAGGGTAGTATTAAATATAAACTGCACAGGGAAGGACGACAATTACAATATTGTCTCGGCCCCTTGGGTTCGCACACTGACACATGAGTCAGTGGCCTGAGTCGACTCCAACGGTTCATCCCCCGTCTGTTACGGGAGGTAAGATTCGATCAACCCACGAATCCCTTGCAAGTGGGTTTACTGTATTCCTTCGTGTGCATATATATTGAGGACCTGAATACGGATTTACTTTTCTAGTAAAGGGAAAGAACTGGCCATATAAGATAAGGACTCGGATTTCATCACTGTTTCCTGCTTGCCTGCTTTAGGAACACGTTACAAAACGCGAACCTAAACCTTAAAATTTTGACTAGAAAGAGACTGATAGGGTAACGAGCTTAAAGGAAACTCGTTCAAAAGGACTGTATTAGTTACTTTGTTAGCCTAACTCGAAGTTCAGGAAGATTATTTTAAGTTGATTAGAGCCGCCTTCTAACCCAGGGAAAAGTTGCCAAAGAGACAGGGTTATCAAAGCTCCTTAGAGCTTATCCTGTTTCTCTTCGACTTAATCTAATTCGGATCGTTCTATGAGGTTTGCTAGAACTGTAACTAGTTGCCTTTCGAAAGAATAGAAGTTGGTCTAGAAACAATCTAAGTGGAGCCATCATGCTTTTTGTTTGCTAGATTCAATATGTGATTTGGTTGAGTCAGCCTTGCTTGTGATTGTTTATAAATTATACACACGGGAGGTAAGTAAATATTTGATATTCTCGCAAATCTTTTGCAAGGTGAGTTATTGGGTAAATTTTGCTTGGTATTATGGATCCCGATGATTTGGATTCCTTTACTGCATTTTGGAATCGTTCCAAAAAAGACGGGAAAGAGGAGTCATATAATAGTTCACTTGGGGAATATGTACACACACCTTTTTATTATCAGGAACCTAAGAGAGAAGATTGTGTAAATAATGATTGGAATTATTCTCATGGGTATGATCATTCCGGACCTTGTGAAGGTTATGATTATTACCAACCTTACCCAGGTTATGAGTTACATTATACTAATTCCAATTATTATTCACACACGTATAATTCAAAATATGAGAGAGATGATCGATCATACTGTGAACAATCTGCATCACTCTGATCTAAGTTGGAACAGTGGAGTCACGACCTGGGAAAATCAATTGAACAGTATTGTCATAATCTTGCCAAATCAACTGAAAGATCTTCTCAAATACTTTTTGAACTTTTACAACAAGTAAATGATTGTCCTCCTTATAATGATTCGAGTTCTGATTTATATAATTCTCATGATATTAATAATGAAACCGTTAGGAACGATGAACCTTTGTGTTTTGAGAATGATGATGAACTTGACACTTGTGATTATAGGAATGATGACACTGTTATGACATTTGAATCTAGTGTATCTTGTCCAACTCACGATCATATTATTGGTGATATGCCTATTCAAAAGGATGAGGTTTGGATTAGAAACCCTATGTATTCAGATGATGATGATTAAGAAGAACCTGTTTATACAGGGGATACTATTGTCGAGTTTAATAACTCATAGGCAGTAGTTGTGCAAACTGATATACCTTCTAATTATGTACATTCTGAGATTCCTACTGGTCACCTAGAAGAGGATAGTAACGATCTAATTAATCATGAAACTGTTTGCATAATTGATGAAATAGTCCATGATACTTATTTGCAGAACCATATAGATGATCCACTAGGGAAATTCCTAGCCCACTTTCGATTTGATTTTGACAATGATAGTGTTATTAATGAGGTGAAAACTTTGTTAGATTATGCACCACCTGATCATAACTTAGAAGAAGCAATTGATTATTTTCAAGAGTATGACGATCTAGAAATTAGGGAAATTGTGACTAGTCTATCTAGAGACACCCAAGATTCTAAGTGTATGGGTGATTATCAATCTCCCTGTACCTTACCTTTGACTCTTAGAAAGGTCCCTAACTTGGGACTTGACATATGCACCTCTACTATTTTGCAAGATCATCTTCACATTATACTTCCTGAACCTAATATCCAGAAAGAAATTCAGTTGTTAGAAACCCATCCTCTGATCGATGTGGTTTACCTAGGCGATAATATCAAGATTGACTTTGTTTTCCCACCAAAATGTTTTCTTCCATATGTGGGAACGTATGAATTTCAAATGTGTCAGTTATTAAGTTTTGAGACTAAGCCTGATTACTTTAGGAGACTAAAATCGACACAATTGCTTAAGAATGACCATTTTCATAGTAATCAACTGTGTGAGTCAAATCAGATTAACTTTGAGGATCCATAATTATTCAGGTTATTATTATGTGCTTCTAAGTTCTTAGTTGAGTTTCTCCAGACTCTACAACCTTACCCTGTTGATCCTGCCTATGAGGAAATCCAGCCCATGAAAATATTTTATCTAGATCCTTTTATAGAGCCTGAACCTGAACCACGGCTAGAAGTAGTTGTCTTAAACAGAAAACTAGATAAGGGTGAGCTCGGTTTGTTCTTTTTTCTTGGCTTGTTGCAGTTTCCTTTTACTGGTGATAGCATTATTTGATCTAGATGACCCACAGTTGTTCCGGCTATTGATATATGATACTATCATTTTCTTCATGGGAGTTAACCCATCAGATTTGTTTCCTTCACCTTATCTTTTTAGTTTTTGATTTCTTGTTTTATGCCATTTTAGGATTTCCCATCTTGATTTTACATTAGATGAGTTAGTTTACATTGAGGACAATGTAAAGTTTAAGTGTGGGGGAGTGTAAGCATATAGAGTTCTTAAGTATACACTTTTTAGGTATAAAATTTTCAACTTTTTCGAAATTTTTTGCATGAAAACCTCCAAATTTTAGATATTTTAGAGTCACTTAGTATACTTCTAGCTACGTGTACATACAGAGTTCTAACCAAAACAACTGAACTTAGAATTATTATAGAACTATATTCGGAGTGCTTAGTTGTTGAGAGGCTAGAGCTGACAAAAATGGACTTAAACTGCCGGTAGAGAATACAGTATTAGAGTTGTTGATCATTCAATACCCATGAGTGAGGCACCAAACCTTAAATTGTCAGTTTAGAGTGTTTCGTCTGCGCAAATTCCGGGTAGAATGATGAGCTACCTAACCTCGCACCAATTTCAGCACTATTTTTTGATCTCTTGAGTGCTATTTCTATCAATCATGAGGGTGCCATCAGAATTGCTAACTCTATCTTGTAGTCTTGTTTGCAGTTGGCACCATTCTCTCGACAATAACAGGTCCATAGAAACACATTATCAACAAGCAGAACATCAAAAATTTGAAGAAAATTTGAAGACAGTCAAGGTTTAAAAGCAACCGTTTAAGAAAGAGCAAATTTCATTTTCAAGTAAAGTAAGAATACAATTAACATGTTAAAGACTTATGTACAAAAGCGAAAGAAATCAAAAGATGTGAGTTAGTGAAGTTCAGAATCAAGTGGTAAAGTCTTTATCCCACGGTCGTAGTAATTTCATCATTTATTTTTCAGTTTATTTTGTAAAAAAAAAAAAAAAAAAAACACGATTATCATTGCTTTGTTGTAGATTTTTTCTTTTGTATTCATTCAATAAGGCCGTGGGGAAGAAGGAATCTATACAGAAGTTTCTAATAACAAGAAATGGAGGAAATGAGTTATAAATTCAAGGTTCTACGAAGTTCAAGAGTTCATCATCTGCAGTTGAAGACCGAAGATGTTTCTATTGGATGCGGTGAGAGTGGTGTTGATTGCCGATCGGATGAGAAGGTAAGTAAACATTCCCATCCTTGCATAGTGGTTGATTTCCGTTATTAGAGGTCACTAGAAAAATAAAAAGGGGTTCTTTTTCGTCCCACTTTCTTTGGGATAAAGTGCGTCTTTTGAGTGTCAAATTCATAAAATCTTGTTTGTGAGGCAGAAACATTCGGCCACTCTCAAACTTGGGTTCTTTTATATGGTGGTTTTCTCCTAACTCAAGGGTTAAGCATGAGAATAATGTTCTTTATACTTCTAACTTCTTATTGTTAGTGTGAAGAAACTTTATGTCTTCGTAGCTCTTTGGATGCAGGTGTTTTGGAATACTTAGAAGTTGGAGTAGGTTTTGTGGGTAAATCTCTAGTAAACCCTCACGAGATTATAACTCGTCTACTAGGGACACCTAGGGGTTTAAAGGCTTGTTACGCATGCTAAGTGTAATCGTTTCCTCAACGAAAGGGAGTTGTATTTTAGATTAGTTTAGATTTGTAGTTTGCTCGAGGACTAGCAAAAGGCAAGTGTGGGGGAATTTGATAAGTGCACAATTTATACATTTTAAGTATCATTTCCTTATTCTTATTTGCTATATTTCGTGTGAATTACCCTGTGTTAGTATTACTTTCGAAGTTTAAGTGTTTTATTAGGTTACATCTCTAAAACAAGTGAAATGGAGCTTTACAAGAGAAGAATTTCCAAGGATCCAGTGGGACTCAGTCTATTCCAGGATTTCTACCCTCATCTTGTAGAGAATTTGATTACGAATCCAACGGCGAAAGAACGAGGTCATTCTGACTTCGTATGAGAAAGTTATGAGCGAAACGAATACTAAAGGCAAAAAGGTCATTTCAAGAGAGACTGCTATTGACAACATGGCATACGCTAAGGGCTTCCAAGATTCAAATAATGTTAATGCACCAGCCAGTTCGTTCAGGTCTGCCAACTTTCAAATATAACTATAACACCCAGCCGTGTTGCTAAGGGCTGCCCAGATATTTGAATTTCTTTAAAGGCGCCACCTTCTTCTTCCTTCTACAACAGCGAAAGCTGCTTTTTACTAGACACAGTTAGGTGATGAACATGAAACTGCTAATGGTGATTGTTGGTTGTAGGCTGATGGGAGTGAGAACGTGAGAATAGAGCATGGAAAGAAGGTGTTAGGTGAGGTTTGTGTTGGATATTACTGGTAGCAATGAGTGGAGTCTCTGGTAGTGACGTGAGTTTGAGATTGATCCTGTGTTATGATCGGCTGAGCTCGTGGGTCTGCGAGAACAGAGAAGAGATGGTGAGTAATGGATTTTGGCAAGTTAGGGGGATCCAACTGTTTACAGTGAGAAAAGAGAAATAAGAGAGAATGGTTGATGATGGTGAGCGAGTCTCGAGATTTGGTGGATCAGTGAGTAGCTGATGTTGCTGGAATACATGGGTTGAGGTTTTTAATGAGCTAATGTCGAGTAATGGTTACTGCCATTAATGGTGAAAGCAGCGAGATGCAGAGTCTATGGTGGTGAGTCTGGTGACTAATGGAGAGTCGATGATAGAACTGAGATCATGGCAGATGCATCGGAGAAGATTGCAGATGGAAGAGAAGAGGATCTCGAGCCTGAAATAGATAATGAAGCCTGTGACGATGGGTAGTAAAGTTGTCATGGATCTGTGATGGTGGAGTAGGGATTGTAATGGTGATATGGGTGATATTGATGGGGTTGCTGCTATTGGTTCGAGTTTGAGAAAGCCTGTGATGATTGCCCGACAAGTCAGGGAATGAAGTGTTTTTCCTTGC
>JAJJMC010014297.1:7312468-7397304 GCA_023531435.1 Papaver californicum | reverse complement strand
TTGGAAGAGTAAGAACTCGATTATTTTGGTTGATTACGACACGACCACCAAGCTTTAGTTAATTTATTCCCCCCAAATGAGACCAATCCCATTATGACAAACACGACCAAGTTTTTCTCCAAGGTTAGCTAACTCCATGCCCGTGCGCGTACCCGCGTAAAATCTTTCATGGCAGGCCAAGGATTGCTCCACAGCCGACCAGAATGCTACTTCCTCGGTCACGCCAAAAATCACGCATTCATACTTGTTTTACCACATGTATTCGAACACATATGACTAACCACATATGTATTATCATGAATGCTTAGTTATATAAGTCTAACCATGCATGTTATTTATATACACCAAACCGTGTATGTTCTATATATGCCACGCTTGCTACATATGGTTGATCACATATATTATATTATAAATAGTTTACTATGTACAACTGACTATATATATATATACTTATCCGTCTTACACATATGGCTTACAATATGCCACTAACCATGTCTAAATTATTATATATCGCTGAAAATATATGCCTTAACACATATGACTTGCCATATGTGACTTTACACATATAGTTTATTATATATGTTGTACTACGTATGGCTTTTCGTATATACTATATTATACATGCTTGACTACTTCAACCTTCATGAGCCTGTTCTTTCTATTCCTTCATAACCATTCATCACCTCACGTTGATGTTATGAAGTGTAATACTCGACTCACTCAATGCTAACATATGACATCATCTATTTACAAAGGCACATCAATATTGATTGATGCCACCACGTCATCTAGCTAATTTCTCACTGATCATCTAAGATTCTCTGAAACTTGATATAAGATCTAAGTATTTTATTTAGTTTACCTACTGATACGTGTCGTAGGTGCAACAAATTACTTTAGATATTTCCTACTGATACCAATAAATAATATACCGGTAGTAAGGATCGTTTCCACAAGGAGTTGTAAATTATTATTTGTCTTTGACTTCTTATGTAACCAAGGGACATTGTAGTGAATCAAACAAACATAAATTAAGAAAATAAAATAAAAACAAAGTAAATAAAGATTAAAAGAGGGAAGAAAATACTGGTTAGAGATTTCATCTTCCATATCCAAACAAGCTCTTCAATCGATCAGAGATAACATTCAATCCTTCTCATAGAAATAACCCTAAAACATCTTATCGTAGGCTTACTTCGGCAAAACTCCTTTATTTGTACCCTCTATAAAACAGACAATAAGCCCGCTGGTCAAGCACGCTTAGCCCAAAAGAAGGTTCTGCAAGGTTCCAGATGTCTTGCTGCCTAAGTTACTTGCATATGAAGTTTATCTCAGGATTAAGGTTTAACATAAACCATATAAATACATGGGATTTAGACCCTAAAAAGATACGTTTTCAGAAGTTAGCTAACCTAGAAAATAATTATTGTATCAAATACATCAATATAATATCTCTTCCTACGGGGATTCATCCGTGGATGTAGGCATAACTCGCCGAACCACGTTAAATTCTTGTCTCCTTTATTTATCTTTATTCGTTTTCTAACCCTATTTTACATCATCATCATTATTAAATCAATCGTGTTTTGTGCCTAAAAGTAATTTTTGGTACAAACATCCTTATATCATCAAAGGAGCAACAACCACTTTTTGAATCCTTCTTAATGAATAACTTGGCGCATGATCTACTCAAGTTTAACCCAGTGAAAGCAATGGTCTTCGTTAGTTGAGTTTATTCTAATCAATCTGGCGCAAGAGACGCACGGGTTTAACTTAGGTTAAACTTCTACACATAATTGCATGGAAACATCCCGTCGTCAACAACTATGCAGTGCTACTTGTGATTAGAGTTATTTGACACTTTTGGATCTCAAACCCTAGTCTATCTTTAGATATGAACACATGAACATTCAATTTACAACTTAAACGAGCAAGTCTTTAATCATACGCAGCAATATAAATAGTAGAACATAAACGATAAAAGAAATCATTAAAATTAAAACTAACCAGCCAGGTTGATTTACATGTTTAGGACTTCCAACTACATCCCCAACCAATAAAACAAAGTTACCTACTCATGATTTACTAAAACCCATAAAAAATATATATATATATAAAAAAAAATGGTTTCCCCCCAAGGGGAAAACCCTAGGTTTTTTATGATGAAGATATAATATGAGAGGTACAAGATAGAGATTACTTAAAAGATATCTTGTTTGAGCCTTAGATGTCTTCTTTTATAGTCTTTAATGATTGACCCTCAAGTATACTCTCTTTCTAGGGTTTAGAATCCTTTTGGGAACGTGTATACTCAATTTAGAAGTCAATTCGCGTACACATATATCCCAGGTTCGGATTACTTGATTGGATCACTTTCTAGCTGAACATTTCTCTGTATACTCTTTGAAAATATTGATTTTTATGCTTCAGGTTCGGCTGACTCGCAGTGATCAGTTATCAGCCGAACTTCTCTTTGTATACATACTCAAGTCTTTTTAACTCGTTTTGCCCATAACTTCTTCATCCGATGTCAGAATGATCTCATTCTTTCGCCGTCAGCTTCGTCTTTCAATTACCTTAAAGAGAGAGTAAAGAAATATTGGATTTGAATAAGTTACATTTGTCCTTGATCTTCCTTCATTTGTAGTACTTTATTCATTGTTCATTTATGTCGTAATCAACTCCTTTCATCTTCTTTGGTTGAATCCACTTCAAATTTCCTAAAACACTCATAAAAAAAGCAAAATCAAAGCATAATTATATAAAAACTAACAAAAAAGCAATGGATTAGAGTATTAAGATAGTGCAAATAATGCATCTACCAAATTCCCCCACACTTAGCTTTTGCTAGTCCTCGATAAAACTACAAATCTAACTAACCTAACCTAAAATAAAATACAATAACTATCTTTCATTGAGGATATGGTTACACTTAGCATGTATAACTGGTGTGTGTCGTACCACTTCAAAATTATTTATTACTTTCTCACTACTTATAATTTATTATGAAGAAAGGGTAAGAAAGGATCGTTCCCACATGGAGGTCTTGGTTGTTATATGATTTCGAAATCTTATATAAAAAAGGGGGATATTAAAATTTAATAAGATTAATTAAACTATCTATGAAAGCAAATAAATTGTAGAAACGAATCAATAAGTGAGAATATTGGTCAAGATTTCGTTTTCATTCACAAACATGTTCTTGTACTAATAATTAAAATTGATATTTAATCTCGTTTTATCAAAATCCCTAGAATACCTTGATTGCAAGAATATCCCGCAAATTTTCTCAAGTCATCAACATACACATTAAAAGATGGGAATATGAATTATACCAAGAGAACAACCTAACGTGTAAAAGCACTAATCAAGTTTAATTCCCGAGGAGCATTAAGATTCATAAAACTAATTCAATTTAACAAAGATCATGATTCACATATGATTACTAGGATGTATCACTACAAGCGATAACCACAATATGCTACTTGTATTCAAGGAGTATCACTTTTCCGTATAATAAACCCTAAATTAGCTTTAGATATGAATGTGAGTTCAATCGATTTGCAACTTAACTAAAGAAACTATCAGTCAATTAGATATTTTTAGTGAAGCATAATCGATAATATTGAGACAAAACTAATTTATTATTCATAGAATCATGTATTGTAAAATCCGACTATTCCCTAACCGATAAAAGAAAATTAGCTACTCATATTAATTGGAGTTCACAAAATTGAATTAAAGAAACTAAATTGCAAAACCTAGATGTGAGAATCTTCCCCGAGCAAACCTACAAAAAGAAGTAGAAGAGGCGAGAAGAGAACTAGGTGAAAACCTAGATATCTCCATCTCTTGTTGAAATTCCTCTTTTATAACATTCTCCCTTGTAGAAACCCTCTTGGAATAAAACTCTTTCCTAGTCAAACCATAACTTTTTTATTTCCAAATATAGATCAAGCCCAATTTCAAGACAAAAATCAAGTTCATACGAAGCCCGCACCTCAAAATGGCCCAAAATAGGTTATAACAAGCAAATAAGCATGTTCTCTTGTAAACGGAATTCTCTTAGGCATTTTGTCAAGCACTTGAGTGCATTTTTTCTAGTTGATTCAAACATATAAGCTTGGTACTTTCAACATCGATTCACCTCCTTCCTGCAGTTATCAACCATTCATTCATTCATTCAAATCATGTTGATGTAATTTTATATAGTGGTAAAAAGAGGTTCGATTCTCGAACTTGTGAAGGTAATGATTTTAGAAAATAATGATTCTAATTAACTCTAGAAAATTTCAGGAGTAAGAAAAAGACTAAATAACCTAAAAATGATTTTTGAATAATTTTAAAAATACCAGGAATCAGGAATCAGGTAATTCTAACAATCTATGTGATTAATCAGATAATTCTTTTTAAATTAATTGAAGCCCAAATAATTGCCAAAATTGGTTTTGTTATGCTAACAAACAGAGGTAAATCACAAGCATGGACTATCAAAATTAATTAACTAAGCATAATCCATCAAGCAAAAGCACAACTGTTGAAAGAAAACCGTTTTTACTATTTAAAACTATGCAATTCTAATAACAAAAGAATTATAAATAATTATTAGAAAATAATTAAATCACATAAAATTGAGAAAAATACCTTATCCATCATCCCAGTAAATAAACTTAGCCCATGGTGAAGAAAACTTGCTCAAAAGATCTTTTCATTGCTCAAAAAGTTGATTACAAGGTGAAATAATAGTGCAACAGCTGAACAGATACGTTTATAAATGTTGCAAGAGAGGGTTCAGCTGTAACAGAAAGTATTCTAAGCAACAAAGATTTGAAAGAATAGGCAACAGGAGCAGAATGTAACACTGGATATGCAACGTATATAGATGTTACAAGATCGTCTTCTTCGGTGATGGTGGATGAAGAACACGCCGGCCGGAGCAGCAGCAGGTCACCGGCGGCGACCGGAAGTGGCCGGAATTTCTCTGATTTCTTCTCTAGGTTTTCGTGTTCGATTTTCTTGGCTTCTCTTGGTTTATATAGATAGTAGAAACCCTAGAGAGAGTTCTAAACCTAATAGAACTCTCTAGAACTGCCCACAAATCCCAATCTTAATCGAATCATGATTCCGGCCAAATACATGATTTTCAAGCTGATTTTACAGGATCTTTTGATGTTTATGACTTGCGTGAGATAACTATGAGTGTTTAGAACAATCTGGAAGCAACAAAAACTTGTTTCTCACGCGAATTGAAAGTGGCCAGTTGATGCAGACGAATTCCGATCGGTCCCGTGCTGAGTTGACTCGGTCAACTGGGGTTGACCGATTTGACTCGGGTTTGACCCGATTTGTCCCGATTTGACCGAGTTGACTCGAGGGTACCCCTTATCCACTTCTAGGGTGCCAAATAACACTTGTCCTTGGGGTGCCTTTATCACTTTTTGAGCCAATTTTTCCACAAATCTTTATTCTTCTACTATACCTACAAAAGCATAAAAACACGTAATATTTGCAAAATCGAATACTAACTTAATAGAAACTAAGGTACAATTTAGACACTAAAATGTGTCTATCAGCAATCATAAACACATTTAATCTCCAACTCTGGACAGAAGCAAGCTTTTCTCGACAGTAACAAGCCATCAGTCCCATTCAATTATTCAACCATTTATTCACCCATCTCTTTACTGCCATCAACTTCAAACCCCACACATACTACCTCGGCAGATACCATCAAGTTCAATGGCAGCAACAACTTCGCTTCTTGCATGTCTTGTTTTCTTCTACCAAATCAAACACTAACCTACAAATTCTTCTCTTCTCTTCTTTTTCTTGTAACTCAAATCTCTAATTTATCCCAAGAATTCTAGTCACAGTAGCAGGCAACATCATCTTCTTTCAGTTCCCTGTCAACTACCGTTCACGAACCCATAATCCTCTTCCTTGTTCTCGGCTTCTTGTTCGATTTCTCAAACTCATCTCTTCACCAGACTTCTAACCCATCAGCCTCTTCTCCTTAATACATCAACAATTCGAAACCCACCATCAATTTCTTCACAGCAACACCTTTAATACAACACCGTCACCATCTTTCCTTTCTTCAATCTCAGCAACGACAAGAACCCATCGTCTTTCTTTCTTGTTTTTTACTGATTTTTTATCCTACCCCTTTCTTGAATCTGCCAGCAACAATACAACGAGCCCCATTTACTCTCTTTCTCCTCCTCTTCATTCTCTCTCGCTGCAACTTAGCTCACAGACCAAACCCATCTTACCTGTAGTGAGCCGGAGTCAACCTTGACAAGAATTGGTCGTGAGGAAAGAATGAGCTGTTATGTTTGGTTCGACCTAGTTTTAGGATGAGATGAAGGTGATGGCCCCATATTTGGATACAAGGCAGCCTTTAGTGAATTCAATTCAAATCAAGTGGCTTGACTCCCTTTAACACCTCTTTATAAAATAGTTGGTCTCCCCCTAGTAATTTTTTGTTTTAACACAGTAAAAATTAGTGTGCTCTCTAGCTTTGCATCCATCAACATCCAATGACTTCGAAAGATGCCATAAGTCTTTATTTCTCTTCGTTTACTTCATATGACTCCAAATTACCTATAAAAGATAAAACAAACGTAACATTCCAAACACACAAGAAAAATAACTAAAACAAGCATAGGAAATGTTAATTAAATTATGTATTTTATGCCCTCATCAGTAACAAGTCTTTAAACCCTTAGGTATCCCTAGTGGATGAGTTATAGTGTCGTGAGGGTTTACAAGAGGTATACCCACAAAACCTAATTTTTCAACTTTCAAATATTCCAAAACACATGCATCTAAAAAGCTAAGAGGACATAAAGTTTATGCACACTAATAACAAAAAGTTAGATGTATCAAAGAACATTATTCTCATGCTTAACTCTTGAGTTAGGAGAAAACCATCATATGTAGGGCTGCACAACGGGCGGGCGGGTCGGTTTTGGGGTAAAACCAACTAGCAACCCGTCTAGAGGCGGGTTTTGATATCCAAAACCGTATACCAACCCGTCCACAGGCGGGTCGGGTCGGTTTCAACCCGAGGTGGGTCGGGCGGGTTCGGTTTATTTCGCGGGTTAACCCGTGGCAGATAGGAAAAAACTGGCAGCAAAAAACACTAAAAACAGAAGAAAAAAAAAAAAACAGGAAAAAAAAGGCAGATAGAGATTGAGTTGATGAATCACCCATTAAGCCTCCTAAGAAACAGCAAAAAACACCAAACATCGTCAAAATATAATAACAAATACAATGATTCATATGAAAGAATTCAGGTTCAAGAACGATCGAATGTTTCCTCATCAATAGGGTTTTATGGATTTGGCACTCAATAGACGCACTTTATGGCTCTCATATGTGCAGGCAGGAATTGAGATACAAATCCTAAACACGTTGAGTGGTAGAAAGGCAAAACCTTCTCTTTTTCTCTCTCTCTCTATATATATTTTTATTTGAGATATGAAATATGAAATACAAATTAAAAAGAATGACAATGAAACTATTATGGCCGTGAGGAAAGGACTTTACCACTTGATTCTTTACAACTTGTATTGTCTCGGTATCATAAACTTCACAAACATTCACTTCTTTTGATACTTTCACTCTTGTACATAAGTCTTCAACTTGTACATAGAATTCTGCTCCTTGTATTGTCACTTCACTATGAATATGAGTTTTGGTCTTATAATGTTGCTTGTAAACCTTGAACATCTTCAACTTTCTTCAAATTTGTAATTTTCCGCTTGTTGAGGATAATGTTTCACATATGATTACTAGGATGTATCACTATAAGCAATAACCACACTATGCTACTTGTATTCAGTGAGTATCATTTTTCCGTAAAATAAACCCTAAATTAGCTTTAGATATGAATGTGAGTTCAATCAATTTGCAACTTAACTAAGGAAATGATAAATCAATGATATATTTGTAGTGAATCATAATCGATAATATTGAGACAAAACTAATTTATTATTCATAGAATCATGTATTTTAAAATCCAACTATTCCCTAACCAATAAAAGAAAATTAGCTACTCATATTAATTGGATTTCACAAAATTGAATTAAAGAAAATAAATTGCAAACCCTAGATGTGAGAAATCTTCCCCGCGTTAACCTACAAAAAGAAGTAGAAGAGGTGAGAAGAGAACTAGGTGAAAACATAGATATCTCCCCCTCTTGTTGAAATTGCTCTTATAATATTCTCCCTTGTAAAAACCCTTTTGGAATAGAACTATTTCCTTATCAAACCTAACTCTTTTATTTCCAAATATAGATCAAGCCCAAGCAATTTCAAGACAAAAATCAGGTTCATACGAAGCCCGCACCTCAAAATGGCCCAAAATAGGTTATAACAAGCGAATAAGCATGTTCTCTTGTAACTCACGAAATTTTCTTAGGCATTTTATCAAGCACTTTGCGTGCATTTTTGCTAGTTTATTCAAACATATAAGCTCGGTTCTTCAACTTTCTATATATATATATATATATTTATTTATTTATTTTGAGACATGAAATATGAAATACAAACTAAAAAGAATAACAATGAAACTATTATGGCCGTCAGGAAAGGACTTTACCACTTGATTTTTCACAACTTGTATTGTCTCGGTATCATATACTTCATAAAAATTTACTTCTTTTGATACTTTCTCTCTTGTACATAAGTCTTCAACTTGTACATAGAATTCTGCTCCTTGTATTGTCACTTTACTTTGAATTTGAATTTTGGTCTTGTAATGTTTCTTGTAAACCTTGAACATCTTCAACTTTCTTCAAATTTGTAATTTTCCACTTGTTGATGAAAATGTTTCTATGTACCTGTTATTGTCAAGAGAGAGAATGGTGCCTAATGCAAATCAAACTACAAGGTAAGGTTTTTTTCGCTATTCTGATGCCACCCTCATGATTGATAGAATTAGAACTCAAGAGATCAAAAAGTAGTGCTGAAATTATTACGATGTTGGATAGCTCATCATTCTACCCGGAATTTGCGCAGATGAAAATCTTTAGACAAGTACGAAGAATTGAAGGTTTGGTTCCTCACTCATAGGTATTGAATGATCGGCTTCCCTAATATTGTACTCACCACCAGCTGTTTAAGTCGATTTTTGTCAGCTCTAGCCTCTCAACAACTAAGAAACCCAAATATAGCTCTCTAATACTTCTAAGTTTAGTTATTTCGATTAGAACTTCGTATGTAAACGTAGCTAGAAGTGTACTAAGTGACTCTAAAATATCTAAAAGTTGGAGGTTTCATGCAAATATTTATAACAAAATGTAAAAATTTCTACCTAAAAGTGAATACTTAAGAATTGTATATGCTTAACACTCCCCCACACTTAAACTTTACATTGTCCTCAATGTAAATTGACTCATCCAATATAAAATCAAGGTGGGAAATCCTATAATGATATGAAAATTCATAAGAAAAAAACAAGAAAAAGTAAAAGAAATATTATACGAATGGGTTGCCTCCCATGTAACGCTTGGTACAAAGTCGTCAGCCCGACTCTCTAGTCGCCCATATACCAACAAACTGAAAATGTAGGGGACCACCCATAGAAAAATCATCAATTCTAACAATAGCTTCACAAGAATATTAGTATAAAAAATATAATTGAAGCTATCATCCGATAAAAGTTTCCCCCACACTTAGTCTTTTCTACACTTGGAAGTGTATAAAGAACATACAATTTGGGAACTTCTAATGTTTCCCTTTCACAAACTTGCATAATATGAGAATCAAGTATCTCCAATGGAGGATATTGAGAAGCAAAGTCATTCAATAATACTTCTGAAGCACATACATTCAAGGAATTGGGACGTAAATGAGAAGAATCAATAGGAAAGTGATTAGTCAAACCTTGCAAAATCTCTTGTATCACGGGATCCTCTCCATCTTAAGGAATTCAAGTGAATTACTCACCTCATGTGTATCGTGGTCCTATATCAAACTCTAAACCAATCTTCATTCGTCTTCGCCTCAATAAAAATTTCAGCGTCAACTTTATCATTATAATCCTCGGAAAGTTCAATTGGGTCTTCCACAATATCATTCAATTCGGGTTTGTTCTCAACATACTCCTCTTTGTTTTCAGACTCATTATAATCATAATTTTCAACGGTTTCCCCACCTTTATCAGTACGTCGTTTGAATTCCATAGGAATGGTCCTACTAATTTCTTCGAGAAGTTCTTCCAGGGCTCCGTCATCTTCCAACTTGTATAGTTTCTGAACAAGTTTTTTGACATTCACACGCTTACTACCATTAACTCCAGTAAAATCTCTCGCCCACGACTCTTCCCTTTGAATGGGTAAATGATCATAACTACGATCGAGAGTCGGGTAAGGTAAACTATTATAAAATTCAGTTTGTACAACGTTCTTCCTACCACGATCAAGTTGGTCTAGTCTATGTTGCATGTCTTGTAATCCATTCATAACATGCATACAACTCGAATAAAGCCAATTGAAAGTATAATTGTCCCACATTGGTGGTTGAATTTTATACCGACTACAAGGTTATTGATATGTATGAAAATCACCATAAGGTTCTCTAGGATTTTGATCATAGCCAATGAATTAGTATTGATTGTATCCCAAAGGTGGTAGGCAATTGTCATACTGTTGAGGTTGAAAACCGTATTGATTATTGTAATAAGCTCCTTTCATGAGAAATAAGTACCTGAAATAAGATTCTCAAAACTATGTTAGATTAAACAAAATCAGAAAAAAAAAAAAAGAAAAAAAAAAAAGAAATCAAAAATAAATATCAATTTGCCACCTCCCCGGCAGCGACGCCCAAATTTGGTGTGTGTCGTTCCACTTCAAGATTATTTATTACTTTCTCACTACTTATAATTTATTATGAAGCAAGGGTAAGAACGGATCGTTCCTACAAAGAGGGCTTGGTTGTTATATGGTTTCGAAATCTTATATAAAAAGGGGGATTTTCAGATTTAATAAAAGTAATTAAACTATATATGAAAGCAAGTAAATTGTAGAAAAGAATCAATAGGTGAGAATATTGGTCAAGGTTTCGTTTTCATTCACAAACATGTTCTTCTCGTTTTATCAAAAGCCTTAGAATACCTTGATCGCAAGAATATCCCGTAAATTTTCTCAAGTCATTAACATACATATTAAATGATGCGAATATGAATTCTACCAAGAGAACAACCTAACGTGTAAAAGCACTAATCAAGTTTAATTCCTGAGGAGCATTAAGATTCATAAAATTAGGCTAATTAATGCAATTGAACGTGGAAAGCGCACTAATTCAATTTTACAAAGGTTATGATTCACATATGATTACTAGGATGTATCACAATAAGCAATAACCACACTATGCTACTTATATTCAAGGAGTATCATTTTTCCGTATAATAAACCCTAAATTAACTTTAGGTATGAGTATGAGTTCAATCAATTTGCAACTTAACTAAAGAAACGATCAATCAATTAGATATTTGTAGTGGATCATAATCTATAATATTAAGACCAAACTAATTTATTATTCATAGAATCATGTATTGTAAAATCCGACTATTCCTTACCAAATAAAAGAAAATTAGTTACTCATATTAATTGGAGTTCATAAAATTAAATTCAAAAAAATAAATTAGTTTTCCGAATGTAGATCAAGCCCAATAAATTTCAAACCATAACTCTTTTATTTCCAAATATAGGTCAAGCCCAATTTCAAGACAAAAATCAAGTTCATACGAAGCCCGCAGTCAAAATGGCCCAAAATAGGTTATAACAAGCAAATAAGCATGTTCTCTTGTAACTCACGGAATTCTCTTAGGCATTTTGTCAAGCATTTTGAGTGCATTTTTTCTTGTTGATTCAAACATATAAGCTCGGTACTTTCAACGTCGATTCACCTCCTTCCCTGCCGTTATCAACCATTCAAATCATGCAATCATAAACACATTTAGTCTCCAACTCTCGACAGAAGCAAGCTTTTCTCGACAGTAACAAGCCATCTGTCCCATTCAATTATTCAACCATTTATTCATCCATCACTTCACTGCCATCAACTTCAAACCCCACACATACTACCTCGGAAGATACCATCAAGTTCAATGGCAGCAACAACTTCGTTTCTTGCATGTCTTGTTTTCTTCTACCAAATCAAACACTAACCCACAGATTCTTTTCTTCTCTTCTTTGTCTTGTAACTCAAATCTCTAATCTATCCCAAGAATTCTAGTCACAGTAGCAGGCAACATCATCTTCTTTCAGTTACCTGTCAACTACCGTTCACGAACCCATAATCCTCTTCCTTGTTCTCGGCCTCTTGTTCGATTTCTCAAACTAATCTCTTCACCAGACTTCTAACCCATCAGCCTCTTCTCCTTAATACATGGGATAATTATAGAAATACCCCAATTTTGGGGGGGTCATTATATACTTTTGCATTGGGTTTTCAAAATTAATAGAAATATCCCAATCCGTTAATTTTTTATTAACTTTAAGCGTGAGAGTTCGCATGTGCGTAAAATAACCAAAATACCTTCCATGAATAGTACTTATAATATTTTTTAAAAATATATTTTTTATATTTTTATAATATTTTTTGTACATTTATAATATATTTTTTTATAAAAGTACAACTTTTTTTTATAAATGTACAAAAAAAATATTATAAATGTATAAACAAAAATATTATAAAAGTATAAAAAAAGGTATTTTCAAAAAATATTATAAGTACTAAATATATAGGGGTATTTTGGTCATTTTTCACACATGTAATCTCGCATGTTCAAAGTTAACTGAAAATCTAACGGAATGGGGCATTTTTATTAATTCTGAAAACCCGGGACAGAAATGTATAATGACCCTCCAAAATTGGGACATTTCTATAATTATCCTTAATACATCAACAATCCGAAACCCACCATCAATTTCTTCACAGCAACACCTTTAATACAACACCATCACCATCTTTCCTTTCTTCAATCTCAACAACGACAAGAACCCATCGTCTCTCTTTCTTGTTTTTCACTGATTTTTTATCCTACCCCTTTCTTGAATCTGCCAGCAACAATACAACGAGCCCCATTTACTCTCTTTCTCCTCCTCTTAATTCTCTCTCGCTGCAACTTAGCTCACAGACCAAACCCATCTTACCTGTAGTGAGCCGGCGTCAACCTTGACAAGAATTAGTCGTGAGTAAAGAATGAGCTATTATGTTTGGTTCGACCTAGTTTTAGGATGAGATGAAGGTGATGGCCCCATATTTGGATACAAGGCAGCCTTTAGTGAATTCAATCGAAATCAAGTGGCTTGACTCCCTTTAACACCTCTTTATAAAATAGTTGGTATCCCCCTAGTAATTTTCTGTTTTAACACATTAAAAATTAGTGTGCTCTCTAGCTTTGCATCCATCAACACCCAATGACTTCGAAAGATGCCATAAGTTTCTATTTCTCTTCGTTTACTTCATATGACTCCAAATTATTTATAAAAGATAAAACAAACGTAATATGCCTATTATACAAGAAAAATAACTAAAACAAGCATCGGAAATGTTAATTAAATTATGTATTTTAGGCTCTCATCAGTAACAAACCTTTAAATCCTTAGGTGTCCCTAGTGGACGAGTTATAGTATCGTGAGGGTTTACAAGAGGTATACCCATAAAACCTAAATTCCAACTTCCAAATATTCCAAAGCACATGTATCGAAATAGCTACAAAGACATAAAGTTTCTGCACACTAATAATAAGAAGTTAGAAGTATCAAATAACGTTATTCCCAAGGTTAATCACTGAGAAGGATAAACCAATGCCATAAGGAAAGAACCATCATCGATAGCGATCGAATAAGCTTTTTGCCTCGACTTATTCCTCACCAATAGGATTTTATTATATTGACACTCGTAAGACGATAGAAATGGGTCTCGCATGTGTGATAGCAGGAGTGAAGATAAAACACTTACACAAGTTGAATGGTGACGCTAATTTTTCTCTTTCTATTTCTATATTTTTGATGATCTCTAATAAAGGATTATGCGTGGATAGAATGCTTACTTACCTTCTCACCCTATCTACAATCAGCACCACTCTCACATCAAATAAAAACATCTTCATCTCCGGCTTCAACTGTTGATGATAAACTTCCGAACTTTGTAAAACTTTGACAACTTGTATCCGTTTTTATTGGATTCCTTGTTTCTTGAAACTTCATTATATATTTATTTTTTCCCATTAACTAATAAAATAACACACTAACTATGATATTAAAATGCATATCTTTTTGTATTTTTATTTTTTGCTGTTTTCTTTCTTTTTTTTATGCTACAAAAAGATAACAACTACAAAAATAATGAAACCGAAATTAACACGGTCATGGGGAAAAGACTTAAGCACCTGATTTTTCACAACTTATATTGCCTCGGTATCTTATAAACTTCAAAAAACTTACATCTTTTTCTTTTCTTTCCTTTTCACTTTGTCTTGTCTTCACTTTTGATATAGAGTCTTGCTCCTATTTTTGTTGCTCACAAACCTTGACTGTATTCAACTTTCTTCGTGATTTTGATGTCGCTCTGCTTGTTGATGATGATGTGTTTCTATTGCTGCTTCGTCGAGAGAATGGTGCCAACTGCAAATAAGACTACAAGATAGAGTCAGCAATTCTGATGATGCCCTCATGATTGATAGAATTAGCACTCAAGAGATCAGAAAAGTGCTGGAGAGGTGCGAGGTTGAGTAGCTCATAATTCTACCCGGAGTTTGAGCAGATGAAACACTCTAAACGGGCGATACTAAAGGTCTGATGCCTCACTCTAAATTTTTAAGGGTAGTCTCCTCTAATGATTGATCAACTTCTCTAATATGGTTGGAGTTTCATAATATGTCAGAAACTCTTTCTTCCAACCGTAATATAAATCCTTGATTGAATACTCTTAGCAAAATCAATATCAACTAAAACAGATGCAAAATAACCATATTCATGCTTTAAAGTTTTTTCATCAACAAAACTATTCTTACCCAAAGCTTTACATGTTGAGAAATGGATCTTCTCCGTCCATAATTCCAAGTATAAGCCCGGAAATTTTATCCAAATAGTAGCGTGAGAAGTATGTTGCTTCTCCGGATCAAAATTTGGAAACTAATCTTGAACACTTAGAACTTGTTCGTCAATCACCCAAGAACCCCCATGCCAGATTTTTTATTTAGCTTCCTCATTCCTTAGCTTGATAATGAAAAAACCTATGCTCAATTGAACGAATTGACACCTTCCTTCATTAAAGTTCCACTATTTTTTAGGATTTTTTTAACCTCATCCAAAACTAAAATCGTAAAATCTAACCTTGCGATCAGACTAAACTTAAATAATTGCATACATTCTTGAGAAAACAAAACAGGAATATCCATTGCAGGTTCTCTCTCATGAGTTGATGGAGTAGGCAGCATTTTTAGATCTATTGATGAAAAAACAAGTAGCTTTTATAAAATGAAATTAAACAACTAGGTTTATTCAAAACCATGTTTGGAGGCTCATTAGGATCATAACTAGGTGATTCTACCATGCTTAATCACCCTAGGATGATCAAGAATAGTGAAAAAAAGTAAAAAGTGGCTGAAAACCCTAAAAAGTCCAGAATGTTTTTTTAAGGAGGAAATCGTTAAACTATTGGTAAATATGAGATCTATGGAGCCAAATTTTTTTAACTTTTGGATATTAATCTTCAAATCCAATTAAATTGGGGCAGGTGCATACCCACTGGTGTTAAAAATTTAACCCCTAATTCATATCCTAATCTAGTGCATTTTTGAAAAGACAAGAATCGAATTCAAAAGCTCATACATATATACAATATATTCACTTTTGTTTAAAGGAAAGTGGTTAGTACTAATCAATTATTACTTTTGGGATAAACGATTGATTACGAATTTACAAATCCTTAATAGCAAGGGGAATTGATCCTACACGATCCTCCTCCACATTTAAAAGAGCTTTATTCTCTGCTTAAGTCTTTATCAAGAAAATTTTGTGCTAAATACTCCAACTAAAACCTTTTATCTAATCAAATAATTAGGGCATAAACTTATAGCTAAGTTGACCCCCGAAATTTACTTTTTCTAGTGCTTTAACATATTCCCATCCTAACACTATCTTTTCTTTCACAATCAAAATTTGGTTTATTCATCCATTGAAATGGACTGATCAATCAATCAATTTTCTACCTATGGAGAATATAGATTAAGATTATACTCCTATCATAACTAATATAATAAGAAAATTGGCATTAAATTAAAGTTAAAGACAGGCTTGGCTGGCGTGAATCCTTTGCCCACTGTGCCTACATTTTTGGTAAATCAATAGTTTTTAGTTGTGAGTTGTGACTAAAAAGTAACTTGTCTTTAGCATTAGTAGTAATTTGACAAATTAAAGTTCACTGCTATCATCTACAGAAGTACCCGTCTTAACTCTCTTTTGGTAACGACTGTTCTGTATTTACACGCCAGCCATGTGAATTTGTCCCTTTGATATTGGCAAAACATAGGAATTTCTTAAACAAAAAGGTTCAAATTATCCCAAGCAATAGATTCATAGGACTGATCCCATCCTTTCTTCATTAAATTGTATTACAAAATAATGGGTATAGTATATCCTCGTGTAATCGTATTCTAGTTGATTAAATAAATTTCATTAATCAAATTGTATTAAAAGATTTAACGGTATAACTTATTTTTGTGTAATTGTATTCTACAATATAATTTTTTTAAATAATACTATATAATATAATATTTTTCGTTAAAATAATAAAATAAAATAATAAAATTTTCTGGTTCCAATCGAGTCCTTAGTGCTAAAATAATAAATTCGATAAAATAATAATGTTACTAGAAAAATAAAAAATTAATTTCATACATATTGAATTTTCCTAATATATAATTTAGTATTGATTTGTTTTTTTTTAATATTCAAATCAAGTTATATTTCATCCCTAATAGTTTGTAGTGCACTCAAAGACCCAGAATCACGTTGTTGTATTGCAACAAGAAGTGTTGGAGTGTGATTGATACTTGGAGTGTTTGTATTTGTATTGCAATTAGTCAATAATATAATATTTCTATAAAATTAGTTGATATTATATTTAAAGTACAATTATTATTTAACCACTAAGCTAAAAATTATTTAACTATAAAATGATAACTTATTATATTATCAATAATATAATATTTCTTTAACATAATAATTTTTTTTGGGTCCTAAACTATTATTTTATTGAAATTATATTTGGTTAAATAAATTTCATGCTTTAAAACAACAAGACTAAAGTAGTTCATATTTTATAGATGATAAAAGTGCAAGTTCGCCTTTTCTTTCCTTTACCGATAAAGATTGCATTACGATTTTGGATGTCCCTAATTAAGTTGATACTTAGATTCTAATTTCCTTTCATGATCCTCTTTTTGGCAAAAGCGCAAAAGCTAAGAGAATGTTAGGAATGAGAACGGGACCTCAAAGATTGTTCCTTCAATAATTTTTTCAAATCCAACATTTAGAAAATAAAACAAAAAGCAAAAAAATATTAAAAGTTTGAAAAGAGAAAAAGGTGACTTCTTTAAAGGTTATCGGTTCAAATATGTTTTGGAACCTTTCCGTAGGTTGTCGGGTTTGGAGAATCGTTAATGTCTTACCATGGATAAATATCTCGATTGATGGGGTAGCACAAATTATTGATGGTGGTGGTTTTTATTTGTCTATTTGTAAACTATTTTAGTATTTATTTCTTATCAATAAACCAAACAATAATACTTTTCTAGTATTTTTTATTATTATGAATTGATAAGTAAATAGGTTACATTAGTTAGAAAATAGTAAAATAATATTGTTTCCGACTATTTTCAAGCAAATATAAACTCTAAAATAAAAATACTTCAAATTAAATATTATAAATATGAGATATTAAAAAGTCTTGGTTATGCTATTCTTTGTGTTTTAGTTGGATTTATGTAGTCGCCCCATCTTGTACTTGTTAGCCAAGGTGGTTTTCATAATTTTAAAAGATTTCACCCGTATAATGGACCAAATATACTACATATGCGTAAGTGATTTATCAAGACAACAATGTTAAGATGGTCCAACAGAAATGATTTTATCATTGTATTTCTGCGTTTTTTTGTGGTAATTTTCCTTGGTACAACGTATGGTAGATTAATTTAGTATTATATCTGAGACAAAAATTTAAAGATGGTCGAAGACATTACATCTTTCATAAAGTTGTGATGTTGTGTAGAAGAACTGCAATGGTCAAGGTAAAATAGCTCACAAACCCACTAGTTTTTCACATATGCATGGATAGAACTCCGATGTTCTTAGAAGAAAATACCTTTGTTTTTTGGCTCAGTTGACAAAAGAAAAGAAAAGAATATCTATTATAGGGAACTGTACGAACTTGCACTACTAACTAGCGTTTGTAACAAAGCTATTTTAACCTGGTGAATTTAAAGGCGATCAAAAACTAATTAAGGGCGATTAATAAAATAAAATAAAATAAGGTTATTTTGAAGTAATCTCAATACATCCTTATCCATATATCTTTTATAATGGCTAATCTACTCTTGCTTAATTAGTGTTAATTTTGATTAATTAGTTAATTAATTTGGTTATAGTTATTGTTAGAAAATTATTTGAGTTAGTTTTGGAAGAGAATTCGAGAGTGTTTTAGATTCATTTTTCAAGTTATAGTTTTGTACAATCGGTAGGCTCATGATTTTTGTTCCTACCGATTGTACAATCGATAGTTTAACGGGGTACTTAAACTACCGATTATAGGTGTCGCCCCAAATTGAATTTCTCAAAATCTTCCAAATTTTTCTAACTCTTTGTCTTTCACAATTGGTAGTAATTGAAAATTTATATCTACCGATTGTAGCCAGAATTGAACTAAACTTTAAAATTTTATACTTTGTAATCGGTAGTTTAATGATCAACTTAACCTCCGATTATACTTGTTTTTTTGTCCAGGACTTTTCTTGCCATAATCGGTAGTTAGTGAACATAAATAACTACCGTTTATGGATAATCGGTAGCACGGGAATTTAATAACTACTGATTGTATGTAATTGGTAGTTTAGAAACATAGTTACCTACCGAATATGCCAATTTTACTTGACATCTAACTTCGTAATACTATTTCAACATCCGAAGAAAAACTTGTTCAAATAAACTTACTACATATTGTTCATTAAACTTTTTCAAAAAAACTAAAAACATCTGAACAAAACGAAACAAAATACATCATAGAAATTCTCATGAAATTCTTCAACTCCTTGTTACTCTCGACTTGGTCCTAGTTTCAACCTGCTTCTGCTTCTTCTTCTCGTTCCCCTTAGAATGAGCCTGAAGTGGACCTATGTACTCTCCAGCTTCATTGTAGTATGGGTTTATACCTGAGAAGTCTTTCTCCCTGATAAAGAGTCGAGGATCAAAAACATAGATATTTGTCTCAGAATCGTTTGACGAATTGATTTAAATGGTTTTGAACTCCTCTATCACCATCTTTTCCTTTCCCTTCTTTGATTGTTTAGGTAAAGATTCTGGAGACATTTTCAATGGAGAATGAGAGTAAAAGGAGCACAAGAATCGGTTTAGGAAAAGAAATGGAAAATGAGGCTGTTTTAGTTGAAAATAGGTTGAGCCATTAATCTATACGGTTATTTCTTCAAAGTTGGAGAGTTAAAATGTATTGGGGGTGCATAAATGAGAAGAGGTCACCCTCCTTATATAGATTAGAGTCTTAACGGCTACGGCTCTTTTTTTCAAAAAATAAAAACCGTTGAGGCCTGGTGTAACAAGGGTGTACAGAAAATATGTACACTAAGTTCGAACTAATATTAACAATCGGTAGTTAGTGAACATAAAAAACTATCGATTGTGGATAATCGTTAGCACGAAAATTTAATAACTACCGATTATACGTCATCGGTAGTTTAGCAACATTATTGTCTACCGATTATGCCGATTTTACTTAACATCTAACTTCGTAATACTATTTCATTGTTCAAATAAAATTACTATATATTGTTCATTAAACCTGCCGTTTTACATTATTATTATATTAATTATTATTTTACGCTGTCTTGGAAAATTCTTTTCTGCTTTAACGGCATGGACAAACCTTAAACGGGTTGAATCTGTCCATCACCTTAATGATATTGAAATGAATTTCGTAACAGTAATTTGATCGTTTCCATCGTCGCCATTCCTCGAGAGATCTCGTTATAACTTCATCATTAGTTTCACCCCTCAAACGATATCGGTTGACAAGATAAGTTAAATTCACAAATGGATCAACTTATCTGCCTATAGAATGAAATCAACAAAAAAGATCACCTTTATTACGGTTATTGGGGTTCCCGGTGTCAATACAAAAATGTTCGATTACACTATCCAAATAACTCATACTCATTACACCATTTTGCATTCATTCTTCTCTTCGCTTCGGATAGAATTGCACATAGCGCCTACATAACAATAAATCTTCCTCTAACGTGAATGGTTGATCCATTAATCTACACAGTTATTTCTTCGATGTTGGAGAGTTAAAATGTATTGGAGGTGCATAAATGAGAATAAGTCACCCTCTTTATATAGATTAGAGTCTTAACGAATCTTTTTTTCAAAAAAAAAAGGTTGTTGAGGGCTGGTGTAACAAGAGTGTACAGAAAATATGTACACTAAGTTCGAACTAATATTAACAATCGGAAGTTTTGGGATCACCATTACCTACCGATTGTGTTAATCGGTAATTTAAGAAATTCTTAAACTACCGATTCTAATAAGTAGCCCCAAATTGTAAATCGATTTTTTTAAAAAAAAATCAACATTTTGTACAAGCACAATCGGTAGTTTAAGAAATTCTTAAACTACCGATTATCATAAGTAGCCCCAAATTGGAAATCGATTTTTTTTTTAAAAAAAATCAACATTTTGTAGAAGCACAATCAGTAGTTTAAGAAATTCTTAAACTACCGATTATCATAAGTAGCCCCAAATTGGAAATCGAATTTTAAAAAAAAAAAAAATTCAACATTTTGTACAAGCACAATCGGTAGTTTAAGAAATTGGAAATTCTTAAACTACCGATTATAATAAGTAGCCCCAAATTGGAAATCCAATTTTTTTTAAAAAAATCAACATTTTGTACAAGCAGAATCGGTAGTTTAAGAATTTCTTAAACTACCGATTACCATAAGTAGCCCCAAATTGGAATTCAATTTTTTTTAATTTTTTTTAACATTTTGTACAAGCACAATCGGTAGTTTAAGAAATTCTTAAACTACCGATTATCATAAGTAGCCCCCAATTGGAATTCAAATTTTTTTTAAAAATTACAACATTTTGTACAAGCACAATCGGTAGTTTAAGAATTTCTTAAACTACCGATTATCATAAGTAGCCCCAAATTGGAATTCGTTTTTTTTTAAAATTTTTTAACATTTTGTACAAGCACAATCGGTAGTTTAAGAATTTCTTAAACTACCGATTATCATAAAAAAAGTGGCCAGGAACAGGCAGTTCCTAGGGTAAATACAATCGGTAGTTTGTTACCTACCAATTGTTGATGAATATACACAATTGGTAGTTGTTTCAAACCACTTAACTACCGATTATAATGTAAAATTTGAAGAAAATAACTTGTTAAAAATAAATCGATTGAAATTCATTTGATAACTCACAATAAGAAAATAAAATCCTTTCAAATGTTAAACATTAAAACCAGTAATGTTAAACACTATAGTAATATCCATCAAGTTAACAACCACAATCTAATTTCTAACTCTTTTGGTTTTGGTACGAGGAGCACGAGCACCAGGGGCTAACATTCTTTCAGCATCAACGGCATTGGCTTCACCCTCAGGGACATTTGCTTCAGGAGCAGCACTCGTTGAACCGCGAGATCTTTTACTGTACTTTGATGTTACCCTCTTCGGCTTATTCGCAGATTTCTCTCCAAACTTGATAGCATAGTCTTCATTATCGATGTTTTCAATGAGGTTTTTATGCTCTCCCATCGTCTCAACTGATGGAGGCACTCCCGCATTGATGTACCCAACTATCTTCTTCGGAAAAAATTCAAACCTTTTTTTTCTGTTTTTAGGCAATAACAATCAAACGATTATTATCTAAAATATTGACCCGTAATACTAAAATCAAAAGGAAATAACATAACGTACCAGCCTTTTATAGCCTGAGGGTTTGTCTTTGATGATGCACCTATATTCGGGCACCCTGGTGCTCTTTCCTTTATCTTTACGGGTCACGTGAAGATGAGAATGCTCCCGGTACCATACCATATAGCCAGGATCTGCTTCATCAGCTTGGGTGACAGGTCCCCCTCGTTGATCATAGATTGCATCATGTTATGTTCAACAGATGGGTTACCATAGTAAACAATTGTGATCGAGTCCTTACCACAAACACAATTCTCCACGTCCAGCTCGAACGTGCCCCTGAAACGACTCCAAGGTTCTTCTTGGAAAAAACCTAGTTGACGCATCACCCTTGTGGCATTGTACATTACATATCCAGTTGGATGCCACAAGGGTCCATAGTAGAACACCAACTCAGACCTTCGCGCTATATACCCATTAGCTCGGTCTTCCATGTAAGGATCAAAGCATACATCTTTGGACGCCATGGAGTCTAATTTCCTCCTCAAAGAGATCAACTCATGCTCCTTGATCCTTGAACGGTTGCCCTCAAAGATGTATTTTGTGCCTCGGGGTGTGCCATTCTCCCATGCCAGGTTCTCTCTGGCTAACTCGAGGGACGGGAAGTGGTCATAGATCCACGTCTAGTGTACATATCAAACCAAGTATGAGAAAATTGATTCTTAAAAGAGGAAAAAATAAATAACAATCAAACCATCAACGGAGTTACCAAAATACCTGTAGTACGCTCACGTTCCCGGCTATTTGGCTAATCTGTTCCCTGGATGCCTTTCTCATCTCTTCCATCAAGAACGCAAGACATGCGGTGCCCCACGAATAGTCTTGAACTTTGTGGAGGGGATGCAAAATTTGTAAGAGGTTGGCGTCGACCCGGTTGCCACTAGCATTGGGGAAAATTACACATCCCAAAACACAGAGAAGATATGCAGTGGCTGCAACATTGACCTGGTCATCGCTAAACTCTGGGTTCAGCTCTTCCTTAGCCTTGGTGCCTCTGAACATTTTCATCAGTTGCACTATGTTGAATTGCCTGGTTTTGCAAGAAGCACATCGGCCGAACTCTACATTGGAAGTCGCTCGGTTCCAACCAAAACACCTCTCAGTGTAAACATAAAGCTGGTCCCAGCTTAACTGCTTCACATAATCAAACTTCACAGTCGTACCATGGTCATTGAGATCTAGAATCTGCACCACATCATCGGAGGTGTTGGTCATCTCTCCCCACGGCATGTGGAAGGTATCGGTCTCAGGATACAACCACTCCATGGAGGCCGATATCGAAACCCGGTCATGAGGTAACATGGAATTCTCGGCATCCGTAGATAGCCCCGATTGCAGTATAATTTGCTGGAACCGTTGACACTCATCTTCCAACGGCCAATCGTTCATCTTTGTTGGTGCAGCCGTAGGTTTGAGTAGACGGACCGCATTAGAATGGTCCTAATATACACGACGGATTAAAAAATAATTAGAATAACAGTTAACACTTCTACGAATAAAAAGACAATATGTTAAGAATGGTGTTATATAATTATTACCTCAGTAGAATAGATTTCTTTGGCCCAAGAGTCCTTGTACCCAAATAATAGATCTCCTTTATCTCTTGGGAGGCCGGAGATTTGGCCTTCTTGAAGACCCTTCATCTTCAAAGAGTCGGGGACCTTGTGTCCTCCTTTCTTCCTAGCTTGCTTCTTTGTACCACTTTCTTCTTCTTGTCTACCACTTGGCCCTCCTTCTTCAAAGTATTTATCTTGTGGAGTACTTTGTCCTCCTTCTTCTTCGTTTCTACTTCTTGGAACACTTGGTAGAGTTCCTTCGGTTATAACAATTCCGCTAGCGCTCTTTTGTCTTCTTGCACTAGCGGTAACCTTCTTCCCCCCTTCACGACGAGGCCCCGATAGAATAGTATCGTGGCCTTTCTTAGATCGCCTTTCCTTTCTTTGATACAAGATAAAGAACAATTATTTCAGTACATAATCGGTAGACAAAGTACATTGAACTCAATATATTGTTAACAATCGGTAGTAAAAAAAACAACGTAACTACCGATTGTACACAATCGGTAGTCTAAAAAACAACTTAACTACCGATTGTGCACAATTGGTAGCTCGGGCTCTACATTATCTACCGATTCTGCACAATTGGTAGCTCGGGCTCTACATTATCTACCGAAAAAATGGAACACAAAAGTATGTGGACACACGTACAATCGGTAGTTACATAAAAAATTTAACTACCGATTATGTGTAAATTTGGGTAGTAATACAATCAGTAATTTATGTCTAAATCTAACTACCGATTGTGATCGATGTTTTTGAGGATCACTAACTTGCACAATCAGAAGTTTAACCCTAAACAAAACTACCGATTATCACCAAATTTGGATCCAGTAATACAATCGGTAGTTTATGTCTAAATCTGACTAATGATTGTGATCGATGTTTTTGAGGATCACTAACTTGCACAATCGGAAGTTTAACCCTATAAGAAACTACCGATTATCGCTAAATTTTGGTCCAGTAGAACAATCGGTAGTTTATAACCTAAACATAACTACCGATTGTGCATGATGTTCACGAGCAGTGAAGAACACTAACATAATCGGTAGTTTGATACAACCACAAAACTACCGATTGTGAGATCTATCCTAAAACCCTTGATATTATAGTGACTAATTCATTCGATTGAATCAATATAAACACAAATAATGATAAACCCTTACCTTATTGGAGCCATTACAAAGTTCTGGAGAGTCTGATTGTCGGAATCGGTCTCCGTTTCTAGATCATCCTCTTCGCGTTCTTCGCGTTCTTCGTGTTGCTCTTCAACAATCTCTCAATCTCTTATTCTTGTGGAAAAATCCGGCCATCTTGTATTAGGAGGTTGACGATTTATTTGCTTTTTTCGAACCATCTTTAGATTGTAATAACGACGATGAATTGGTTTACGATTATACGATGAATTGGTTTATGATTAATCAGTTGAAGATGAATTTGATATGCCACAATCGGTTGTTTGAAGTGGATAGAAGAAGAAGAGAAAACAGAAATTGGAAATCGGTAGTTTGAAGTGGGTAGTGTGAAATAGGTTTAGGTTTTATTAGTGAAAGGTTTTTTGGTAATTATTTGATTAGTGAAAGGGTATTTTAGTATTTTTACATACCCCTAGGTTACCCTTAGCCACACCCATGGGATTGGGTTAAAAAAGTCTCACCTAATTAATTTTTGGTCGCCCTCAAATTCGCCAGGTATTTTAAACCTGGATAATTTTAGGCCGATCAAATTCTTCACCCACCTAGTTAAGGGGGAGAAGGACCTCTCTCTCCTATCTCCCCAACCTCTTCTAAATCTAGTCTCAATTTAGCGCCGCCTCTCCCTCTTGCCTGGATCTCCTCCTTCCTTTCTCCTTTTGTCTCATCTTCATTTTTATTTAGTTTTGGGTGAGTTTTTAAGGTTTTTTTCCCTGTTTTTCTTTTTAGTCATCTTTTTCCTTTCTTTTATAACATCTTGATTTTGATCATGTTACAACTCTTTTTTGTGTTGCATTTGGTAATAATACTCAAAAGTGGGATCTAGTGATTAAGGTGGCGGGGCAACAGATTGGTAGAAACAAAAATGATGGTGGTGGAAGCAACTGGTAACATGAGGTGTATATGATAGAAGTAATGAAGGGTCGTATCTGGTAGCAGTAATAAAGGGTAGGATCTGGTATCATGAATTTTTTTGAGATTGTATGAGGTCTCAACTTGTAACTGGAAGTGATGATTTTCATGGAGAATTATAAGGGTAGTGTGGTTTTATGAGGTCTAACTGGTAACAGGTGGTGGTGGATTTTATGGAGAATTATAAGGTTGTTTCAACAGTGAAGTGATGGTTGTTGTAACAGCAGTGATGGTGATACCGACGACGACGACAGTGAACTCAATGAAGGAGGCAACATTTTATGAGATTGGTGGATTTTATCCTAACCTTCAAAAACTTCAAAACTATGTCATCGTTTGGGCTGAGCTTTTATGAGCGAGTGATATTGTGTCCTTCGTTTTCCGATCTGGGCTTTGGGTTTTGGTCTTTTGATGTAACATGATTTTTTTTCTTTTTTAAATAGTTTTTTCTTGGTCATCTCCCGTGCTCCAACTAGTTATAATTTTCTATTTTTTTTATTGTAGGCCCAGAGTACTTCATGATCTATATCATCCCACAATCCCTTTGCAGCATCCAGCTTCTTTTTGAAGTTTGACATTAATGTCTGTTCGAGATTTCAGCTTTGTTTTTTTCCTTGTGAGAATATGGTGTACTGAATTTCTGTTGTACTTTAATTTTAAAACAGAATTCTTCTAATTATCTGGAATTGAGCTGTGGTCAATTGTCTCCTACTAACGTCACTGACATTCCAAACCGACAAATGATGTGTTCCTATATGAATTTATTTACATCTTTATATGTAATATTGACCAATTGTTCGGCTTCAACCCATTTTGAGAAGTAGTTTGTTGCTATAAATATATATTTTCTTCCTTCGGATGCTGTTTTTGAACGGGTCTAATGCCCATTGTAAAAAAGGACATGGACCGAGCATGTTATGATGAGTTTTTGTTTGGGCCTGTATATTATTGCCATACTTGCAGGTTGAAAGTTTATTATGTTAATTAGCACCATCTAAGCTTCTTATGTACGACATGTAATATGTATCTTTCATTTTGAGTAGTAGATAAGATTCTAAGTAATAGCTGGGAGGGTTAATATTCCTTTTCATTTTGAGATATGATGTGAATATTCCTCTGGTGAGGACAATACCCTTTGAGTGAAGGAAGAAAATCCCAAATTCCACATTAAATATTTTCTATCGGATTTCTTTCCTTTTTACGAGATATGAAGGTTTGACGAGATTCTGTTTTGATTTAGAGCTCTCACAATCGTATACAACTCTTATAGAAACGACAACAATATATTCTTGTCTTTAAAACCTAAAATCTTGTCAAAATCCCAAAAATATCGTTTGAAAACATCATAGATCGAGTGGTAAACATTTTTGCCTAAATACGTTCTTTGAATTTAAGCAGGTGGGTGCTTTTATCCAACTTATGGGTGCCTTTATCAAATTGCGAGTAACTTTATCACTTTTATGGGTGACTTTAACACTTTTCAATCCAAATTTTCTGCAATTTTTATTTCCACAAAAATACATAAAGTAATAGTATTAATACAGATATTGAGTAATATCCATATAATTGTGAGATCAAATAAGACACATAAATGTGTCTATCAACCAACTACTGGTAGATGCAATATTTTTTCATCTACAATTATAATTAAGTAATCATACTAGTATGTTAATCATTTCTTGGTAACAATCCTATTGTTAGTTCGGTTCGAACTTTAACCAATACCAATATCCATCTTGTTGAAATAATCTTATGGTCGTTATTGTTTTGATAAGAGTATACAAGGTGAAGCCTACATAGATTGATATCAAAAATATAGTGGTGTACCTGGTACCCTCGTCATTTTAATTGGTGTAGAGGAGCAAACGCGAAAAATATCTAATGTTTTGTGTTTGGTGATATCCAACTTATCAGGTTAATAAATCAGGCTCTCATGAATCGAGTTCAATTAATGTGCCGCCAAGATTTGATAGTACCAACTATCTGTGGTGGAAGTATACAATGAGATATTTCCTTCAATCACATGACTTTAATACTTGGTAATTTAACAGTTGCAGTTTCAATGGATTTTGATCAATATCATATGGCTCTGAAGACTTATTAGTTAGGAGGGCACTTTCGCACCTATTAGTAGTCAATGGATATGTACGTCCGTGGAAAATTCATAGAATGAGTATAAAATCTTAGATGCATGTGATGATAAGGGAATAAGTCTTCCTAAGCAGATTTCAAATGGTTTGATGCTATAATACATGCAGTAAGCTGAGATTTTCAGCATTATGTATATAAGTGCAAAACCTCCAAAATGGCTTGGGATAATCTTAAGACTGTATTTGGAAGAAATTCCTCAGAATAGAAAGCTAGACTTCAAACAATATGAGTTCAGTAATTCATTATTGATAATATTAATGGGCTTTGGGCCCATTATGCCAAACTTGGGAGGAATTTATCCAAGCTTGGCCGCAGGGTTTGCTCGGCCAGACGTGGGAGCAACTTGCCCATCCAACTTTGTAGCAATTTGGATGCGCAAGCTTGGTTGGCTAGCTTGGTATGTTAGTATATCTGTGATACTACATCTTTGTATTTCCATGCATGGTCTAATACCGAAGAGGACGTTGATGACTCCGAGCTCGGCGAGAGCCAGGCTAATCCTCCCAATTCTTCGGATTACTCGTTAGTATCATAGTTGCATGTATGTATCATTTGAATGGTGGAATTGATGAAAATACTCGTTAGTGAATAAAGAATTCCGTTTTACCTCGTCATCTGAAAATTTCATACATGAGAAACTTTAGTAAAAACGTTGAATGAGAATAAAAATTACAAAAAAGTAGAATTTGTATTGGAAGAAAAATTAAAACAAAAGACAAAAAAAAACATTGTTAATAAATATATTTGTATCCTTACCGATATTATCGGCCGATATGAACAATATAATCGGAATATTTATCGTCGATATTTTGCATATCGTCTAAGTTAAATACCAATGCATGATAAATTCCGATATTATCGGCCGGTGCGACCGATATTAACTACATTTGCCATAACGGTTTTATTTTTAACAAGATTTTCTTGTTTTTCCAACAAATCCATAATTCTTGGTGGATCTGGAATTTACGTGTCTTCATCAAGAATTTTGCCTGGGAGAGAGTTGGTGGTGGTCGAAGAAACGCCAAGATTAACAAAAGTGAAATTAGGAGTAACTAGAGTGGCGTAGATGGTGGATTTTTGACAAGGGAGAAAATCGTAAATATATTTATGTTTCTGACCCAGGTATTAAAATATATCGAACCTTAGTATGTTTTTGTTCTGCAAAGTGTCCTGGGAATATACAAAGTCACAATGGGTGTCCATATGTCTCTCTCTCTTTATATATACATATGTATGTAATAATAATTATTGTATGACTCAGTATCCATCTATGTATGAAATTCTTAGAATAATACCGGTGATTGCTGCAATACTCTCATGTATTTTATAATTTCTACATAATAAATCTCAAAGCTCCTAGATGGATTGCCCACTGGTATAAAGAAACTTGAGTCTTCTCTAGTACTATTCCTAGATCTTGTTCTGTATCGAATGCTGATATTCAAATTCTTATTAAACAATATCAATTTACTGCTATAAGCATATTTTGAAAATTGCTAATGCCTGATCTCCAAGAACGCATTCTTTTTTAATATACTACTCGCAAAGAGCACATCACAATTCGCGTCCTGTCTTTAAAAAATATCCCACTTTAGCATTTTACTCAAGGACGTTTCACAAATTATGCGTCATTCCTCCGGGACGCGCCACCGTCAAAGAGAAATGCCCCAGAGACGTTTTGCAAAATGGCGCGAGCTAGCTTGAGCGAGAGACGCCCCCAAAGACGTGCCACAAGTTAATAGAGCTTGTCCTCATCGTTATAAAATTTTAGACTTGAGACACAGTCGTAAAAACGTTGTAGAATCTTTGTACAATATCTGTTTTCAATGGACGACCCCAATTTGGAATTGCTGAAAGACCAGCTATCCTCTTTACATAATAAATTTGGATTTGGAGCTCGTATGGTCCGTCAAAACTTCGCAATGATAAACATCCAGGAGAATTTCAGGAATTTTTCAGCTACGACATGATTGAGTATTTTGGCCATAACTCTTAAACCGTTTCTCGGAATAAGATGCCCTTTTAGTATGTTGTAATAGACACATAGGAAAATGTTTTGGTATATAACCCACCCCTTAATTATTCATAAATTACCATAATTTTTGAACTCGTACAACGTAGTGTAAAACGTTCTTGATATGATTGTTGTGAAACACCTTGTTATGATTTTGACCATTACCCTCTTCATAGATGCTTCATATGAATTCTTATGTCATCAACTTCACTTGTACTCTGAATTTTAAATTTGTTTTCGAACTCTTATGTTTGGAGCATTCTAAATTGTTGAAGTGATGTTTTAGGTTTCAAACGGAAAATAACAAATGGCGAGGAGACGAGAGCTTCTATGGACCATCCCACTAGTGACACTACTATTTTACTCCATGGGTAAAACACATATACAACCATATATATATATATATATATATATATATATATATAGGTGTGAGTACCTATTATATCAATATCATTCATAATTTCCTTGCGGAATGAAAATATACCTAGATTTTATATTTTTTATATCGGACCTGAAAATATATTTTTACGATTTTCGCCTTCAGTAAAAACCCACCATCAATACCAACGCCATGTAGAAGGCATCGCGCTGGGCTTATCTCATCGCCATGAAGAGCCAGATGGCACTAGCCTAGGCCAGCGTCGTGATTTGTATAGTATAACATTGGGTTTATCCCAGTGTTGTGATGAGGAAAGTTGGCCAGTGCCATAGCAAGGGTGTTGCTATCCTTGCTAGTGTCTCGGGTACTCCCTCGAATGTTTGCATTTGATGATATTGACACTCGTTTTTTATGGTAGAAGCACCAAATTTCCAAATTCGAGAGATGAATATACATTGGCTCCTGAATTAAAGATAATTCATAGAATTCTGTTTAGAATAGCCATAAAGTAGTTCAATAGTTAAGCCAAGAAATATTTAACAAGTAAACAAACTTCACGTACTGAATTTTTATGTCGATACTATTTTTGAGGATCTTAATTGTTAGTGAGCCTCTCATTTGTTGATGAGGAGCTCCCTTGTTGCTAAGGCTCTCACTTGATTAATGGCATTCATCATAAATATTAGACGATGTCATTATCATTATTATGAAGTCATATGGTTTAGCTGAAAGAAGATATGAATATGCTTAGCACTAGACCTTAGGTGAGTCTAGAATATTGCTCAATGGGAGTCTACATATTGATGTATACATATCAAGGAGTTCAAATAATCAACTTTGGAATTATTGCACTCCGAACAGGTTCGAATTGCTATAGACTAGTGATTAATACATCTAGGAGCATATCATTTCGACAATATATAGCGCAAGAGATTATTATGAACATATATATATATATATATATATATATATATATATATATATTTTGTATTGTCAAAGAGTTTGGGAAGAATAGCATCAAGAACCAGTGATTCTTCTTAAATTCTATTATTTGAAGAAAATTCAATACAGAAGGTGAGTATTGAGTCGTGCAATACATACGTTATAGAGACATAAAGTATTTGAAAGTTCATCTTGGTGAAGTTCTAAAATTATGCAAATATACATATTTAGGGAGAGGCTACATAATCAGTGTAGAGCACCTGTAGCTATCAACAAAATCAGTGTTATTAATTCTCTTGCAGAATATGAAATAAAAATACAGACTCTATATTTCTTATACAGGACCACAGACGAGTATGTAAATTTTCTATTTCTGGTGAAAGGCAGAGGTGATTTTACGATTTTCGCCTTTGTCAAAAATTCGCCATCTGCATTAAGTCGCCTGCTTAGTGCGGAACATTAATGTTTCTTAGTAAGCACTAGATGGTGAAAATATTCTAATAAATATTCGAGATTTGAAATTTAATTTAAAAATAGGATAACAACTTAAGTTTGTGTCCTCCAGGAAATGTCCTCTATGCAGGCTTGGGATTTAGACATATTAAACTATCTCGTGAGCACGAAGATGACAGTACTTAGGGTTTGAATATGCAACGTCAAGCGCTAGTGATGTCGTCAGTAAGGAAGAAGTAGATAAGGTCTAGAACACCAAGATGATGATTTAAGTTGTAGTTGGTGGCATCAAGGTTGGAAATAGCGGAAGCTAACGGGAGAAGCTGATGGTACATCAGAGCTGAGGATGGGAATGTGGATGGAAGTGGACTCCACTGATCTTTTCGTAGACTTGAGCTTATCAATTCTGTAAATACGTAAGAGTCTTTAGATTTATCGTATCAATGAGAGCACTGATCAATAAGGCTGACAACAGTAGCAGTTATGAGTCGAGAAGATATCATGCCATAATAGAAGAGCAATGAGGATATAAGGTTGATGATGTCTTCAAATGTGATAAATTATCTTGGAGATGGGTGAAACCCATGCTCATGGGTTTTGAGAAGATAAATTGCAAAACCAAGGTTGTATGGACATGGGACACGACACGGCTAGGTGAAAACGTCAAACCTACCAAAAAAAAGTTACGGGGATAGGTTATATTTGTCTTATATACATAACCTCGTAGGATGAGGAGAAAAATGAAGAATCCGCCTGAAAAGGGGCTCGTGTCTGATTAGCTAGTTGGTGAGGCAATATCTTACCAATTGGAGTCGGTACTACAAGTTTATTTGTAGGATAGAGGATCGAAAATGTAGGGGGCGGAAGAAATGTAGAGCGATAAGTAATTCGACCCATTCGCATACCTATCATAAATGTTTGGAATCCATATTATGCAAGAAGATATTACTTTTGCTAATTCCAATTAAAGGATGATATCAAATTTTTCAATTCAATGCATTGAATAAAATCCATAAAGTCTATAACAAGGAAAAAATATAGATAAAGTTATTCAACTAAAAGGAGAGGATCTTGGTCGTGGTTGATCTTAGGTGCAACAACTTTCTTTGCTCTGACAACCTTTCCGATATTAGAAGTAACCTACTTTCGTTCAAACTTGGCTTCGAGATCACCTAACTAGCTAAGTGAAGTAGCAACATCAAATGCACTAATGTTTCAACCGGAACGATGTGACCTATCGGTCCCACCTTCATGAAAGAGACCAACAATTCCATCTATAGCATATGTACTACCGTAGCTAGGGCATGTAGATTGGATGTTATCCGTCAATAACGCAATTATCAGGGGCGCGCTCTACCATTGAGCTAACAGCCCGTCGTGCGAGTCCCAGCAGGAGGTCCGTTATTGCAAAAAGTTAATTGTAAATTTTATAAAAGGAATTCTTTCGGCGCCTTATGTTCCCCTAGGAGAAAAAAAAGTTTTATCTTTTCATCCAATAGAGCCCGACCGCCTAGTCGGTGCCTACTTACTTCTATTTGAATCATGATATTGAATAGGGTTTTAGGTTGATACAACAATCAATCAATCTGATAAAAAGATTTTTTTATTGTTAAATAAACTAGTACTAATTTAACAAATATAATAATATAAAAAATGGTGTTTGGAATTGAATAAAGGAAAATGAATTAGAATGATTTATTATAATTTTCTAAATCGTATGAATAATCTATGGCTTGTTCGAAAGTGTTCAATCTTAATTTACAAAGCATTCAATGTCTGATTTTTACGGGACATAAAAATGATATATCCATTGTTTGTTGGATAAGTACCAGACGTATGTTGCATTCGATCGCATGTATATACGTAAATTTTTTGGCACCTTTGCACAAAACAAATATGAATCCTAAAAATAAAATGATAAATATAAGCCCTGTTTATCTATTTATTTATCTACTATTACTAACAATGAGCCCTAGAAATTGATAGCATATTGGTACCGGGTTCCAAAAAATGGACCTATACAAGGAATCATGTTGGAGCATCGATATACATACGACCTATGACCTATGACCTATGGACAACGTGGTTTGGTGAAACACAATTTTTAAAGTCAACCATCAATCATTTACATCTTTTTTAATATAATTACAAATATGGAACTTAAAAGCTCTAATGTAGAATTCAATTTTGGCATACTTCTTTGAAGAGGGTGCACAAAACAAATAAATTTTATAGGTTATTCTAAGTCAACCGTCAATAGTTTTATTAAATTCGTTCTTTTGTTTTAGTTTAATTAAAATTTAAAATAGATAAATAGTGGAAAATATTTAATTGGGTAAGATAAAAGTAAACTAGGATAACATATTTTTTAACTCCCCCTTCCATTATTATTTACCTTTTGTCATGGCGATTTCTTCCCATTAAATTAACTTTTAAATATATTTTTAAATTTTTTTAATTATAAATTTATTTTTAATGAGATTAATTTAAAATCATAAAAAATATATGCATAAATTGAAAATAAATAGGATATATATATGTATATATATATATACATATATATATATTATTTTCATTACTTTTGAAGTTTCCACGCCATGCGTGTATATAATTTTTTTTTAGTTTTTTTCTTTCAAATACCATGGACGAGAATAATTTGGCCTATTTAGTGTTTGTAATTAATGAAACTTAACAAAATTAGTATATTTTTAAAGTATTTAAAAATAGGTTTTTTATTCTTTCTTTATCCCATTGTAATATAAGTATGTATGATTTTGTAATTAGTATGACATTTAATAAGGATAATATAGAAATGCCCTTAATTTTTTGACTTCTTTTAACACGGACAAAAAAGAAATGACATGAAAAAAGTATTATATTTTATCTTGATAAAAATAAACAAAAAAAGAAAAAAAAAAGGAAAGAAAGGAAAGAAAAGAAAAAAAGAAAGATGGATGTCCTTTCATTTTGAAAAATGGCCAATCCAATTTTCTATTAAATTGTTAGAAAAATTAAGTTGCGCTCGCGTGACATTAACAGTTAACACAAATCAGGTTAGGTCTGTTTACCCTAACATCTTGGAGTCCAACTGCAGGATTCATATCATCAATATCGATGCAGTAGTTCCAAGCAAAACGTGAGAGTTTGGGACATTAGCTGGTGAAGATACAAAATACGTGTGTTAAATTCTTACTACTAGTTACTTAGTCATGTTATGGAGAAGAAAAAAGCTAGCTGGCTCCTCTCAAAACTTATATAATAGATAGGCATAGGATCATATATAGTCTTATCAGCACATGTTAAATTGAAACCCACCATGCAAAAGCTAGCAAGCTAAGATTGAGTTCACTATTGTTGGATGATATGATCATATCTATGTCAGTATAGGCCCATTCCTCCTCTTCATTCTCTCTCTTTACATCTCTTTGACTTTTCCAAAGATTCATCCAAAATGGATATATTTCGTGATCAAGATCTCTCTCTCCCAAGTATTCTGGATATGTATCACTCTCTAGAAGTAAAAGAACAAAGCTCCATAATCCATCCTATCTATCCAAATAAGTATGGGAATGAAAATGACCAAAGCGATTCATTCTTATTTTGGTCACTTCTACCTTTCGTTTTAATAGTTGTATGGCTAGCTAAGCTCTGACTCGTTGTCATGTAACGGATCATGGAGTATAAGATTAATACTTAATCACGTTTTTTCTCTAGACTAAAAAAACGTGATGAAAGAATAATTTTATTTTAATTATAAAAACTAAAGTAAATTAGCATTAATAATCAGTAGATTATGTATCATACTATCGCGTATTCCATTATGAAATATAAGGTCGTCTTCAACATTTTAGATGCTCGTAGGAATTTTCAAAAAAAAACCTTTTCTTATATATACCGAAAACATAAGTTGTAAATGAAAAACAACAATTAAATTAATCGAATGTTTTATTATGCATATAAGTCTAATAAGAGTTTATAAATAATTAAAATTTTAATTCAAAAAAATATTGTACAAGCACATTGTAGAAAAAATAATTCCCGAAGGCAACCCAAATGTTTTAGTATTTTTATTTTTTTTTACCGCAAAAGATGTAACCAACCTACCATACGAGTTGCAAAGCTATTTATAAAATATTTAAGCTGATAATTAAATACTAAAATATAAAAAAATAAACCTTAGAGCGTAAATAAATATAAAATATTCTTGTGGCTTACCTGTTTCGGTCTTTATTAAAGTCAAAAGACTAAGACACAAAACTATGTTAACATATCTCTAGTTTTGTAGAATGGTATAAACATTTATTAACATATATTCCATCCGTTTCAACAAAATTATTACTATCATTTTTTTATTTTAATTTATTTTTAGGCTAAAATAAAAAAGTGATAATAACATTTTTATTGTAACGAAAGTAGTATTTTATTTTATTTTTTTATTTTCTTTTTAATAAGTTTTTATCCTTCATTAATTTCCAATATACATATATAAAGATAATTATGGCCTCTTTATCTTTTGGGCCTCGGAGGTCGACCCTTAGGACCAATGTAAAAGACCGCCCTGCTGAAATAAATAAGAAAGAAAACACAGAAACGTTATAAGTGAAATTTAAGTATGTGATAAAAGACACATTATTTTTTGCTTCTCTCTCATATTAAAAGTATGAACTTTTTCCAAAATCCTTCTAGATTCATTTGATCATTACTAACGGTGGAAAAACTAAAATAACATATGAAAACTATTGTTATTTTCGGATGACCGAGCCTATTCCAGTTTTATTTTTGGATGCTATCATGCTTGTTTATTTATAGAAGGAAGATGGTACGGGGAGTTCAGAAATAATTTTAATGCTAATGAGCAAATGGAGTGGGGTTTACTGAGAAGGGATTTAGGAGAGGTGCCTGACCTGCTGGAGGGTGATGACAAAGTGGAGCTTATGAATAATTTCAATATTAAAGCTTGTTATGATGTTTTGGAAGGGAATGTGTCGGGATGTAATTTTTCATAAGCTTTTCTAAAAAACAAACATAATTTAAGGGGATGTTTGGTAACCATTATTATAATGAATTATGAGCCCATAATCAACTACCCAGCCTATAATCTATTATATAGGTGTTTGTTAAAATTTATAATAACTGATTATTTTAATTATAATTGAAAAAAACTCATTATTTTCATAAGTAGAAAAAAGTCATTTATAAAAATTATCATAATCAATTATTTTTTTAACAAAAATGAATTAGATTTTTTTCCTTATTTTCTCTAAACTATCAAGAGAGAGATAAATCATCATTCTTTTCTCTCCTCTTCGAGAGCATTTTTTTAAGATAATCAATTATCCCCAAAAGTTATTTGTTAAAATTTATTATAATAATGGTTAATATCATAATCATTTTTCAATTTATGATTATCTATAATCATAAATGATAATGATAATTTTTACTAAACATCTCCTTAAGTCAGCTTCATGCTAGGATTGTTTTTAATAATTCTCTCCCCACTAGAGAGATACTTAGACCTTGGGGTGTAGCGGTAGAACGAGATGTTTCTGTCTTGTGCAACTTGGAAGAATTAATTGCTGACCACTTACTATTTCATTGCCGTTACACCTTTAAAGCATGGGACTACTTCATAAAAACATTTCATATATCATGGACTTTTCCTGCAACTATAATGGATTTGTTTAAAGCTTGAACTTAGAATGCTCTTAAAGAGAGGTGTAAAGAATTACAGAATATAATTCACTACGCGATACTATAGAATATTTTGAAGAAGCGAAGTTTCAAAGTTTTTGGTGGTGGGTCTAAGTCTGTGTTTGAGATAATAGTTCTTATCAAACAAAATTTGGTTTTCTAGTGCTGCGACCTGGATATTCTATTGATAGTAGCCAAATACTTCACAATTGGAAATTGATCCTGGCTATGTAATGTAGTCGGTTGACTATTCTAACGGCTGTTGATTCTGCATTCTTTCAGGTCTGTTGATAGCAGACATTACCTTTACAACCAGGAGTTTATTCTTTTTTTTTATAAATTGTAATCTAGTCTTTTGACCACAATAATTGGCTTGTCCTTTTTGTTTAATATATTCTTTCATCTTAATTTTTTTTATTAATTATTGTCTACCAATTAAAATTATTATTAATGTTTTCTTTCACCTGTATACATATGCTCCGCTATATATTATAAGTCTACAATCGTACAACCATACTCCAGAGTTAAATAAAACATGGAAATATCAGTGGAAAAAACACAAACAACTCAAACATCTTCTTTTCAAACGACAACAATCCCAATTTCTAACAACTTTTTAGACTTTCAGTCTAATAATAATAAGTATCAATTCTTATTCCATAACCAAACAGAAACAATCAAACACCATTTATTTCCACTTCATAAATTCCCCTCTGAATATTTCTACAACCTTTTGTTTCAATCCTTTTGGAAGCAAAAGAAAACCAAAAGTAAAACTAAAAATAGATCTACTTATTAAGGAAGATAACCCTATCACCAAATGTCAAATCTCTAAATTCTCTCTTTGTTGGCTGGATTGTGGCAGCCTTTTATAATGCGCGATGTCATTATCTTTTCCTTTGTTTCTTCCTTGGATGACCTTTTATTTCCATTACTATGTGTATCTATGGTTTTTTCCTCTCTTTCGTTGTAAAAATCAATAATCTTTCTCTCCCCCTATCTAAAAAAAACAAACACATATCGGTTATGGGTATCAAAGTTCGATATGGTTTGGCTATAATATGCACCTCTTCTAAAGGAATCTATGAGTGAACCAATGTAATGGATTCATGCGTCATCTTATATCCTCTCTTCTCCTTGAAAACTTCATGTTATTCCATCATAATGAAACTTCCTCTAGTTTTCCTATATGTTTTCATCTCCCATCTTTAGATTTTATAGAGTTTCCTTTGGCTTTGCATTTAATTCTAAGTAAAAACTTTTAAAATCTCAATTTGATGACTTTGGAACATGAATTAATCTTTTGCTTCCTTTAATTTTGGTATTGCTTCATTGGATCTAACTTTTGATCTTTCATCTTTCTCATTTTCTTTGGCAGGTAAAGAGTCTTCAATCCATGGTATGCATCTGTATATATTTTGGCCATGGAACCCTATGCGCTTGCTAGGACCTCGTAATAAAAACCATATCCCTCTGATAAACCATGCTTCCCTTTGCTTTCCAACAATTTTGGACTTTTCCAAACTGGTGATTGGCTCATTTCTACTCACCCTTCCTTCCAATTCCATTTCAAAATTGTCTCACACTTTCCATCTCATTCGATAAATCAAATTTCTTCATAATATCATTTATTATTATGTTCACTTTGACTCTATTCACATGCATGATAGAGATATCACCTCCTTAATATCTTTATGCCCGATTAAATATGTCACCACCAGAGGTACAGGGTCTAGGTTGTTTTGTTTTGATTTTTACCTGCCTCCTCATTAGTCCTTCTCTTACCATCACCAGAACTCCTGTGTTGTTATCAATTACCTATATTATCTTCTTAAATGATTCTATCTGGACACATCCTCTTATTGTTACTAAGAAAGGGTTGTATCTCTGTAAACTGAGTAATTTGTGTAGGAGCAAGGAAAATGGAGGGAATGGATTGAAAGACCAAATAACTCAGTTTGCATGGAGGGAATGGGTTGAAACTCACCGGAACAAGCTCATATTATCATATGGGAAGTAAATGACCAAGGCCAATTCATTAGTAAGTCTCTTTATTACCTCCTAGACAAAAAAAAAAAAAAAAAGTCAAGTTGATGATCCTCTAGCAGTCAAGATCTAGAAAATGAGAGGTTACCAAGGATAAATTATTTCTTATGGAAACTCAAAACCAATATTCTTCACTTCAGTGGAAAATCTTCTAATATGTTCCAAATATAAATACAAATTGCATCATGTTTGATGAAAACATTGAAACAAGGGAGCATCTCCTTATGCATTGTAAATTTTCTAAAGATGTTTGGGCTTGTTGTATCAATCTGGAATCTATGACTAGAAATTATAATTCGATGTTTGACTGGTGTACATCTTGGTTTAGTTTAAGCCCTCAAGAAACTAGTTTACGTCCGTGGTTGCAGTTTGTGGCACTATCTGTTGGCATATCTGGAAGGAAAGATGTGAGACAATATTGCAAGAGAAAAAACCAAACCCGAGTTATAATGCTACTATGATAAGGCAATATTTTACTACAACATGAAGCTTCTTTCAACTCAGAGTATTGAGTGTACATCTGGGATAAAAAGTACACAGGATCATCATCTTTGGACTTTTGTTTTTTAATCTAACTTCAATCATTCTACTGATCTAACTGCTATGGGTATTATTCTAGATCAAAAAGGAAACACTTTTGGAAGAAGTACCTCAGGTGGAATGGATTATGGGAAAGAAGAAGGAAACTGTAAAATGATAATCAAAGCTCTAGAGCGTGTCTCTCACCTTAACTGCAAGAGTTTCGTTCTCCAAGGCTCTAATTCAACAATGATAAGCAATATAAATTGGAAGAAAATATGTACAAGTTTGGAAGACCAACTCCAAAATAAACTCCATTTTGAATAGATTAAGTAATTTTGAAAATGTACTATATGAGGTTACTAAAACAAAACATAACCTAGATTTGTCTAACTTAGTCGTAATCTGGAGTAAAATTCAAAATCCTCAAGTATGTGAGGCACCTATTTTGACGGCGCTTGTTTAAGCTTTGTTTCTTTCTTCAATTAAATAAAAAGTACAACATCTGATTATTATTTTTATTTTTGTTTTGTCATGGCATCATATCGAAATAAAATATTTTAAATAAAAATCACATTTTAAGAAATATATTGTAAGTTTCGGAAAACCACTAACCATGTTACGATGACCGTTTTGTTTTCCAAGTGTTTAAAATGTAAAAGAGAAAAAGTTCTCTTAAAAGACTACTTAAACATATCTAACATATAGATAGAACTCGACTAGTGAAGCCGGGTTTTTTTGTTGTTGTTGTTGGTTTCTTCTGATTTTACTGTTGCTATCAATAATTTATCAAAAGATTGCATAAATAATCACAAGAGTTTAATTAGTTAATCCCAATTTTTTAATTTTAATTTTAATTTGTTCATGTTTTTATCCCACTAAAATGGCGAGCAAAAAATTGTGAGGCGTAAAAATAATTTAGTTTATGATATTTAGTTAATAAATTTATTGTTATAATTATTTACAGTATATGCCATCGGTATTTGTTTTTCCAATTTTACATACAATTTTGATATTTCAAGTAAAAAAATATACGAAAACAATAGTGTTGTACGAATTGTCATTTGGATCATCAAAACCGTCCCATTTACATTAGAATAGGATTCGCCTCTGTAAAACTAATAGGAGTTAATTTTTGGATGGATTGCATCCAATCCATATAAAAGGACGGTTTTGATATTGTTTCAAATGACGGTCCATTAAAAAAATTTAACCCAAAAAATCGTGTATAGAAAAGTAAAGGAAGGGCTCCAAAACCCACCACCTCGTAATTTTGTCACGATCTATCACCTTTGTTCGCGTATGGTGCGTGCCCAACATTCTAGCAGGCTAAAATGATAACACTTTATTTGAAAGGAAAATACTTCTGGTACAAGAATCCGCCAAACTATTGTTCTTTTTCCGGCTTAAAGAAGAACTTTCAATCCGGTGGTAATGTTTTAGAAGGACTTCAAAAAGTTTTTCACAACAATTCATAAGAATTTAACGGTTTAAATTAAGCTAAAGACGTATCAAAAACTGTAATTTCTATTTCAAAAACGAATCACTTGGTTCATTATTAAGAAACAGTTGGTGCATGGATGAGAGAGTTGAACTGTATATTACATGTTCATATAGTTTTAACTCTTCTTTTCTTGTTCAACGCTTGAGTCTTCACTGTGCTCTAAGTTTTTGGTATAGTGCTCTCAACGAGGATTTGAGATTGAGTTGTGCAGCTTCTTTTTACTAGGATAGGAAAAAACACAAACAATTAGCTAATTCCTAACGAGGGGTAGTCAAAAGAGAATTTTGTGGATTTTTAGAGATTCTTTATTTGGGTGATTCTCAGAGATTCTTTAGAAACTTAGAGATATCAAGTGATTTTATGAGAGTGTTTTAGAAAATATTTATGATTTACAGAAACTAAATAGTGGATTTTTAGGGAGTTTTTGTAATTTATAGAGATAATAAATATGATCATAGTGAGTTTGTTTTAATCATTTATTTAAAGAAAAAAATCAACCGGGGATGGGTGGAGCAATCCAAAAAACCACATAGGAATTGTTGATAGCCTATATGAGACTATTATCCAAGACATACAACCTAGTTCTAATCACTATATATAATCACCTGGTGGACTAGTTTGTTCGTTCTTCTTCATCGTGTCACATTCTACTAAGACTACTAAAATACTACAATATATATTGTCCACGCATGTGGTCGTATAAAATAACTCAAATTCCATGATTACCGAAAAATTTCACATGGTATTTAACAACCCAAATTTAATTAAAAATCTAAGCATTTTAGATTCCTTAAGAAAAATTATGTCTTTTTCTAACAACTCGTCTTATATATAGTTAAGCCAGTTATAGATGTTATGGTTTATTTGAGGATAATACAACATAGCTTGATTAATCATTAGTTTAAAATTTCAATATATAAGAGAAAAAAAAAGGCATTTGCAATAAAAAACCAAAAAAAAAACACTAGTATTACAGGGGGTTAGTGGATTAAGAATTATAAGGAGTTTTAGAGAGATCTTAAATCTCATGTTAGTCGTTAGAGACTTTGAAAGAATTTCTTAAACACCCTTGTTATTGAATAAAGACTTTATTTAAGTTCTTGAAATTCTCAAAAACTCTTTGTTATTGGTTAGGGACTTCTAGAAAGTCCTTTAATTGCTCATGTTATTGGTTATCAACTTGAAAGTCATGGATTTGTAATTTTGAGAGACTTGACTTTTATTAAAAAATAGGCATGACAAAAGTCTCTCCAAAATAGGTGATATTTTGGGACTTTAAAACTAATGTTGATTTATTTATTTATTTACAAGTATCTTTTTTTTTCATCAAGCTATGTTGTATTTTCCTTAAGTAAACTATTTTTTGCAACTATATTAACTATATATAGACGAGTTATTAGAAAAAAAATATAATTTTTCTTAAGGAATCTAAAATGCGTGGATTTTTAATTAAATTTGGGTTGTTAAGTACCATGTGAAATTTTCCGGTGATCATGGAATTTGAGTTATTTTATACGAACACATGCATGGACAATATATTATATTATTTTCAGTAGTCTTAGTAGAATGTGCCACGATGAAGAAGAACGGACAAACCAGTCCACCAAGTGATTATATATAGTGATTAGAACTAGATTGTATGTCTTGGATAATAGTCTCACATGAGCTATCAACAATTCCTACGTTGTTTCTTGGATTGCTCCCCAATTGATTTTTTTCTTTAAATAAATGATTAAAATAAACCCACTATGATCACATTTATTGTCTCTATAAATCACAAAAACTCCATAAAAATCTAATATTTAGTTTTTGTAAATCACAAAGACTCTCCAAAACACTTCCATAAAATCACTTGAAATCTCTAGATTTCTAGAGAATCTCCGAGAGTCTCTCAAATAAAAAATCTCTGAAAATCTACAGAATTCTCATTTGACTACCGCTTGTTAAAGTCTCCCAAAATATCATCTATTATGGAAAGACTTTTGTCATGCCTATTTTTGCATAAAAGTCTCTCAAAATTACAAATTCATGACTTTCAAGTCGAAAACCAATAACATGGGCATTTTAAAAACTTTCTAAAAATCTCTGACCAATAACAAAGAGTTTTTAAGAATTTCAGGAACTTAAATAAAATCTTTATTTACTAACAAGTGTGTTTTAGAGACTCTTTTAAAATCTCTAACGACTAACAGGAGATTTAAGATCTCTCTAAAACTCCCTATAATTCTCAATCCACTAACCCTGTAAAAAAATTTTTATTTTTTTTTCGTCTTTTTTCCTTTTCTTTTGTGTGCATCTCCTACCACTTCTCACACGAAAATCAATATTTTAAGTTTCCTTTATGCCCAATAAATACACCACACGCTGAACACTCTTTTGCCAACCCATCACTACTACAACTCTATCTCAGAACACTTTTCATTTCCTTCTTTCCATTTCAGCAACTAGCTAGAGATATGTCAGGGGTATGGATGTTCCAGCAAAATGGATTAGTTCGATTAGTCGAAAACCCAAAGGCGGAACCTAACAGAAAGCGCGGAAAAGTATTAGTTCACTTATCTAGTAATGAAGTCATAACATCTTATTCGATTCTAGAGAGGAAGTTAATGGCACTTGGTTGGGAAAGGTATTATGATGATCCCAGTCTAATCGAATACCATATGAGATCTTCTATCGACCTTATTTCTCTTCCTAAAGATTTTAACAAATTTAGGTCTATTCATATGTATGACATTGTTGTCAAAACTCGTAACGTTTTCCTTGTTAAGGATATGTAGTACTTCTACTACTAAAATGCACGTACTGGTTCGCTCTCTTTCTCCTCTCCCTCTGACATATGTTGTTGGCTTGGTGTGTGTTTTAGTGTTGGTTTTGGTTTTTGTGTAGATTTTTATGGATAGTTTGATCTAATTCTATAATACTTATGTGATTATCCAGATTGTTGTGTTTAAGGAGAGTAATAGTTCTTGTTGATAACTTCCTCGTTTAACTTGTGTAAACTTTTGTGCTCAATTGTATTTCATGACCAATAAAACATTTGAAGGTTACTCGTGCGTTACTCCGTCCTTCCGTTTTATAAAGATATGTTTGGTTGTTATATGAATATGTCAAAAAATAGACTAGTTTTCATAATAGAAAACTCAAGTATTTTAAAATTATTGTTCTACCTGACCATTTCTATCCTTTCTTTTCACTTTTAATAAATTAACAAATTGAGGGATCATTTTTTGCTTCAATTTTTCTTTACTAATATACTTTAAAGGATAAATTAAGAAAAGTTATGAAAAAAAAACTCAGATGTTTGACTCTTTTAATTGTTTTGCAAAACCAAATAATGAAAGGGAGGAAGTATATATTTCTCTACCTAAACGAACACTATTCTTTTCTGAGATGACAATGGTCGATCGGATGAATATTGTCCAAAAAAATGTGGTGACATGAAAAGAAATAAAGGTAGTGATATTTTGAGAGAAATTCTTTGAATGAACTACCTCGTAAAACAGTCGGTAAATACTCTTGAAAGTAATTCCGAGGTGATTATTAACTGGACTCACCTTCCACGGTGATAAATCACTAGTAACCACACATCCGAAAAACAGTGCCTAACGACGTATACAGCACTCAAGACGGCTAACTTATGTGCCAGTATCATCCAAAATTACATTCAAATAGAGAAGTTTACACTAAAACACATGTTATGGATTTTGTGAGGTACCTTATTGATTGCGTTACAGGGATTCTTATATGGGAATCGTTTTCTAGGGAATCATGATCACGTCATAAAGTGATGAAAAATCCCATCGATCAATCAATTAATCATATCACGTCGTCAAAATTTGTGGATTTAGTACAATCACGAGTAGACACGTGGCAAACAGCCACTCCTCAGTGGTAGGGGGATAATGTCTTGGTAGCTTGAGGAGTCCGGAGGGAAGACAATCTTTCCTGCTTGTGTGTACTGGAAAAGGTTTTGGCTGAATCTTACGGACATTGATTCCACGTAACCACTCGTAACTTCACAAAATGCAAATGTCGACTGTACACACAGTACCTTGGTTTTGTCAAGGTTGTTACTTTACTGCCTTACCAAATTTCACTCGAGTATTCAAATGACTAACAGATCCGATGTTAGGAACCGGAACCGAATTATCCGACAGTGGCGGCCTATGTTACCGACACAGACATGAGACACAATTATGACTTAGGGGCCTGATCCGTTTATTTTGTCAGGATGGGAAGGTCAGGTCTGATCCTAAAGTACCTGTAACATGTCAAGATAATGCTAATAATTTAACATCCATTATCCGTCCACAACCCATTAAAATTTGACCAAGCCAGGGCAGGTCAGTGGGACTATAGACTTTAAGTGTTTTTATTAGTCATTAATATTAATACATCGCAAATCTAACTTACTACCTTCACATTTTTTCTGAGAGAGAGATTGAAATTTTATTAGAAAATAAAAAAGGTCTGCAATACATATAGCACCAGTGTAACACCGGCCAAACACCCAATGAATGAATGCCCCACCTAAATTCTCTGATTTTAACTATCTATATCTACTTTCCACTGCGAAAATAGATCCTTGGAAGGAGTGGTTTTGGACCACTTCGCTTCCGAGCTCCATAGGAATATAGAGCTTTTCACTTCATTGATTATCACACTTTACAGTTTTGGATTTTTCTTGGCCATAACTCTTATGTTACGCTCACCCCATAACACCCAGCATATAGCAAAAAATAGGATCGACCATACCTTCCTACACCTGTTTCTTCATTTTCTCGTCTTCCAAGCTAATAGTTGGGCCACTAAATCCTTGTTTTGAACCCACTTCAGATTGAAACCACATATGAAGTAATTCCAGATCTTACTGGAAAACTTGCAGTATAAAAAAAATGACTGACAATTTCTTCTTCTTCATTACATAAACTGCAAATAGTAGATGCTAATATGCATCCCCTTCTTGTCAAATTATATGTTGCAGGAATAGCGTTATGAACAACAGTCCATATGAAAACTGCACCTTTGGTGGGACGAACTTTATCCAGACAAGCTTGTAAGGAATCTGAATTGTGTCTTGACTGGGATCATTAGCAGCGTTGTTAGATACAATCCAATTATAACATGACTTTGTTGAGAACCCTAAAGTAAAATTACATACTGGTAAGTCTTCTTCCGCTGATTGAAGAGTTGGAGGCTCACCTAAGAATGCGAACAATTATGTTACTTCATTGAGATCAACTGCATTGAGGTTTGTGCTTATCAAAATATGCCACTGCCCTTCTTTCACCATTTTCTTTTGAGATGAGATCTTAAATGCCTTAGGAAATCTTGCTTTAAGAGATGTATTTTCCTTCCATTTATGAATTGCATTCTATAAGCTTCTTCCTTTTGGTTTATTTGAGTCTGGCCCACATATCTTTTGCTAGTCCTCCTGTTTTACTCTGCAATACTCTCCTCCGCATAGCATTTTTTTTTCTTTATTGTATCTCCATGACCATTTAGAGAGATAGAGATTTATTAGAATGTTTGAGACTTCTGACAACAAGACCACCTTGTTCTTTTGGTTTGCATATCGTCCTCCAGGAGACCCGAAAAATATTTTTCTTCTACGGAGATCTGTCCCATAAGAAGTATCTCATGATCTTGTTAAGAGTCTTTTCAACAGCAGCAGGGATAGGAAATATGCACATATAGTAAAATTGTAAGGCTGTTATTGTGCTTTTGATTAGAACCAATCTGCCAGCTTTGTTGAGAAGTTTTTTCTTCCAAGTAGTGAGTTTTTGCTGGAATTTCTATATCACACTATCCCAAATACAGATATTCCTTCTAGATGCCCCAATGGGCATTCCTAAATACCTTAAAAGAAACTTTCCCACTTTACAATTCAGTGCTATTGCACCGATTTTATTATCTTTTCCCGAGCTAATAAATGAACTCTTATTAAAATTCACACTCAAACCAATGATGGCTTCAAAAATTTGTAGTATCAAAACCAGATTTTTCGCTTCTTCATCAGTGGCATCTAAGAAAACTAATGTGTCGTCTGCAAATTGTAGATGTGACACACTAGTGCTGCTATTGATTTGGAACCCTGAAATTATAGCTATTTCTATCGCATTTTTCATAAGCTTGGAGAATATTTCAGCCACTACTATGAAAAGAAAGGGAGACAATGGGTCTCCTTATCTCAATCCCTTATGGGGATTGAATCTTTCTGTGGAACTTCCATTAATGAGCAAAGAATGTTGTGCAGATGAGATACTCCAACTTATCCAATTTCTCTACTTATCACCAAAACCAGAGCATTTAAGAACATGATCAATTGTGTGCCAAGATACATTGTCGAAAGCCTTCTGAATATCTAGTTTACAAAAGATGCCTGGTCTTTTGCTTTTGATTCTAGAGTAGAGTAATTCACCTGCAATTAGTGTACCATCCAGTATTTGCTTGTATTTTAAGAAAGCCCCATGATTTCAGAAATCAACTTTGGAAGCACCATTTTCAACTTTCCTAATAGAATCTTTGATATAATTTTGTACATACATCCCACCAGGCTAATTATCCTGAAGTCTTTAGAGGTATTAGATTGTGCCTTTTTTGGGACAATGCTGATAAAAGAGCAGTTTTACCCTCCAATCCAGCTTTTCAGAATTATGAAAGTCAGTGATAATTGCCATTACATCCTGTTTGATAACCTCCCAAACCACTTTAAAGAACTCCATAGGGTATCTATCTGGCCCTGGAGATTGTTGTTTTTTAATGCTTTTGTCACATCCCAAACTTCATCTACCTGAATCTGTCTTTCCATTCATAACTTCTCTTCTTCCGATATCTTAATAAAGTTGTTTTCATCGAGTTGTGGCCTCCACTGGTGCTTGTCTTCAAATAAGTTGAAGTGGAAATATGTGAATTCATCTCTAGTGTCTTCTTGACAAAAATTATCTTCCCCACTGATAGTTAGTTTTAGTATATTATTTCTTCTCCTTCTCCCATTATCCAAGTTGTGGAAGTATCTAGTATTATCATCACCTTCTTTGAAATATTGAGCTTTTGATCTTGCTAACCACTTCCTAGCAGTATCTAAGTTTATTTGTTTCAGTTGGGACCTCCACTGATCTCTATTATCAAAATCCTCTTGTGAAAGTGATCCTTGTTCTTCCAACGAGTTTAGGATGTCTATATTTGTTGTAAGTTCCTCATTTTTCTCACTTATCTTGCCATATGTAGATTTGCACCATCTTATGATAAAAAAAATTAGATTTTGTAATTTCTTTGACAGGATATAACTAGGTGTTCCATGATACGCCATTGAATCCCACCAAAATTTTAAATTTGAAATAAAAGAAGGATTAGATAACCAGTATTGTTCGATTTGGAAAGAAGGTTTCTTCCAATCTAACTTACCAGTAGTTAATAAATTTACAGAATGATCAGATAATGTTCTTAAAAGAAGAGTTTGAGTTATGTTAGGTAAATTACCTTCTAATCGTTGAGTAGTTGAAAATTTGTCCAGCCTACATAGTGTTGGGTTCTCTTGCATGTTGGACCGAGTATAAAACCATTGAGAGACAAATCTACAATTTCATGGTTATGGATAAATTCATTTAACAGGATTTTCCCTCTCTTGGAACCCCCAACTCTATTTCTTTCCCTTCTTCTGCGTGTTGCATTAAAATCTCCAGCTAAAATCCATGATTGAGAAACCCATTCTATTAAATTATCTACTTCTTCCCAAAATAATCACATAGAGAATATACATTATATAAACACCATTCGTAGTTATCTCATTTGCATTTTAGTTTGACTGTAATAGAATGAGGACCAACGATTTCATCTAATTGTTCAAACATAATATTACTTGTATCTTATAAGTAATAGAAAATTAATGTATCTTATAAGTAATAGAAAATTAATGTAAAAACATAATATTGTGGTTGTAAAGACTGCGACCGAACATAAACAGGCTATCGGAAGGCGGTCAGGTCAGGTATAATTTTTTTTTGTAAAATCATGTGTTCGCCCACTTAAAATAATCGGGCAGGACGAGCAAGCCCATGACAATTGAGCACGTCTAGCATATTTTTTCACGGTAAGATATCGGGCGCTCATGGACTTCTTCGGATCCATACGACACATGGCAGGCCACAGTCCTCCGAACATTTTGTATAACATTATTATGATACGACACGGTTACAAAGAAATGTTAAATATAAAAAAACGGATTACGAAAACATGTTATGTTATATGTATTATTATACACATCGTCAAAATAAGATGAGATCTTACGATAATCTACATGACAAAATAATTGTTCTTATTTTTAAATACTTGACTACTAATTAAATAAAATTAATAATATGAAATATGATCAATTGTTTCACAAATAATGCTTGAATTTGATTAAAAAGGAGAATAAATTAGCATCACATTTAGTTTATTTTGATTTTCCATAACCATTATGAATCATTTATAACGTGTCAGAAAGTTCTCAATCAATGTTTAATATCGACTCAAGTGTCAGAAAAATATCAAGTCAGATCATGTGTTCAACACGGTTACGACATCTCTCTAGGAACGTCTGTGCAATAAGGTGGAAGAACTAGAAATGTTTTGTAGACACAAACCAACCAACAAAGATGATTTTGAACCACAATAAATTAATAAGAGACTCACCTACGTGAATTGAACTACAAATACAAAAAATCACCATAGAAACTTAAATAAAGAACCTCCAAGAAGCGCAAAACTATTTTTGGACAAAAAAAAATATTTTAGAGTTTCTTTATCTCCCACTTGAAACACTATTTGTCGGTTAGCATTTTTTTGTATTTAAAATGAAAATATTTTGTTTTTTTTTTCTTTCATTAGGATTCATAGGACTATATAATCGCATTACTTTTGTATCAGAATTATAGGGATATTGATATCTAGGTGTATTTTTGTAAGCATTTTTTTCCCATTTCTTTTAGGATTGTTTATGATTATCTTTTTTCATCAATATTTGTTGGTTGTAGAGCCATTTTGTATTATGTATATAAGGATAAGGCCTTTTATTTTTCATCTTTTTGATTTTCTCAAGCCTAGGAAATTTATGTAGATTAAAAAATATCGCATCTGTCGGTTGTTGGTAACAGTTAGTGCTAATAGCTGAAAGATAAGAAGAACTATAGAGTCAAGACCGATTACCATCTGAACCACGTGACAACTACTAAAGTCATGGGATAACAACTCGCATTATACAAACATGACAACAACTATCTTGATTACAAAGCTGGGAAGTTAACGTCTAAGTTAAGGAGTTATTTGGATAATCAAGGCCTGAATTTCGGATCTGGAAGCAGAGAAACAATCTATAGCTAACAACATGAGCATCTGAAGAAGATAGAATATGCAGGGGTACTGATCAGATATCTCCAGAAAGAGGCAGGATATGAAAAGTGATTTGTTAGGTCTCAGTAGATACGTTAAATATAAATGGTCCCCACTGATCACACAATAAACATGTAGATCTTCTCTTGTATATATATATATATATATATATATATCTAATAAGGCTCATTTTGTAAACAAAATATATCTCAACAATAAACTTAATCTATAACATCTTCCCTATCCTAATTGTTTTTTCTGATTTTCTCTTCTCATTCACCTCAATTATTCGTTGATTTTATGATTAGACTTAGAATCTAGAATCTCAAATTAGGGTTTGAAAATTATTAATGGAGATGAATGGGAAGAGTAAGGAAGATGAAAACAATTAGAAAAGAGAAATTGAATATTAAGTTTATTGATGAGAATGTATTTTGTTTACAAAATGAGCCTCACTGAGTATCTATACAAGAGAAGAAAAACATATTTATTGTGTGACTTAGTGAGGACCAATTACATTTCACGTATCCACTGGGACCCATCAAATTACTTTACATTTCCCGCCTCTTTCTAGAGAATACTCTTGCATATTTCAGCTCATTCAGGTGTTCATCTTGTCATCTACAGATACTACACTGCTTCCAGATTTGAAATGCAGGTCTCCGATATCTTATCATCTCTTTATCTCAAACGTTTTATTTCTCAACTCCCATCTTTATAGTCCAGATAGTTGTTATCTTGTTTGTATAATTAGAGTTTTTATTTGGTGACTTTAGATTTTGTCACGTGTTCAAGTTATAATCAGTCTTGAGTCTATATTTCTTCTTAAGTTTCAGTTGTTGGCACTGATGGTTTCCAAGTAGATGTGATATTTTTGTCATCTACATACTTTTCCCCTGGATTTATTAAAGCTAATTTTGACACTTAAGTTTAATTAATCTGTAGATTGTATGACATCAGTTCCTTGGATATCTTGTACGATTGTTATGATTTGTAGCTTGTATTTATCATAGTAGCTTAGCGTAGATCTTGGTTACTATGCATGTAAGGATCCACAAGCAGATCAGGGCCATTAGACTGGCCAAATGATGATTATTTGAACTTAATTACTTAAGTAATTAAGTTCAAATAATTAATTTTATAAATTATTAAAATAATAAATTGGCAAAACTAATAATACCATTAGATAGATATCGAAGAGTTATGTGAAATAAATTAATCAAACGCGTCATTCAGATACTGGACGAGAAAGATATAGCATTCGAAAGTTATCATGCACGGCTTGCCTTTGGTCAATGTGGGTTGACTTCGGGATTGACTAAATTATACCATAATTATAGTTTAACCTAAGGATTTAATTAACATGTTTATCTTTAATTAATTGAGGTATAATTAGAGTGTAAATATTCACTAATTATTTTTAAGTTAAGGGTGTAAAAGGAGTGTAAGAAAAGTTTAAGTTTCAAAAGAATTTAAAGTTTAAGTTTATCTCTTATTCACGTGAGAATAATAGGTAAAGGTGGTGGTGTTGAGTCTTTGAAGAAACAGAGAGTTGGAGAGAGTTTTGATGGGTTATATTAGTAACTTTTATTGATGGATGGTTGATAAGTTTGAAAATAGAGTTGGGAAAGAACAATAAGGAGGTTTAGGTGTTGATGGTGTAATAGAAAAACTAAGATAGTGATAGAAAGGTTAATTGAAGATGATCAAGATGTTGATGATGATGATGATGGAAACTTATATAGCCAATCAAGGTAATCTTGTTAAATGATTTATATAAGTTAGTTGTGAATTGGATAGTTGACAGACACTTAAAATAGATAAGAATCAATCAAGTTTTAATGTATTAAAATCATGATTTTATGTGATTATTGTTTTTACATATTCCTGATTTTCGGACACCCTATAAATTGATTGATCATAAGTTTTTGTAGTAATTTATATTATATTTAATTATCAATCTATACAAACTGAGTTTGCTCAATTTGAAGTCGAAATAAGTGAGTTATGATGATTTCGACGATTATCATCAAATCTGAAATTTACTTGAATCAGCGGTGAGTGAGCGACTAAATTGATTATTTGAGGTATGTTGGAGAAAACATTAGCTCCGGATCAAAACTAGAAAGTTTTAGAGGAGGCGTTCATGTTTCCAGTGAGCCATCAAGTGTTATTTGGACAAAAATTGAGAGTTATATAGACCCCAAAACTTTGACCCTTGTGATGTTATTATGTGAAAAGTTAAGTTCTTGATGAAGAAGATGAAGTGAGTCGTCGAGTTGATTTAGTGAGTTAGACTGAGTTAAATCGAGTCAACCGATTTGGATCATGGATCTGACGTAGGCGTGGCTTGTCATCAAATGAGGTGGGAATCTATAACTAACTCTCTTGCATTCATTCTTTGTTTTACAAATATATGTATTGTGAACTTCATGCATATTTTTGCTACTATATGATATGTGTAAGCATGATATATATCTATGTAATACAAACTTGGTTTCTTTTACAATTGGGATGAGATTGGATCTTCAGGAACAACTAATATTTGTGTTTTGGGAGTAATTAATTATTTTAAAAGATACTCATTTTCATTGACTGGAAAGTAGTTAAAACCTTACTTATTGCTTGAATGAAAGGAAGGGGGCTTCATGTTGTTTGGTATGAGATGTGGGATACACTAGATTTTTATGTACCTATAGGGGTGCAGAATTGTGTTGCCAATATTATTATTATTTCTGTCGGATAGCTCATGTCTCATACATGGATGCTTACTGTTCTTTAAAATTACATTCAGAAAGTTATATATAATTTGGTGTTTAAAGAGGATGGTGTTGAGGATATTATATATGATGGATGGATTACGCATGGTTTGAATGGGCTCTCCATGATAGATTATTCTGTTAGATATAATATTACCACCATTAGTTTCTTTGAATACTTGATATGTAGAGCGCGTGTATGATTGAGGTACTAGTAAGGGTACAAATCTATATCTAACTACGGAAAATGGGCTCCAATGATCATTGAAGAATCCGCAAGAGTCAACCTTACTACTCCAAAAGATTATGTTAATCAACTATTATTGTTCTGACTGTGTTCCGAATGATTGGTTGGTAACATTTATATTTTTGTACAAATCTATATTATCTGATATGATTTAATTGTTTTTTCATGTTTCATCGGTTTTTAATAAATCCTGCATTGTCTTCAAACCATGCTGGTGATTACTAGAAAGTTAGTAATTATTTCTACTGGACACCCCCTTGGAGATGATGTGCTCACTTTATTCTCACTTTCAGTTTCAGAGTCAGATAAAGTAGTGCTCGTGGTGATCGTTCAAGATATAAAGCTTCGAGGAATTGAGTTCATTAGTTGGTTAGCTTACGTTATGTTATTTTATGTATATGATTGATTTGTAAACCAACTCATTATTATATATGTATTATTTGAAAGTTACTCTTATATATATTCTCAGAGAGGGTTTAGATTTGGTTAATCTTTAATTAAAACTTTTAAATTATTGACATCAATCATGGCTAATCCAATTAATTTTTTTATAAAAAACGTCTTCACATTCAGAAATTAGGACTATCATTCGGTCATCCTGTTCCTTATATCGATCTTTTGGTCAAAGTTTCCAAATTCTCCAAGTGAGTTATTGTTGTCAGAGTTTTATCTTTCTCTTTTGATGTTTCTCGTTCCTGATATTGCCCATTCTATTTAAGATTAATTGATTGCACTCCAGGTCAATTGAACAATAAGTTTTATTGCATAATGAAGAAAGTAATTTTCTATAACGAAAAAGCTCTAGACAAAAGGGGTTGAATAACATTATTAGACCCTTATAATCATCTCATGGTATGTTGAAATCTCGTTTTAGAAAAAGAAAGATATCACGCTTGGTCTTGAAATTTTGAACAAGGATGGTTATAGTTTTGGGGTCCCGGAATCATCCTTGATATTGAGAATCGTCCCATGCATTATCATCTCAGGCCCATGACAACATGGTCCTCATAAGCTCATAACTTTTTTCAACCCAACTCCGAATATATGTAAGTGTTCTGTTTTTTAGCTCTATATTTGAATCTTCTCCTCTGTAGTTAGTTTTTTAAATTATATATATTTTTAATCTCAGAAAATATTAATATTCCGGCTAAAATTCGTTGTCAAATACAGAACCACAGTTTTGTCTTAGCTTCTAATGTTAAGAGTCCAGCTAATAACAATCGTGATATTAGTTGTATGGTTTAGACCTCTCAATACAATTCTGAACATCGACTCTTTCGAGGTTATCCAACTGCTCATAAAGATCGTTTTTTTCCTCTTGGTTATATGCCATTACCAAGTGTACATTCATCTAGTAGTTTTGAGGTCATAGTTTTTAAGATAGTTAGTTATTACTTTAACACTCTTATTTGGTAATTACTATTTTATCTTTATTTAAAGTTTTCTCATCATTCCCCTTTTTTTTGTACCAGGTGTCGTTCCAGTATCTGAAAACAAGAAAAAAACTTGTAAATCTCTTGGCAAGACTAAAGTCTTTCTAAAAAGGGTAGAGTTATTTATTTTTATGATCTAGATCATCATGAATCAGGTGGAAATCCTTCTCAAGTTAATAGCTCAAGTTATGGATACCCAATTGCTAATTTATCCAGTCACTCAAGTTCTCTTCGTTATCATCATTTTCGGGATTTTTTTCAGCTTCCCTAAGAGCTTTCTCATATTGGTCTCCCTGAGATTAAAAAATTCAAAATAAATTTTGGATAGAGTTTGGTTCCATAGAAACCACCTACTCTAAGGGTGAGTGTATTCCCTTCCAATCTTTCATCAACTTTCCCAGACCAGTTGATTCTCTCCAACTAAATTCTTTCAAGTTTTCTGGATTTGAAGTTGAGCTCGGTCTTGGATTTACTCAGTTATTGTGTTCTTATTACACTTAGGTTTTCTTCTAATGATAGATATTAACTATAATCAAAAAATAATTATCAGGGCACCACTGTAGTTAGCTGAATGGTTTCACGAAACAAGCTTCTTACAGAGCAATTAATCATTGATATGAAAAGATTGAAGATCTTTCAAATTACGAGATTAAATCTGATTAAGATACTTTATATGAGATATTTGATTTATATTTTGAATTAGGTACTCAAATGAGCAGTTTTCGACCTTTTAAAAAGGACGGTAAGAAACTTTTCTTATGACATATATCAACAACCTCAAAGCTCATCTCGAGGAATTCAGATTACCATTGCCTTTATCTAGGGATTAAGCAATCTCTTAATCGGAGTTTGATTCTTTAAATCTAAAACTTCATAGAGTCGAATCTCTGTAGGAGTTTCTTACAAATGATGAATTTAAACTGAAATCCGAGTTACAGTTAGTAAACAAATAAATGGTTGAAATTTTAGCGAAATTATCTTGTTCTTTCTTGGTCCCTATTCCTTTTGATCCAATTTGTGACAAAATAGTGGTTATTCCTGGTATTATTTAACTCCTGTCTATTCACGCGTATGATATATTTATTACTCGACCCTTATCATTCTTATTTCCTCTTTTTCTCTTTATTTTTTTAGGAAAAAAAATAGTTGATGTTTCAGTAGATGACGGTAACTGCCTCTCGATCATTAAATAAACATGCTGGTCATATTTCATATGTTTTTCAAGGTCGTTCAGATGACAATGTTCCTAGATTTCATCTGTCAATCTAAATATTAATGTAAATCTGGATGTACATACATGAATTTGTATACTTTCACCATTCATTTTTGTAATATTTTTGTCAATAGTTAATTATTATTATTTCTCAACTGATACACTTATTTTGTCTCATTTTCACTTGTTCGAGTTTCTTTATTTTACTCTTTCCTTTCTTTTAGCTTAGCTATTTTACGTATACGTTTTTGGCAATTTACTATAATCAACTTTCAGTTGATCACTTTTGTATCTATATAATAATACCTTTGGTTACGTACTTATATAGGTATTAATACTCTTAGTCATATACCTTTGATTATCCGTTCCAGATGATTTTAATTTTTCATTTTCAGCTTCAGCTTCAGCTTGTAAATTTATAACTATTTGTTCAGAGTTATTTTTATCATCCCATTTCAGCTGTTGTTCTTGGATTTTAATTCTTAGCTCCAGCTCTAACTTTTCAAAAATTCTAGATTTTTCGAAGTTTTATCTATTCAAAGCTTTCATATTTTAAATTTCTATTTATTTCTAATATGTTTTTACTGAATCTCTTAGGGTTAAACTATGTTTTCTCTAAATTTATCCTTCTTATCACTGTTTCTTAATTTTAGTATCATTTTCCTCCTCATAAGGGACTACGGTTTCATCTCCTATAGTGGTGCTGTGACATGTATTATTTAAAGGTACCTGGACAGGGTCCTTTCGTGCTGTTAAGTTACTGGTCTGGAGTCGGGAGGTCAGTACTAATACGACTTACTCTCTCACCAGGATGGGTCCTTTAACTCTTTTGCTTTTATAGTTATTGGTCTTGGGTTCAGTTAGATATTTAACCTGCATGGCCTCGTCGACGAGTTAGTGGGTTTTTCTTTGCCCCAACACCTTTATCTTTTTCTGACATTTCTAAGAACAAATTGAATTTTTTTAAGCATACTTATAGTTAAAAAAACCTCATCTTCTGCTTTCGTTTTTTTTATTCAAGTTATTCCAGCTTTCATAATTGTATTTCCAGATAAATTTCATATTTGGATTCTTTGTATTTCTTTTCATAATCGTTCATTGAACTTTTAGGTTTATCTGGACTAACGGACTCTTGGGTCTTTTCATCCTTAAACGTTTAACAAATAAACAGTATTTCTAAAATTTTAATATAGACTTAGTTATCTAATTTCACATCATAAAGCTAATAAGCTATAAACTGTAAAGTTAAGAAGCTATAAAAATATACAAAGTTATAAAACTATAAAAGTACTATTCCCACTAAAACTGCTGAAATTAATCACAAGTTTCAGATAGATAACGCTATGAAGTTGATATCTTTCCTTCCTTTCATCTATTTTCCATTCCCTTTATTCTTGTTTATTCTTGAACATTTATGAGTTACTAGATTCTGTTTCTTATATTTTACTCCGGGTCTCATTTAATACTTCAATTGTTTCGTTGTTGGTTGACTTTCCTCTGCCAAATAGATTTTGTCTGGTTCTTGACCATAAATTGTATCGTCGTTCTTCATAGGTAAGAAAGCTCAAAGTTTCAGCTTCACTAATTAATCCTTTTCGTTGTTCGGACCATATTTTTCTTGTTCACAAAAACTGGAAATATTAGTTATTACTTTTCGATTCCTAACTTTTTAAAGTTAGCTGGTAATCTATGTTTGGCTTTTTAGATATTCGATTGCTTTTCAGCTGTCAAAATATTAAGTGACGGATTTCCAAATATCATTTGTATTTATTTTTTATAATTGATAGCTGACTAACTTATTTTTATCTAATAATTCTTTTTCTTTTAGCTTTATAGATATTATATATCATCTCACCTTATTCACTTTCGATAATTCTTGGCTATTCAATCAATGAAAGAGACAAAAACATGATAGAGATTTTATTCACAACTTTGTTTGCTATTGACTTACCTTATTTCTTGGTGGTTCAAATCCGGCGCAGGTTGTTTCTTGTTCTCTAATGAACGGTTTGTTGATGTTATCACACTTTATAAATTTTGTACCTTGTACTTGTCCTTTACTTATTTCTTTTATAAGTGTGCTGATTTCTTGAATACCTTTTTCATGAACTTGTTGAATTTTACTAATATTGTTATTTGAGAATTCATTTTCCAGAAATTCCCTTGATGATATTCATCTTCACTGATAACTTTTTTTTGAGCTTTTACTCTCCAGAGTATTGCTCTTAGATTCTAGCTCCGATTTTCTCCCAACTTTCAATTTTTCCTATATACTTTGGCACTATAGTTTCTCAGGTCAATTCAGCTGATGTTGCTCCAAATTTCATGATTGCCACTTGTTGTTTTAGTGATATGTATTCAGAAGTTACTTTCACTTTAGCTTTTCTTACTTATTACCTGGCGTTGCTGGTTGTTATGCCTCTTACTGCCTCATTGACAGGACATTTAGGTTAAGTTTTATATGTTTTTTTTTTTGATCAGCACTTTCAAAACGTATTTATAGTAATATTTCTTGATATTGGTGTTTGGTAAAAAATTGATAAAGTCACTTCCAAAATCCCCAACTTTTAAAAGTTGGGGAAGAGGAGCTTTTAAAATTTTAAAAGCAGAAGTTATGGCCCCACCTTATTTTTCATAAATGATTTTTCTTTTTTATCCCCATTTTTTTTATAAATGATAAAAATTACCCTTAAATCTTTTACAATCAATTTTTATATATTCTGTATCATATATTTTTTATAGATTATTATTTTCAACTTGAAAATATATTATGTATACCATTTAAATTGAAAATTCCTTTTTATATTTATAAATTGTTTACATATTTTTGATATTCATTCTACATTTTTTGTGTATATATACGGCATGGAGTCGTTGAAAGGTATCACATTCCATATTTTTGTCGAGGTAACAAGCCAAGTGGTCGAAAGAAGGTATATAACCATATGCACTCTTCCCTTAGGTCTATGATTGAACGCTCTATTGCAATATGGAAAAAAAATGGAAAATTCTAAGAGATATGCCAAGTTACCTGTATACAAGATAAGTTCAGATAGTTGTTGCAACGATGGCCATTCATAACTACATAAGAAGACATGCTATTAGGGATAAACATTTTGCAGATACTGATAACGGTGTTTAAGATGCAACCACAGAACCAGTCAGTGAAGAAGAACACAATTCTACCAACCGACGAGATCAAAGAAATGGAAAAACTGAGAGATGAAATTGTGAAAAGTTTAATGGGAACTTAATTGCTAAAAGAAAACAAACATGTAATGATATCTATAAAAAAATATCAATAATAAAAATAAAGATAAATATTAAATAATTATCTAATTATAGTTTGATTTTTTCTCTCAAAAATATGTCGATAATAAAAATATGGTTATTCAAAATAATACTTTCTAATAATTATTATTATCAGTAGTTGTACGTGTAATATATAAATATTTTATTATTTTTTAAATTCTATAAATTAAAATAAAACTATTCTGAGATATTGTCTGTTTTTGTCATTTGTTACCACATCAATTGTTGAAGCTGATATTTTACCAAAAAAAAATTTGACCATTTTTTTAACCAACTCTAGCTTTTGGTTTATAGTTTACCAAACGCCCAACTTCTTTTTTTACAAAACGACGTACATCAGAAAAGATTTTATATAAACCTCACAACAATAGCAAACTAAGCCTTAATTATCTTGATACAACTTGGTTTCCAGATATCACATACTCTCCCATGATGGTCATGAATTTCAGCTTTTGATGGTACGTGGACGGGACAACTTGTAATGCATGCAAAAAAACTTTTTCCATAATTACATTGTATAGTGATCAAGTATTCAGAACTAGGAATGCCACATTCACTAAGATTGGCCCAGCTTTTACTGTCAGTAATATGTCACCCATCGGGTAGGTTTTCGATCCATTGAAACCCATAATAGTTGAACCATTGCTCTTCAGAACTCCTTCTCTTACCAATCGTATTTTCTCAGTTTCTTGGAGCTAAATAATATCACAAGAGAATTCTTAATCAATTAATATTTTCTTACAGTCCCATTCATCTATTTTCAACTCAACAACATGAACATCGTTATGTGGGAAAGTCACTCAAGCTAGATCTCTTTATGAAATAGTGATATCAGTTAGAGTTATGAGGAGTTTCTCATAGTTGGGATGTATTCATGTCATAAAGATCTCAAATACTTTCTTATTTTCTTTTGCTAGCTCATATTTTGCTTCGTCCCTTGGTGTATAATGTATCATATTCACACATCCTTTCAGATTTTTTACTGGAGATTTGCAACCCGAACTTGATCCTACTTCCAGCTGAATAAACTCTTTCAGATGACCATCTTTGATTAGATTATCAATGAATCTGATTAAATTCTTATATTCATTTGTTTGATGGCCTCTTGCATCCTGATAAACACAATATGCTTTACCTTTTTCTTCATTCTTCACCTTGTTAAGGTTTACAAAGTATAGCTTGTCTCTTATGTAGTGAAAAATTTCTTCAAGTGTGGTGTTCAGCTTGATGAATTCTTGGGATTCTTCCTTCCACCTCCTATCAACTTCCTCTTTGAAATTTTTCATTTTAGATGGTTGTACTTTATACCTAGTGATTTTTCTTAAGGTCCAAAGCTTGGCTTTTTGAATAAACTTTTTGATCATGTATCATGTTCGAGGTATCTTGTTCCCTTCTCACGAGATTTTTAGCCTTGTTATATAATTCTTCAAGAGATCGAGTTGATAACAGTTTTAGTGAATGAGTTTCTTAATTCTCCTTGTAGTAATGCTTTTTTGAACAATACAAATGTACTTTATCGTTTGTCTTATCTACATGTATTGCATCTACTTTAAATTTCCTGAGGAAGTTTGTAAAGTTTTTATCCTCTCTCTGGACTATTCCTAAGAGATCTTCCAACACATCAGCTTGTTTAATGTTACAAGAATAATTCTGGATGAAAGGTTCTTTGATATCTTAAATTTTTTGGATTGAATTGGGTGATAGACACCTGAACCAAATTAGGGCATCATCCTAGTAAGATGCATGGGAAAAACATTTCCATAATCAAAGTATTAAGCAGTTGCAATATCATTGTTTGTTCGTAATAAAAAATATGCTTCTTGGAGTTCACATCTTCTTTGAAATGAGAAAAGGTTGGTAGTTGGAACTTTTTATGTAATCAAAATTCTCAGATAAGGTTTGGTAGTATCCGTCTTGGAATCTGAAGGTGGTGTCACTTTTAGGTTTACATATTAACATTAGGATTTTATTCTCATTTTCTTTCAATATCCTTTCCAATCTTGTTTCCATGGATTCCCTAGATGAACTAATGGTAGTCACAATTGGTTCTACCTCCAAGATGATGTACCTAGGTGGAACTCCATGTTGGTTAGAGGTGAAATGTCTGTATGGTGGTCGTGATTGATCTTGTGTATAATATCGAATTTCAGGCAATGGTGGGATATTCAAAGAAAGAATCTATGAAGCAGGTGTTTGATTTATTGGATGAGATGATTCTGGTTGAGATAATACTAGTTGAGATGTTGCTGAGATTTCTAATCTGCTGAATTTTTCAGCTGGTATGATGATGGATATGAGAAGTTTTGCCAGCATATCTTGTAGAATGTTGATTGTTGCTTGTTGTGGTGCTGGTGGTTGTCTGGTTACTTCTTTGTCTACTGAAGATGATTTTGATCTAACCAATATACCTTGTATACGTCCAACTGGTCTTAACATCGTCATAGATAAGACTGCAGTTGTGGTTGTTGTTGAGATATGGTTCGTTATTGGAGTTGTGATACCAGTTGATGTTGTTTCAACAGATGTAATTTTAGGTGGTACATGTTATAGATGAAGAGGTCACAGATGTTGATATATTATTCATATTCCTTTGGTTAGGCAAGACGGTCCTGGATCTGTCAATTCTGTGTTTATAACTAAAATAACTGGTTTATGGTGAATCATGCCAGTGAAGTTACACCCGGTGTAAGTGGTAACCTCATTTGCATTATCTTCACAAAAATAGTTAATCGTTAGTCATGCATATCTAGATCCGATAACACAAATAGCGTTTAGATAATTAATCATCTATTTTAACTGAAAATATTGTATGATTTGATAGTACTATCATTTGAGGTTAATAATTAGTATTTAAATATGGATTAAAACAATATTTAGACCATTTTTCTTATGATCAAATAAATGGCATGTGCTGACCCAGCCTACTCTCACGCTGGGTCTGGCTCTCCCTTTTTCCTCCTTCGCTTGTTGTTGGTCTTTTTCATGCCATTCATCGAATCCCTATTTCGAAAGCATCGAGGCAAGGTCCTCCGGCTCCTTACATTGAAACTATAAATTTTAAAGCATTATAATAACGATTTAGATAATATTAATGCATGTTGAAATAGATATGACTTCTGTAAAAGAAAAACATGCATCAAATACAAAAATATTGGTTCACCAACATCACAACCAAAGAACTCATTAGATCATTCTGATTGCCGGAATAAACATCAATTGCTACTAATTAATCCTAGATCTAGTTGTTCATATAAGTTAAATATCAAAGAAATCACCGGAACTCATATCTAAAACGCCGAAATCAAGATTTATCAACTCATAATTTATTAAGTTTGAAATCTTAAATCATATTGCTTTTATACATGACATTCATCCAGATCGACTTATTAAATCAAGAGATATTTAAAATTTATTTAAAACTTCTTTGAAATTAGTGATTGACTGATTTCTCATCATAATCCTCAGAATTGTTGATCGATTTTGATCAATTATATTGTCGATCCCTCATAATTCAATTAAATCATCGTTGAATCATTGTAGTAAACATGAAAACATGAGATATCATATCTAAAATATTTATAACTGAAAAATTCAGTATAATCTAAATCTTCATATTAGTTATGAGATTTTGACGATAAGCTACCTTTGCTTTGACTATATCCTTCTAAATCATGCAAAATTATGTATATTATATATGATAATTTAGAAATCGAACTTTTAAAATCTGTAAAATTGATAAAATACTTCATCTGAAGTGAATTTAAATAATTAAGTGCTAAATTGATGGTAGAACAATATTATTTAAACATGAAAACTTGTCAAAATCATAATTTCTATAATGTTTCTAACACCAATGAAGGTCAGGATTCGTACCTTCACAAAGTTTAAATTACGATTTAATTATAGATTGCTTGGATAATTGTTTGATTATGTACTTAGACTTAAAATCTAGAATCTCAAATTAGGGTTTGGAAATTGTTACTGGAGATGAATAATAAGATTAAAGAAGAAGAAAACAATTAGGATAGAGAAATTAAAGATTGGGTTTATTGATGAAAATATATTTTGTTTACCAAATAATCCTCACTGACTATATATATAAGAGATGATCTACGTGTTTATTTTGTGATCAGTGGGGATCAATTACATTTTAAGTATCCACTGGGACCCAGCAGATCATTTTTCATTTCATGTCTCTTCTGGAGACGTTTGGTTTATACTCTTGCATATTTTTTTTTAAGTGCTCATCTTATCAGTTATAGATAATTAAACTGCTTCCAGCTCCGAAAACAGGTCTTCAATATCTAGTCAGTTATTTATCTTTGACGCTTTACTTCTCAACTCCCAGCTTTATATTCAACATAATTGTTATCCTGTATGTATAATTAGAGATGATATCTAGTGACTTTAGGTTTTGTCATGTGATTCAGGTGATAACCGATTTTGACTTTAGATTTCCTCCTTAGCTTTCATCTGTTGGCATTGATGGCTTCCAACTACGAATAGATGCGAATTTTTGTCAACTACACTAATTTACAAATTTATCAACAATTTTGATAATCGTGATGAAAAATTAATAAGTCATCGACTTAAGGGAATTTTTCTATATTTTCAATATCTCTTGATTTCACAAGTTGATCTCAAAAATATTATATGCATAGTTATATCTAACTGCAGACTTGTGATTTAAGATTCAAATCCAGAGGAATCTTCACTTCATATGTAATTTTGTAAAATTTAGTTTTCCCCATTTCAGGTCTGAGTTTTAATGATGATTTGATATTATATTAACTTGAGCAACTATATCTATGATTGTTTAATAGAAATTGATGTTTTCATCAATCATCAGAAAGATTTAAAATGAGTACTTTGTTGGTGATGTTGGTAAACCAATATTTTTCACCTGGTGAATGTTTTCCTCCATTAAGGTCATATCTAATTAGACATGCTCAACTAATATTCAATCGTTACTGTAGCTATATTAGTATTTTTTTTTATCTGATTCAATTTATAATTAATGGTGAGTTATTAATCTATAATAGATTTTTATTAAACTTTAGTAACAACTTTTTCATCTAGGAGATTAGTAGATTTCATGAGTTAATTTGAAATCGAATGGATAATATATTATAGTTAGATATACAGTTGATTTGCTTGTATTTGGTATTTATTGCAATACAAAATTGTTTCATAAACTAATTATACAAACTATATTTACTTTGTTGTGAAGGACGTCATCAAAAGAATGTAAAAGGAAAATGACATTACATTCCCAGTCAACAAAAAAAAAAAACAAAGAAGAGACGTCAGTCATCAATAAAAATTGGATAAGTACCATATATAAACTAAAAAAAAAACGTAATATTTAATCTAAGCGAAAGGAAAAGAAAAAGACAGGAGGTCAATACAGTTGGAATACATCCTAGCTATGAAGGTCTACTGTTGTGTCGCCGACTGATATAACTTTCACAGTTAAATATTTAGTTGGAGTTAGTTATCCGTATTTTGATGCGCTTGCAATTGAACTGACTATAGATGATTGTTCCTGTAAATATATCTTTATATACCAAGGTTCTGCCTGCGATATAATTTACCTACAAGCAGCTGAGAAGATGGGTTTGCTAAGGAGATTAGCTTTACATGCCAGTGGCCCAGCTATTGTAGGATTCGTTGGCTCAAGCACCTATCAAATATGTGAAAATATAATGATCGTGAAAGCTGGATCGATCTTAAATCGATGTGCCATTTTTAGTCCTTAACAGAGAATCACCATATAACGTGATTTTGGGAAGTGATTGGTTACATAGATTCAAGCTATACCATCAACTTACCATCGAAAACTGAAGTCTCGAACTAAGTTTGAAGAATATACTATATGTGGAGACGAAGATGTCTCAACAGAATTAGATGTATTATCCTTGACACATCTAAAAGATCCTAATGGTGAAAAGAGGAACCGACAGTTAAAACAACCAGGAAGGTTGGATAAACAAATAACATATAAAACTGAAATAACCAACTTGATAACATAACAAAAATAACTGTTCATTATAGAATCTAAAGTTGTTTTAACCAAAGCTAAAGAAAGTGTAGCAGTCATGCCAGAAAGATGTGGTTGAGCTTCTGGAAAAAATCTATCTTGGGGGTCCATAAGAAAAAAAAAATTACCTATTTAAGTAATGATCTATCACCTGAAGAAAATGAAGGCTTCTCAAATCTACTAAAAAAGAACTCTTGGTGTAAAAATATTTACCCCAACACTTGCCGAGATGCGTGTAGATGCATTAAATCGATGTTGTTGATTTAATTCTGCTAGAAACTTTTGATAAAGCTGAGTTGATGCTAAACGACACTCCGACTCTCAACTAAGAGAAAATCTCTATGCTGGTGTGTAAAGGAGAAAATAAATAAAAAATGTTTACCTTTTGAGTTGGAATTCTGCCTTCATTTATAGGCTGAAAACAAATATAACTACTGGGATTTATAATTATGCTAATAACTTCCCATACTTGATATTTGTATATATCCCAAGTAAACAACCAGATTCATGGTAAGATTTGTTGTTACCTCCAATATTCATCAAAATCCTTATTTATCTTATCTCCTTTTCTGTTAAGATTTAAAATTATTTTAAAAAAATTGTAAATTTTTAACAATTTTATCCTCTTTTACGTTAGTATTATCTTAAATAATAATAAGAATCCATGTCAATCTTATCCTCTTTCAACAAGGATTTATAATTATCTTGTAGAATTATCAAAATCCATGTAAATTTTATCCTCATTCTGCTAGAGTTTATAATTATCTTATATAACTATAAAGATTTAACATTATCTTTAAATATTATGATCCTGATCCTAACAACTAACATTTATCCAAATTTGAACATTTTTTTGGAGACAAAATTAGGCTTAACAGATCAGTCCATGGGTTTTTAAAGGTTAACCCAAAAAAATTGTTTGACAAATTTCTTATTGGACCGAATCGATTGTCGGGCATGTATAATAAGCCAAATGGGTTTCCACAATATACTGACTGAGCTTCCATAATAAACCAAATGAGCTTCTATAATAAGCCGAATGAGCTTCCAAAATATACCAAATATGTTTCCATAATAAACCAAATGGCCTTCTATAAGAAGACTATTTGGAGGCATACTCAAAAAATTTGAGGCATACTCAATAAAGACAAAATAGAGTTGCTAGGTAGTAAACTCAATAACCATTTATCCACTAAATTTTAATAATGATAGTAATGTCCTTATTGTTTATATTTTTATAATTAATTTTTATTTAAGTTTTTGGAATTATTTTTGAATTTTAAAAAATAAATTAAAAGTTAAAAAGTTAAAAAGATAAAAAAAATAATAAAAAGTTATTTTTTTATTTTCCTTTTTAAAAAGTTAGTTTTTAAAAAAAGTTTATAATTTTTTTCTTAAAAAATTATTTCTTAAAGGTTTTTTATTTTCTTTTTAATTTTAAAAATTAAAAAAAAAATAAAAAAACTAAAAAAAAAAGTTAATAAAAAAATTAAAATAATAAATTAAAAGGTTACTTTTAAAATTTATAAGAACTAAAAAAGTTTAAAAAAATTAAATTAAAAAAGCAAGTATATAATTAATCAAGTTTATCTAAGTAATTTAAGTAGTCTTAGAGTATCTCTTATTAACCTACACTAGCTAGGGCAATCATCTTATATGCCTCCAAAGTTTTGAGTATGCTTTAAAACAGTCTTCTTCTATAATAAGCCAAATGGACTTCTAAAATAAGCTAAGTATATATTTTTATAATAAATCAAATGGGCTTCCAAAATAAACCAAGTATATTTCTATAATAAACGAAGGATCCATTGACAGAGTGTTTTTTTTTACAGAATCTAAGAGCATCCACAGTCATGGGCAGACTAAAGAGTAGACCATAAACTAAAAACTAAATTTTTTTGGGTATAGTCCACGGAGAAACTGATGGTTTTATAATAGTGGTAAATAAAATATTGTTCGCTCGGACTTGTGAAGACTGATTTTAAATTTAATAAACTAATTTTAAACTAAAAATATACACAAAATATAGTATTCACAAATACTGAGGTTACGGATTACACCATTAACCAATTAAAGTGATTCAAACTAATCAATATTCATGCAATTTTTACATTTAATTTGATTCTAAAATATTGCAACAAGTAGATTTCCAAATAATAATTGTATAACAAAAGCATGGAACATCTAAAACCTAGGTCAAGCATGTACCATCTAACGAAATCACAACTTCTTAATAAAAATCATTAAATCAATTTTTAACCAAGGAAAATAATCATAAAAAAATTGTAAAAATCAATTAAAATAGAAATATACCACTTTTCTTGGAACAATGGCTTCCTCCATCACCTCAGCAAAGGGGTTTAGCTCCTCATATTGAAAACACTATCAAAATACTCATTCATTGCTCAAAATGGTGTTTACAAATGGTGAAAAAGAGTAAAACAACGAGTTTGCAACGTTTATAAGCGTTACAGACTCACTGTTACAGAAGGAAAAGTGTTTCCCTGAAAATAAATGTTGCAAATGAAAATAAACATTGCAAAGTTAAAAGCTTTGGTAACGGTACCTTCAAACCTTTGGCCACAGAATCTTCATCTTCTTCATCATGATCATGAGCAAATTTTTTATGGATTTTTGATTCTTCGTTTCTGGCCTCTCCAGACCCCCTTGATCATTCCTACAACTCGTCTATTTATAGTGCAGCCTCCCCATTTCGTAATAACTCCTCCAAATCTTCAATCAATTCTCACAAACAATTCCCGGGAAGAAAATATTTCTCGGTGATTTGACCTGATTTGTTTCTCTTTTTTTTCCATTGATTCTCGATCTGATTGGATAGACAGAATCTTGGTGAGGCTTGTTGTTGCCTTGCTTCCTTGCCATAACCCGAGAGAATATCTTCTCAATAAAATCCGAGAATGATCTTCGATCTGATTTGATATTTTCACGAGATTCTCTTGGTTATTTTTTCAAGTTTCCACTTTGTACACGATTCCTCATTAGACAAGAAAATATCTTGTCGTAAAAGCTTTAAAAATCTCTTCAAAGCTCGATCCAAAATTCATGCAGATGAATAGAATTATTTTCCCTCCAAATTGAATTTGAATTGGGTGCCTTTAACTAAATCTCGGGTGCCTTTATCAATTTTTGGTGGGTGCCTTTAGTATTTTCCTGGGTGCTTTTATAATTTTTTGAACCAATTTTTCCCAAATATTTATTTCTCTAAAAATACCTACAACCACAATAAAATTACAATATAAATACACAAATGAAAACTAACAATATACAAATTGAGATCAAATAAGACACGAAAATGTGTCTATCAGAAACGCAATGGAAGAAAGAGTAGAGTATAGTTGGGCGTTCACCTAGCCTCACGCCTGTCTCATTTTCTTTTTAGATTTAGTTAGGCGTTCACTTAGCCTCACGCCCCATTTACATCAGGCGTTCATGTATACTCACGCCTGATTTAAGCTAATACACAGGTGGTACTCTATATGTCCGCCTGATTTCCAGATGGTACACGGGCAGTACTCCACGGTAACGCCTGTCACGAGACGTATGCTAACTTAACGCTTGATGGGAAACGTACTGCTAGGTGAACGCTCCACCAAAATTGGGTTTGGTCCAGTTTTCAGATCAGATTTGGTCCCAAACAGTAAAAAACTCGACTATAACCAAATTTGCTCGCCCCACTGTGATTGGTTTTGGGCCGATCAAATAATAAATTTGGGTATACTCCGTATTTTTTTCGTCCCACTGTGGATACTCTAACAAGCCTTACAATCCTTCATATCACAATATAGGAACGGTCCAAATCTATCGAGTTGCACATTTTTACCCATAAAGGTTTCTAAGAAGACCAAGACTTCTGCTCGTTTATTTTATCGGTCTCAGTCAACTGAGAATATGGACGACGAAACAAAAACGAATGATGATTGTTCTTGATTATTGAATACAGATTTAACAATTTCACGTTTTTTTCTCTTTACCCCAAAATACTACCAAACGGAATACCCATTTTAGTTTATAACTTCAGAGAAACAAATCAAGGGTTTAACACCATTTTCATGATTAAATTGATATATGCTGAAGTCAGTAATTTTCTGATGATGGATTTCATATACAGTTTTGGCGATCAATTAAATTATCAATGATAATTAGAGATTGACCATACACGGGTTAAGATTGTTTTGATGAACTTTAACATAATCCATAAGGATAATTTGATGAATCCTTGTATAGTTTTATTTGAGATCATATCCATTTTATTTTGTCCAAGTAAAACATTGTGAACAATTGATTCGGGTGTAGATGTTAAATGAATCATTTTTTTAATGGAGCTGAGATAAATTGAGAAGATATGCGTGATTAAGATTTTATTCAAGAATAACATCCATTATGGCGACAAATCTACGATTTAAAAGTATCCTTTTTTTGTTGACGATGGATTTTTAACAAGGAAGAAAATCGTAATATTACCTTTGCTCAGCTGCAGAGACATAAAATAAGTGTATATATACAAATGCTCAACCCCGAGATCATAATTATGAATATGTACTTCTATCTTACATTCTGCAAAAGAATTGAGAATGTGTATTCAGCTCATGACTACAGTAGCCTTGTAGCTAGGGGTGCACAAAGGTCGGTTCCGCTCGGTTCTTGGTGGAAACCTGTACCTGTACCTCCCCATGGTCGGTTCTCAAATTTTGTACCTGTACCTTGTACCATGTACCCTCGGTTCGGCTCCGGTCATGTACCATGTACCCTTTGTTGTTGTTTTTTTTTTTTTTTTTTTTTGTTGACAATTATTTTGGTTGCATCTAAAATTTAAATATAAATGTAAACTGTTGAAGTAAAAGAGATTGAAAGTTTAAGTGTTGCTACCATTCCAATCTCATTACGAAATGTATACATTACTAACTTCCATCAAATAAACACAAACACAACCATCTACATGATTCCTCATGGATGCATCCCATTCTTATCACCATAAGCATGTTTTCTCACCAGCTTAAAGGTAAGAACTTAGTTCAGAATGGGAAAAAAACATAAAAATGGTTATTGGATAACCTGCAGCCTACCAGATCAGCTACGATCTGCCATGGAGCAGGGTGATTGGCAGATCGGTCCCATTATAAATTCTCTATTATTGTAGAAATTTATCATGATGGGGCATCCAGTAGAAAGACCATGGACAAACTTCTTTTGAAGCCTAAGTTAACAACACATAGTGAAAACATAACAAAGTTATCTACAGGCAAAAGTGAAAGAAGCTGAACCACGTATGATATCTGCAGTATGCGATAGAAATCATACACTTTAAACCTACTTATATAAACAGAAAGCAACAACTAATTAGATCCCATATGCATGAACTGATGGCCTAAATAACACTCTTAAGGTGATGACCTCACACTACACTCTCCACAAGACAACAATTTACAAACACCATAGCAGAAGGGTCATTCAATGAGATCTATGTAGCTAAGATTCTATGTAGGAGGGTGCCAAAAAAAATGATCAGGCGTTGTTGTGGAAACTAATAGATACAAGAGACATTCAGCTCTTCAATGGTCTTGGCTATTGCACTACATAAACATCTATCGAAAATACCAATAATTAAGGATCATCTATTGGAGTAGAATCTGATTCAGGGTACAAGGTACAGGTACAGGTCGGTTCTGGGGTAGTACCTGTACCTTGTAACCGGTTGTACTCGGTTCCCATTTTTTGTACCTGTACCTCGGTTCGGTTCTTTTGGGGTACGGTTCCGTTCCGGTTCTTCGGTTCCGGTCGGTTCCTGTGCAGCCCTACTTGTAGCTCTTTTATATATATGCATGCGCCTCCAAAATTGCAGGGCTTTATACGGATAAACCCCTGTTATTTCATGTGCTTTCATGCAAAATACTTGTATTAATCAGAATACCCCGATTATGCAAAATTATGAACACTCGGAACAAATGTTATGTCATCTTCGAATGAAAACACGAATTAGATGCATACCATCTAAATGCAGAGTCACATCAAATATCATCTCAAGTCGCAAAATACACTGATGAATTCCTTATATATATATTCTATATGCACTGCATAAAAGCCAAGCATAATGCTAACATTAAATCTCATGTGACTGAGAACCCCTAGCCAGCACTATCCCATACGCCAACAGCTAACACCAGCGCTAACTAACTAGCACTGTGCTCACACCTGGGCTAGCATCAGCGCTTGCACTAGCACCAGCGATAACTAGTTAGCGCTTCCAGGAGTGCCTGCACTAGCATCCTTTTTCACCTCTTCCTTGTACACGCCGATGCTTACTGTGTCATTATCCTTTGCTACTAGTGCCAATAGTAGGTCATTGCCATATTGCGTTGGCACAAACTCATTGATAGCATTACCTTATGACAAACTCACGAATATTCACGTGTTTTGAGTCCATGACTCCACTAACTCCTACGAGAAATCAAAACAATTACATGAGGGGATTCTTCATGGGGTTTTGGTCTGGTGGTTACAGCAACATGCGGCGTGGCAACACCCCATGATGAGAAAGTTACAAAGTAGTGGTAACAGTTGAAGCAGTTAATGGAGTAATGGTTTCCCAAAAATTCCAAGGCGGTTATACCATTATCCCCATAACTTTTATCCCCCCATCTCTTAACCACCTCCACTACTTAAAAGGAAACATATGTTCCTAAACTATTATAAATAGGCTATTAGCCATTCAGAAAACTAAACAAGCTTATCATTCTCTCACAAGCTTTGTTATTCTCTATAATTCAACACTTCTACACACAATTCATCATACCCATTTCCTTCAACTTTCTCTGTTTTCCTCTCCTAAGATCAACCCATTTTCTCTCATTATGACCGAAGCAGGACGAAACGGTTACTTTCGTAGTTTAGGCTTGTCCTGTACGATTTTGATTTCCGAATATAAAGAAAGTACTTCAACATTACATTGTTTTCCTAGGAGAAACTTTTAGGTACTAACAATTGGCGACCACAGTGGGAGATCAATCTGTCAGTCACGAATTCAGTATTTAAACTATTTAAAATTCAATTCTTCAATCGTCTAAAAAATGGTAGAGCTTAGGTCAGGTTCGGCAACCAACCCCAGTTCGGTTTCAACACCCACTCTTAACCCCAAAAACACCAGTGGTGGAACTCCAGAGATCATTCCTCAAAATAACTCTTTTGAAAATACCAACACTCTTCTCCGTACCACTAAAGATGCCGAAAATGAGAAGCAGGCATCACCAACCATGGGTGATCTGATGAAGCGCCAAGAAACCTTGGTCGAAACTCAAGTAGCCATTGCTACCACCCAGAAGGAAGTCTTTACCTTCCTTAAGACTTTAACAGAGCAGTTATCACCGGAGCAGCGTCATCGTCAAATGGAGCAAGCTAAGAACACAACTATTGGCGGCGCCAGCACATCAAGAGATAACACCCAATAAGATGATGAAGTACATGTTATCACCGACCGTTTACTGGAAAGGAGCCAGCCTCAATAAAACTTTGTCACTCGTGAAAACCTGGAAAGGCTCTTACAAAATCGTGGAAAATTCATCTTCATTCCATCAATACCAAACCCCTTACCCAGCAGAGATTCAGAGGATTGCACCGCCAAAAGGATATTCTTCTCCTCAATTTTCATTGTACGATGGCACCGGGAACGCTCGAGAACATGTTTCTCGATTCTTGGAGTCTTTAGGAAAGCATGAATATAATCAAGTATTGTTGCTCAAAGAATTCTCCAAATCTCTCACGGGGAGAGCTTACACCTTGTATAACAACTTCGCTCCCAACATTATCTCTAGTTGGTCTCAGATGGTCAATGCTTTTTATAAAAAAATATGTCTTAGTCCCTGAGGAAATCACTCTCTCGGATTTAGGAAGAATGTTCCATAGGAACAACGAGCACCCCAATGAATATGTAAAGAGGTTCAGGATGCAAGCTCTTGACTGCCACGACCAGAACATAACTGAGCAACAATTGGTAGAGCTTGTATTAACGGTATGATTCCTATTTATCGTGCCTTATTAGAAATTTACGATTTCAATCATTCTCTGTGCTACACGAGGTCGCCAAGAGATCAGCAACAAATGCTCCAACCTTGTTTGAAAGAACGAGGCCCTCCAAAGAGGAAACCGTGGAGACACCCGTGGGAGTAGACGTCTGGTGAACAAGCAGTACTCTGCCAAACCCTCTATAGGTATGGTCACTGACGAAGGGGTCAAGAGAAAGTCATCACCTCAATTGGTGTCGCATACAAAGTGCCCTTCGTCGACCCCACTAACGACGCCAACATCATTCAGGGACGAAGCCCATCCAAGACTACGCGTCAGCTGCAACATCCAAAGACAGATCTGACACACCTGGATTTTCCCTTTCCCATGGAGGAGGTCCTCGAATTGTTGGAAGTATAGATACAAGAGGGATCTATCAAGTTACCGCCCGTGCGACGCCCGCTAACCGCTGAGGAGATGTCATATCCAAAATATTGCCACTTTCACATATTTGTCAACCATCCCACCAGTGAATGCAATGGCTTGAAACGTATTTTCAGAGAAAAGATTGACTCAGAAGAACTACGCCTGGGGACTGAAGGTATTCATAAAGACCCTCTCCCTATCAGAAGATTCACTCTTACTGGAGACTCCGTCAACAAAACTGTTCAATCCATGATGGAGCACATATGTGAACTTCTTTATTTATAAAAAACACAATGCAAAGATATTTTCACTGCCTTTAATCGCGTTGTGTCAGGTAAGCGTTTACTCCTTGTCGAGAAAGCTATTATGTATCTTGAGACTGCTTTATAATGCGTAACCATTAAGCATAACGAGAAGCCTGGTTGGGGAATTCTCACTATTGCCCGCCTCAAGAATAATGAGTTTGAGCAAACGCTAATCGACGGGGGAAATGATGCCAATATCATCACTATCAAGACTCTGAGGGATGCGCGAACCTCCAGGCACGAGGCCATGCATTCGTTGACTGTAATTAGGTATTCTGAAGAGAAATCTAGGAGCTTTACGGCTACATCACTCTCGAAGTAAAAATGGGTGACGCACAGACACATACCAAGTTTCATATTATCAAAGAAGATTCCAATTATGACATGGTTCTGGGACACCCATGGGCCTGTAGCAACAAGATGGAATCAGGTGTATCTTCTCTGCCAGCGCCAACACCTCCAAGACTCTCAAACAAGCCAGCAAATCCGAAGACGACCTATCAGACGAGTTCCGTTGCACAATGGATCTGGATGTGAAGCAGTTGACAAGAGAAGACATGGCGTCATACTTCGAAAGTTTTGCAAACAATTAAGTCATATCCAACCAAATCCTTTGCAACCAGTGATCCCACGTCCCATCAAAGCTTGGGGACTTGACCCGGATATCAACCCTACTCTGACTCGGTGATGCGAATGGGAAGTTGATACTTTTCAAAACTTTATCAAATGAGTATGGATTGTCTCCACTGGAGATAAGAAAATTAGTACCCCGGTTAATTATAAGACATGTCATGAATTTAAGGAGCATGAACCCAATTCCTTCCATGTCGGGGATATGGTGGAGAAAATTAAAGCCTCTCCTAAAGAAAAGTCGTATCTTGTTATTGAAAACTTGATCAGCAGTTACTACAAGCTTGTCAATACTGACAAGCCATAAGGAGTGGTCATACATGGCAAGTGGCTTAAATCTCATAATGCTTAAAGCATTCTACTACCACCTCACAATATTTCCCTGTTTTATGCGATATTTGCAATTCCTCCAAAATGTTTGGAATATCTTGTATTCATACTTAGGATTTTAATTTATTAATCAAGCAAAGTGTTGTTTCTTCTAAACAAATATATCCTTGCAAATCATTCAAAAATCTCTACCTACTCAAAATCCCAAGAAATAAAATCACAAAGAGTCATATGTCTCGGAGACCTACAAATCTAGAAAATTCCTTGAAAATCGGTTCAACGCTTTGGGAATACTCCTTCTTTATCCGCCCAAGAATCTCAGTTGCAAGCTTCAACTTCCTAGAAATCCTTTCAACTCCATGTTCAGCCTTGGTGACTGTCTCCAAGTAAGGAGTTACGCCTCCCTCCTGCAAGTGCTTCTCAATAGCTTCTAAATAACGATGAAGCCATGTAACATTAAGCTCAGCTCTTTCAGCCTCCTCCAAAGCATCCTTCCAGTCATGAAACACTACCTCAGAAATCTCTCTAAGGGGAATAGAAATCATATCATGCACGGTTAGAAGCTGCTCAGATATATTCTTCTCCAGAGTATGATAGTTATTGGGGTTACCTACAAATAAATGGACAAACTTCTTCCATACTTTGGTATACAACTCAACATAAGCGGACGAGACAGTGAAACCTCTGATGCACATGTGTTCAGGCCGAATTTTTTCAAACTTGGATTCAATTCTAACTCCGGCGTTCGGGTATTCAATCGGAACAGTCTCCATCACATCAGCATTCTGTACAATAACATCACTCATAGTGCTTCCTTCAACAACTACTTCAGAAAGAGCTTGCTCGTGAATTTGAGATGGAAAATACATGTCACCAGCACCAGGTTTCATGGTAATATCTAATCCTTCATCTACAAGCTCATCTCTCTGTTTTGGCTCATTCTCCCCCTAAAAAACGGAGACGATATAAAAATAATGAATTAAAATATCTCAAACATAAGGAATTGAAGCACAAACCATGAAGTTTATAAAATATTTCGATTAGAAACCTAAACATTCATTAAAAGTTTTTTTGTTCATGGCATGTGGTTTAGAAAGACTACGGGACGTTTTGCAAAAATGTTGTCAGAAACGTTTTTACACTAACCCCTAGAAGAACTAAAACTAGCGCTAATTGGTAAGGAATTTTGGAGTTATTTATATAAAAAAAGATTCATATGGATGTCTAATACAACATACCAAAATGGAGCGTCAATCGGATTAACGAGGTAATAAGAGCAGCCGAAACGCTCGACTACATGACACCTGAAAACCTACAGAATTCTGCCTGGAAAGTTCTTAACTATCGGTGTCAGGTATTTTTCACCTATTCAATGGATTCTAAATCCATAAATTATTTTTCCAAAATTTATCTATTTCTGTTAGCTAAAGAATAAGAGGTCAATCACCTCATTCCGACTTCGGACGAAGATTCTACGGTCGTTACGGTAAGAAGACCTGAATCTGAATTTTTCTGACAGCAAAAATTGCTAAAGTCTTTCATGAAATCATGTATGATTCTACACATTTGGTGGTCTAAGAGCTATAATAATACCATTGTGATTCTAAAACAATGGAATAAACTTACTTGGAGCAGTGATAATCCATTGGAAAAGGAAACTCATAATACGACTCACCACTAAGTTCTTCGTTTTCAACTCCGGATTCTTCAATTTCTTCAGTCTGGAACAATTTTCCAGGTCCATTGTCATCTTGTATTTCTTTCTCATTACTTCCAATCACAACAGTACTTTATGATTACAAGGGTTTCCATGTTGCTAGTCATCTAAGAATGACGATTATTCATAAGATTCAGAATTCATTAAGTTCAGCAAGACGAAAAATTATGCAACTCGGGGATATCCAACAGAAAGTTTACTTACAACATAAGGAGCTGAAACGCCAAGGATAGCTGGGAAACCAAACTTGAAAGGTTGAATATTCAAGTCACCCTGATGATTCACGCCCCTAGACTATGCAAAGATATTTCTCAGGACAATGTATAGAAGTACTTCATGCAGAAAAAAAAGAGTAAAAGAAAATATGAGACACTTACCCTTTTCAAATGACGGCCTCCACTTCCAGGCATGATTACCCGTGGTCTCTTATCCCCGGACTGAGGAATGACGTTCGCCATAATATCATACGCAAATTATTTTGGGAGCCACGACTGCAAGAAATGAATTAAAAACTTAATTACTAAGTAAATGATGGTAATTAAACAGAAGATTATTTGAGATACCTGTGTCAAGTTGACGATCGAATCACGTCTCGCTCCAAAAGTAATTTTCAAGTTCGGACAAGCTGTTAACTCCTTTTTAGAAGGCTCACCGCGTACATCAGAAGGCTTACTAGATATGAACTTCTTAAGGAGCGTAAGTTGTGTGTTCCAGAAATTAGCATATTCATCAGTGACACGTCCTTTTCTATCATCTTGGAGGAAAGGGATGCTTCGAAACTCTCAGATCGCTGAAGCACGTCTATAGAAGGTTCCTTAGTACAGTAACAAGGAATAAACTAATCAAAGCCCATTTGCCGATTTGCCCTATCGATGTTTTAACTCTGCATGGTATAACTATCGGAGCGTACTGCAATAATATATCCTGGAGTACAACTATTCATAAAAGTGGCTTCCCCGAATGTAGCAACATTACCCGCATCACTTGGGCCAGAGCGTAGGACTATATTAGAGCTCACAGCAAAGGTCTCCGATGGAATCACATGTGGAAGCCTCGAACCCCAAGGTCTGAAATTCACCTTCTTCTCATTGTCTATTACACTAATAAGACTAACGGAAGAAGGTTTCTTCTTACTCCAACGGAGTATTCAGCATACTCTATTTCTGCACTTGGATAGGAAAGCTTGGCCTTTGGCGCATATGCAGGAAAGTGTTCCCGTAGCCAAGCTTGCATAAACATAACATGGATAAAAGACTCTACCTTGGCATGACCGTTGGAAATTCTCATGTCATGAATGAAAGAATCCAAATGAGAGTATAAAAATCCTAGAAACAAATTACCAAGAGGAAGAGTCTTTCCACCAGCAAGCGCAACAGAAAACAAAACAAGTGAAGGCTTCAATTGACATCCAGGAGAATCTTCGAACACGTCTCTGGAAAGCCAAAGTACAAGGAATGCAGCAATGCATAAAGGATCATCAACAACAAGGCCGTCAACACTTATACTTCCGTCCTCCGGTAGTCAGCCCAAGCTGAATGATTTTTGTTATTGCAACGACCAGACTTATGCAACTCTTCTATTTTCTGAATAATGATATCGTCATATTTCTTCTCCTGCTCAGACCATTCAAGCGGAATGCTACCAACAACGGGCAGTTGCAGTAAGATCGCCACGTCCTCCAAGGTGATTGCTAACTCACCCCAAGCGCATGCTGCTGAATGGGATGGACCGTACCAACGAGAAGCAAATGCAAGAAGACTCTTCGTATCCTTATTAATTCTCAAAGTCTTAGACACTTGCACATCATGAAATATGTTAGCAGTTTCTAAAACCAGCTTCACCTGAGGATTCTTCAACATAACTTTAGCCCATCATTTCCATTCAGAATGAGGAGTTTGGAACGTCTTAAAATCAACAAATGAAGGCCAATACTCTCTTCTCTGCAAACAAAACCTGACAAGATCCTGAGGATAAATACTCTAAGGCTGAGGAGCGCTATTGAGGTTCGGGATAAAATTGCCAACATTACCTGGTTCAACTTCCTCTTCAACAACACTATCAAAGAACTTATCATAGATGCTGGGAAAATCGTCTAGAGAAACAATATCAGAATTTTTGCTTCTGTCATGATAGACACATTTTTGTGTTTTAATTAATCTCAAATTTATATTGTTATCTCTCGATTTTTGTACTAATATTGATATTTCTTTATGTTTTTAGGTATTTCGGAGAATTAATAAATGTGATAAAATATAGTTTAAAGGCACCCGAAAAAAGTTATAAAGGCGCCTAGAGAAGTTTTAAAGGTACCCAAGGCTTGGCTAAGGGCACCCACCTCTTTTGAATTCAAATGAAGATTTGGCGGGAAAATATCTTCTCAAGCTGGATAACCCTGGATAATTCTGGCTAACGAACCCTGGATAATTCTGGCTAACGATTTTTATGAATTCTTTACAACTTTTATGACAAGAATATGTTCTTGCCGTTTTGCTAGGAATTGTTGCTTCGTTGGGACACAATAAAATAAAAAAAATGAATCAAATATTCTCTTTCTTATTTTCTCGTTAAAAAGGAAAAGAAAAAAAAAAATATACTCTCGATCATTGTTTGATTTTGTGTGATCATCTCCTTAAGATGTTTACCAAGAATATATTCTCGAAGCTGTGAGAAAGTGACATGGAAAAAAGAATCAGTTCGAGAGAGTAAAAAAAGATACCATCACCGAGATTTTCTCATAACCAAGAATCTTTGTTGATTAAAGAGAATAATGTTTGAAGATTTGGGGAAGTGAAGGTTCTGGTATAAATAGAAGTCTCGAAGTAGAGTGTGGGGGGGCTGGCTCTACCAGATTTAGCCAAAAGAAAAAAATCAGTTTGTTTCTGCAAATTTCAGGCGAGAAAGATGAAGAAGAAAAGTTGTTTTAAACTGTTGTTTGAAACCGTTGCCTTTATTTTCAAAACCAACAGATATAGACACAGTTTCTTCAACAGTCTCAGCAACAGTTTCTGGGTACTAAGATACAAAGAGTATGAGCTTCTTTAACTGCATATGAAAGGAGTTGTTGAACCATTAAATTAATTGATTAAGTTTTTAACGCTTCTACTACGTATTGGGTCAGTTCTTTCTTATAATTCTTATTTTAAAAGCATGAATAAAATGATTTCTTCTATATTTTCTTCTACTATTTTTCCCATGAATAGCTAGAACCCTCATCTTGGATTAGAGAGGAAGTCATATTGCATTTTCTAAAATGTTATAAGCATTTTTTATAATTATTCTTCTGGTCTTATTTCTTGATTTATAATGGTCATAATTTCTTCATGTGTCCTTAAATGCTTAAATAATTGTTTTAAATATTTTTTTCAGAGATATGCATATTATAGTGGATACTATTATTAATCTTTTGAGAAAAACTAATTGATTAAAATTCCGTATTTTCCAAAACGTAAATATAATTGTCCGAAATCTTCTTGAGTATTATTTTGAGAAAATTATAGAAAATGGTTATAAACATCTAGTTTGCGTGGTTGTGATAAAATCTCGAGTCCTAGGTTTTCTTTCACTTGTAAGTCAATCTTAGTTTATTTGTTATGTTTTAGAATTTCAGAATATAATTACCATTCAATTTTTTATTAGCACAATAATTAACTAAAAAATAGAAATTACAATTCTAAAATCATTTTGGAACAAACCGTGCTTGCATATCATCGACATATGTGCACTTGCGGTATAAAATAAAAGCTCTCAAGTTTTTGGAGCCCTTGTCGGGGATTTAGAAATTGTGAATTTTAATTTTTCTTTAGTTTTGTGTTAATTAGTTTAGGATTTTTTATTTTTAGTTTTATTTCAGATTTTACTTGGGTATTTCTCTTAGTTTTGTTGTGCATGTATATTTTTACATTTTTTGTGGAAATTTCCTACTAAAACAGGTAAGTAATATAACCCAGCTTTTATTTCGTTAATTTTTTTTTTAGATTTTCATTTTGTAAATAAATAAATTAGGATTTTTATTTTTATATGTAAAAATAAAAACACATGCACACACATCATTTGCATCGTCCGCTACGATTATTAGGAAAACCCCTGGAATAGTACACTGAACCTTCTAGGCGTTATCAGCCGAAATTCCACAAGCCTTAGCCTTGTATCTTTGACCAGTCTTTGATTGTAGGTATATTTTGCTAAGCTAACTTGAGCCTACCCAATTTTAGTTGACCCTACATTTGCACGTGCACCAAAAAAAATATTGAACCGGTATTATGAGGACAAATACAATGAATATCCGACCAATTTTTAAAATGGACATTACTTGTACTATGACCATAGTGTGGATAGTACTTGGGACCACTACCAACCCTCTGGAGGTTATGGTTCAGACCATGGTGATCCCAATTACTATTTGCACGCTCAACATTCGTATGAACGGGTAAATGAGCAAAATGTTAGTTCTCCATCTTTGGAGGATTTAATGAAGCAGCTACAACATAATACTTCTTATGATCAAAGTATTTCTTTAGAAGATTCACTCAAGCAGTTAACTGAGTCGACACGTATGAGTGACATATTAATGGAGAGATTTTATGAAGAGTCACTTAGGTGTGAATTGGATCAGAGTAAAAGACTTGCAGCTTTAACTACCGCTCTCAGTGATCTTGAGACACGTTTAGATGAAATTAAAGAAGAAGAACGTTTAGCTGCTAATATTGCTCAAAATGAATTTAATTGCCAAAATAGTATTTTCAATTTTACCCTTGATAGTAATGATACCTATCTAGAGGATGAGGTTAGAATTGAAGACACTACTTGTTCAAATAAGGTTCAATCATCTTCATGTTATTATGGGGATGAGGATAGTAGTGATGAAGAATTTGAAATTCGTAGTCATAATGCTCAGGAAATTTTTACACCGATTGAGCTTCATGATAATAATGATGTTTGTAGTTCCAATCCAAATAATGTTGATAATTATTTACATAATCAAGAGAAAAAGGATTTAACTAGAGATACCATTGTTATAAACGGTGAAATATTTCCTTATTATTATGAAGACGGTGATGGTCTAGAGGAACGAGTTTGTGCTGAGACTAGTAATTTAGAGTCTAACGATTCAAAAATAATAGTTTCTAATGAAGATGATAGACTCGTAAACTGTAGGACTGTTCATGATCCTTTACAAAGCAATGTGTTTAATAATCCATTATATGAATGCGATGAACCTCTTGGGATCACTGAATTAAAAGAAGAGGCTTTTAGAAACACCTTGGATAACCCATTGTATGGTTTTAGTGATGATGTTCTTTTGGATCATTTGGGTAACCAGTCCTCAGAAGAATCTGAGCGTAGGGACATTAAAACCGAACCAATAGTTTTTGGTTCATATGAGAGTAATGTCCACTCTAAGTTTGTGGGTGCCGATGATTCTTGCTTAAAGTCCCTTACTTGGGACTTGACATATGTGCCTCTACTATTTTAAGAGAATATCTTCATACACTTTCCCCGAGCCTTATTATATCCAAAAAGAAATTCAGTTGTTAGAAACCCATCCTCTGGTTGATATGATACCCAGGCCAAGATACCATAATTGACTTTGTTGTCCCACCAAAATTTTCCTTACCACATGTGGGAACATATAAATTTCAAATGTGTCAAATATTAAATTTTGTTGAACCTAATTATTTTAGGAAATCTGAATCGACATATTTTCATGAGAATGACCACCACTCTACTATATTTCATTGTGGTCAACTTTGTGAGTCAAATCCTATGGACTTTAAGGATCCAAAGTTATTTTGATTATTAATATATGATTCATAAATTGTAACTCATCCTTTCTTGCTATGGCTGAAGACTTTAAACTTAGCGCTCTATGAAAGGCAACCCATATGCTTTTGGTACACTGTGTTGATAATATATTTTCATATCTCTTTTACTTTTTTATCTTTAGAACATCGAGGACTATGTTCAATTTAAGTTTGGGGGTAAGGGAGAAATTTTAAAAAAATTTAGTTGTACCAAAAACTCCAAAATCTAGAAATTTGTGAACAATTCAGGATGACACTAGCCATTCTAGGTAGATGGAAACAAAAAAAATCTATAGGAGTTGGTGTGCCCAGCTAAATGACTTATTCATAAAAGGACTTAGCTCAGGTGTTAGAAATAACATGATAGTCGTCACCATATCATGTTCTTTTTTTATTTTTGCAACTTTTTGTGTTTCTCTAAATGATTTGGTGGGGCACTAGTATCGCCTTGTTGTCGCCAGGATGAAGAAGAGTGAGTGATTGAGATCAATCCCCATTATTTTAATTAAATTTGACCAATGAAAAAAAAGGGACACTTGGATAGCAATATGTATGTGTTTTCCCTATCTTCGTCGCCTAAGCAAGCGTGGAACGCAGGATCCATGAGAACTATCATATAATCTGATGACAAGGAGCATGCGCTTAGATTCAATAGATCTAATCATATTATCGGGAAAAAATATACATTAAAAATAATAATAATAAAATAATACTAATATATTCAATAAATCGACCGTTGGGGCCCTTGTACATACCAGCTGAGTCGATACTAGAATTAGGATTCAGACCAGTAGGTGCGTATCTCAATTCATTAGGGTTCATCTTGGCATGATGTTCATACAAATATTCTGGGAAACACCATTCACCTTAGTCAACATGCGCACACTTTTATTTCCATATCCATCTTCTTAATCTATTCATGTGATTGTGGTTTGTTAGATTCAGAGTATCGTAGTCCATTGTACGACTATCTGAGTAGAGCTTTGTTTTCTTATGTATGAATTTTAGTACGCTTGAGTCCAAACTCGTGTACAACAATTGGATTCATATAGGGTAATGATTCTTATAGTTGAAGAATTTAGTAGCCAACTAAATAGCATGTTTAATGTCTACCTTTAATCGTTCACAAGTAGCTAGGCTTTGGAGTAAAGGTTTTGTGGGTATATCTCTTGTAAACCCTCACGAGTCTAAATCTCGTCCACTAGGGACACCTAGGGGTTTAAAGGCTTGTTGCACACGCTAAGTACAATCGCGATGCATGCGATAGTGAGTTATGATTTTTATTTCTAGATTAGATTTGCTCGAGGACTAACAAATAATAAGTTTTGGGGTATTTGATAGACACATTTTTATGTCTTAATTAATCTCACATTTATATTGTTAGCTCTCGATTTTTGTATTGATATTGTTATTTTTTTATATTTTTAGGTATTTTTAGAGAATTAATAAATGTGGAAAAAAAATGGTTTAAAGGCGCCCGAAAAAGTTATAAAGGCACCCCAGAGAAGTGTTAAAGGAACCCAAGGCTTGGATAAGGGCACCCACCTCTTTTGAATTCAAATGAAGATTTGGCGGGAAAATATCTTCTCAAGCTGGATAATTCTGGCTAACGATTTTTATGGATTCTTTCCAACTTTTATGACAAGA